>CADDXX010000216.1:295939-335701 GCA_902810485.1 Alauda arvensis
GACCTGTTTAAATCACAAAGCTTTCCGAATAGCTACAGCATTTTGCAGACGTATCAAAATTACAATCAAAGCTGTACACAATCAAAATCAGATTAGACAATATCCAATCAACATAATCAGAGTGGGTGCCTGCCAGCTCTCACACCCTGTCAGTACCCAGCTCCCCACAGCGAGCTGCCCTCTCACCACATGTGTGACAGAGATGGTCAGAGGGACAGGGAGGGACATGAGGCACACAGACACTCACAGGGCTGGGAAATGGGGGGATTTATTGTCACACACTGTGCATGTTGATGTGCCCACAGTGGCACCTCTGTCCCCACAAGCAGTGATGGCCCATGGTGTGCACAGAGCTGGCCCCTCTGCAGCAGCACCCAGTGCTCCTCTCCACCACCATGTGGGCTCTGTGGCAGATTATATTCCCTATTCTTATGTTAATTTGAATTAAATTAAACAGCCAATTACGGGTTCTAGGGATACATTACAAATTAGATTAGTGGGCTGGTCTGAAGCCATTCATCCCACCAGGACTGTGAGCATGGAGCAGCTCGTGCTGCTGAATGGCTGCCCATTTACTGTGCACAAAAAAAATCCAGGATTTTCCACTGTCAAACAGATGACAGTTGTTGTGATTGCACATTATTCCTCTTCAGATTAAACCACTGGAATCAGCTGAAACGAGCAGCCTCTTCTTGCAAACCCTCTGGTGGCTGGTGCTGCAGGGCAGGTGCTGCCTGGRGCAGGGAAGCCCTGCAGGGGGGTGGAGACAGGGGATGGAGCCAGGCCCTGTTAGAGGGGACAGTGCCCCTCCTCTGAGTGTCCCCCTTGCCCTCAGCCCCACAGGCATCCCTGTGCAGCAGCTACAGGGGTTGTACATCATCACACTGCCCTCAGCATGGCCCTGGGGTTATCACAGAATCATAAAATAGTCTGGGCAGAGATCATCTCATCATTCCAAAGCTCCTGCCATGGGCAGGGACACCTCCCACTGTCCCAGGTGGCTCCAAGCCCTGTCCAACCTGGCCTCAGACACTTCAGGGATGGGGCAGCCACAGCTGCTCTGTGCCAGRGCCTCAGCACCTCATGAACCTGGTTCTGCCCCATGTTTGCAAAGGATGGCATCACAGCAGCTGCAAACAACCTCCAACAGCAGCAAAGTTGTATTTTAAAACGATTTTTCCATCCTGAAATCCARGTCTGAGCAGGGGTCCCTGCACCATGTCCATCCAATGGCAGATTCAGGATCAGAAGACAGGGGACTGGAGGGGAGGTGATGTGGGGGGATTGCAATGGGGAACAAAGGCTCTGGTTCCTGGCAAGGTGACACTCAGGCATGTCCAGGACCAGGAGSAGTCAGAGCAGGTAACTGGCTGCTCCCTCCCAGCTCACAGCACAGGGCARGGGACACGTTACTCAGAAACATTTGAGAGGAAAGGCAGAATTCCTGAACCCCTTGCAAGAGCAGGGGCTGGGTTGCACAGCCAGGTCCCACTGCTGAGCTGCCAAAAGCACCTGAGGCTCTGGGAGGCACCTGAGGCTCTGGGAGGCACCTGAGGCTCTGGGAGGCACCCAGTGTGGTCTCCTGCCAATGCTGCTCCCCAGCACAGGCACAACGTGCCAACATCTCCCAGGCTTGCTCTGTTCCCTGGTGCTTTTCAGGAGAGGGCAGGAGGTACCCCAGGTGCCCAGCCCTGCAGGAGAAGCTCTCAGGTGGGAGGCAGCTTTGGGGATGTGTCTGGTGCTGGCAGGTGGCTCCTCTGCTGCAGACACAGAGCACATCTGTGGATTATGGCCTGCTGGGCACAGTGACCCTGCTCACCCCCTGCCATGGACCCAAAGCCTCCCTTGATGTTGCTGCTTCACCTTTAGCTCGTGAGCTGTGCCTCCTCCTGGACTGTGAGCAAAGCCAAGCCCCAGGAAGCTSCCWYCAKCCATCCCATAAYAGAACCTCCCTGRGCCTGGGGGAGCATTCCCAGCACTGCAGCAAAGAGCAGGATGGGCCAAGGGAGGCCCAGATGTGTGAATGTCAGGCAGCTCTCAGGGACCAGCTGTCACTCAGCCAGAGCCATGGCCAAGCCATGTTCTCAGGGACACTGCAGATCCYCATGCAGGTGACCCAGCAGGGAGTGACAAGTGCTGAGAATGTCTGTAAATGATGCCTTTAGAGTCCTCCTGCCTTCCCCTCCTGGAAAGGGAGGAAAGCACTATCCTCTTTACAAAACACTCCAGAGGCAGGCAGCACTGCCTCTGCACTGCATGTTGGTATTAATCACAGAGGACATGGCTTGACCAAGGACCTGGGAAACCACTCTCCTCCTTGGCAGCATGGCAAGTGCCCAGTGACCCCAATTCTCCACTGAGYCATGCTCTGTGTGATTATCTGTGAGGATCCAGGGGCTGCAGCCAAGCATTGATTCAGAGAAATGCTCTTCACAGGGAGAAGGATAAAGATTTGCAGTTTTATTGCAGGTAAATATTTGCCCTGTCAAAAAGCATTCAGCAGTAAATGTGAGCCTGAGAGAGAACATTTGTTCTTGGGAAGGTACAAGGAAATAGGGAGGCTGCTGCAATCTATCCAGGTGACACAAACCACATGGACTCTGTGCCATCCCTCATCTAACYGGGCTTTTCCTGAAGCTCATGCAGAAGCTCAGTGACCCTCCTGACACTTCAGAGATGAGATGGGTCTAAAGAGACCCAAACCAGCCTGGCAAGCCTGCAAAGTGAGGAAAATTTGATATTTGTGAGCCTGGGAGGTGCCACAGCTTGGGCTCCTGGTGATGGGGTGCCCACACCATCCCATGAGCAGTGGTGGCAATGCCCCCCCAATCCCATCAGGACCCCAATCCCAGGGCTGAGGGCAGCAGCCCAGGGAGGGCACTGCAGCACACACAGGGAAGGAGCTGCAGACAAGCAGCCAGGTGGGTTGGGGGGCTTTTCCAAAGCTGGATGATGTGTCAGGTGGAGTCAGGAGGCAGAGAAGCACACGGATGGATGTGCCACACAGACACATTCCCCACTCCCTACACACATCCCAAGGATTTGCCATGTGCCACTGGTCACAGCAGCTCAGGGAACACCAGGCTGGGAGAACACCTTGAGCCACAGAAAGAGTCCAAACACAAGGAAAAAGGTAAAATGGAAGCTTCCTGAAGAGCAGCTGCCCATGTTTCCTCAAAAGCCTTTGATCACCTCTCCCACCACACCCCTTACTCACACAGGCACGATCCTGTTTGCAGGAAGGGGATTTTGATGTGTTTCTCCAGCACAGCCACCATGGCCCTGCAGCACAGGGACACAAATGTCAGCTGAGGTGGCAGCAGGAAGTGGAAGCCACTTGGGACATTGCAAACTCCAGAGARATGCTCTGGGGCCAGCAAGGGAAAGGGATGGGGGCCAGGGGGGTTCCCCTTCCATCACCCCTTCTCCAGGCAGGGAGGGCAGAGGGCTCCTGCTCACACCTGTGCTCCCCAAAGCCCCGTGCCAAGAAGGGAAGCAGAGCTGATTTTCTGTGTCAGCAGCTCTGGGTCTGAGGAATGGAAATTGATTTGCCTCATCCTCACACACAGAGATCTGTGTGAATAGCAGGGTCAATGAATTATGTGGGAAGAGGTGGATAAATACTGGAAAGAAGTATTTATTAACAGTCAGTCACATACAATCTACAAATTGTCTTTGAAGTGTTCCCAGCCCCTGCTACATTAATTTTCACATGCTCAGGTTTTTTACGAGGGGAATGCTGTTGAAAAGGGAAAAATGAGYTCTTGCATGAACAGAAATGTGCTCTGGAAGTGTCTGCACAATATTCAGTAAGAGGTTGGGGGCACAGCAGAGCAGCAGGGAACCTGTGGGAAAGTGGGCTCTTCTTCCCTCTGTGTGTGCTCCTCTTCCATATCCAGAGCAGAGGGTTTCAATTCATGGAATCACTGAATGGTTTGGATTGGAAAGGACTTTAAAGATCATCTTTTTCCAAACCCCCTGACACAGGCAGGGACTCCTGCCACTGTCCCAGGCTGCTCCAAGCCCTGTCCAGCCTGGCCTTGGGCACTGCCAGGGATCCAGGGGCAGCCACAGCTGCTCTGGGCTGGTGGGCTTCTCTGTGCCAGGGCCTGCCCAGCCTTAAAGGGAACAATTCCTGCCCAATATCCCATCCATCCCTGCCCTCTGGCAGTGGAAAGCCATTCCCTGTGTCCTGTCCCTCCATCCCTTGTCCCCAGTCCCTCTCCAGCTCTCCTGGAGCCCCTTTRGGCCCTGCCAGGGGCTCTGAGGTCTCCCCTGAGCCTTCCCCTCTCCAGGTGAGCACCCCCAGCTCCCCCAGCCTGGCTCCAGAGCAGAGGTTATTCTTTATTCTCTTCAAAAACCCCAAACAAGTGCTGGTTGTCCCAAAGATCMATTGGGACACCTTCCCACTCCTTGTTTCTCTCCATTTCTCCCAATTCTCTGCATTGCTCTGATGCAGACTCTGCACTACAACTGCAGCACAAATCCATTCCCAGCTCTTCTGGATGGCTTCACCTTTGACTCAGTGGGATGTTTATATCTTTAAACTTCACAGTAAGTTGACCTTCTCCCATCTCCTGCAGATCCCATGCAGTCCTCTTCCCAAAACCTGGATGGTTTCAACCCAATCTGGCAGCTCAAAAAAGGGCTCTTTTCTACACATTTTACAAAAAAATGGATCCTTGGATGTCCTTGGGAAGTTGGCACAGTGGCAAAGGGAAGGCTGGGATGTGGTGCTCAGCAGGATGGGGCTGTGGAGGGAACAACATCCACAGGGAACAGAAAATCTCAGTTCACACCAAAATAAAAAAAAATTAAAATTGGAGGCTTGCATCCAATTCTGCATGTTGGGGGGTTATTTTACATGCTACYGAGGCCAGAAACAACATTCTCAGGACACTCTGGCCTCAACCTGTCTGTTGTGTGGGTGGGAAATGAAAAATAAGGTACCAATTATTTATAACGATCTGAAGGATGGAAAATCCCTGAGATTCAGCCTGGCCTTTCTGCTGCATCCCCTGCCTGGCACCACAAGCTCACAGTCAGGTTTGATATTGTCCAAGATGCTCCTGACCTGCATCACCACTCCACCAAAAAAAGCTGAAAATAATGGAGTTCTATGAACAATTTATAGCAAAAGAAATCAGCCTTATTGTAGGCTTTTAAAAAGGCTCCCAACTCTCTCTCTGCCTCTATTTTTTTTTTTTTTAATCAGTATCTTATCCAGAACTGGAATCCTGTCAAGAATAGTGGATAGCAGAGAACTATAACTTCTTATTATGTGTATAGTGATTTTATGAATTCAGTGGGGAATGAAATGCAATTTTGTCAGACTTGTCTGTGTTCATAATGACCAAGTCAAATTAATCATCGTGGATAATACTCCTGTGTCAACCATTCAAGAGATTTTTTAATAGAATTTTTCTGATTCATGTCTTGCAGTACATCAGATCTGTAGTAATGCAGGCACTTCTAAAAATCAGTGCAATTATGGCTTCTTGTTGGCCTGTCATTTTCCTGGAATAAAAATGTCTCTGCAGAAGTCATACACTGTACATAAACCAAAATGGAAAACAAAAATATAGTTACAATTAGGCTTGATTTTTTTCTAAGGATTTAATATCTTTTTGAGGCCATTATTTATTGGCAGTGCATAAAGCTCCAGAGCACGACGTGAAGATGGACGGGTTTATCACAACACAGCCCAATTTTATGCTGGTTGTCATTCCTCCTTTGATTGCCCTGTGAGTTAGTGGCTTCTGCAGGCATGGAAATGACTATCCCATAGAACAAACAGGGGATAGGTAATGGCTTTGCAGTCAAATTATTGTGTTTATTAAAAATGTATCCAGGAAAGCCCACTCAGATCCCAAAGGGCTCTTGCTCAGGAAAATCTCTGGTTCAAGCAAAGGTTACGGTTTCCATAAAGGCACACAGAGATGGAAGGGGCAGCAGTGCAGCAGGCAGGGGTGCAGGAGGGATTAGGAGTGCTCTGTTTATCCTCCTGAGGAAAGAGAGACACACAGATCCCTGATTCCCTGGTGACACAGACAAAAATGAGTTTTGGAAGTAGATACCCCCAGGAATAAAGAGGAAGAAAAATGTAATCAGACATTTCAGGTCAGACAAATCTCAGCCTTCCTTGCTCTCATGGCAAGGCAGCAGCTGCCTCCTAGGACAGGGCAGGACCCTGCCAGCGCTCCACATGTCCCAGAGGAGCTCCAGGTGAGCCTGCTGGGGCTGCTGTCCCTCCAGAGCCACCTGCTCGTGCCACCAGTGCCACCCGTGCGTGACAACAGCACATCCCTGAGCAAAGGGCTGCACCTCCCAGATACACGGAATCATGGAATGGTTTGGGTGGGAGGGACCTTAAAGCTCACCCAGTTCTAATCCCTGCCACAGGGACAGGCAGGGACACCTCCCACTATCCCAGGTTGCTCCAAGCCCTCTCCAGATGGGATATTAAGGCTCARTTACTGCTGACAGCGTTTTCAGGAGAATCCAATATTGGTTTACACAAACATCAGCAATAAGCAGGGCTCTGAAAGCCCTTTGTTGTACCCCACAGGCAGGGCTGGGGGCYRTGTTTCATGCACATGAARTGACCCAGACTAGCAGCTCTCCTCACCTGTTTTTTCCTTACTGATGAGGGAACAGTTTCCTTCCACTGGGTGTTTTCCTGGCTGTTCTTCCTCAGGCTCCCAGAGCAAACGTGGCAGCACTCCAGGCAMAGCCAGGAGATGTGCAAGCTCTGCTCCACGTTGGCAAAGAACAGCCTCTGTCATCTGCCTCACAATCAGCCTCCTTAAAATTGTTTATAATGATTTTTGCCTGCTTTTAAAATGTATTAAAGGCACTGTGCATCCAGTGAGACAGCAGCCAGTGGGATCTAAAATTAGACTGACTAGGCCAGACAAAYATAAAGCCATTTCTTTTCTTTGCTAGGATCTCGTCTCCAAGTGAATACAAGGAATATCATATTCCACTCAAGAACATCATGCATTTCAGGGAATTATTTGAGTACAGGTTTTACATAATTGGCTTTTTTGTCTCATGGCATACTGAACTTGCATAATGAGCTCAGTGCACTCACAGCAAYCCATTGTTGGGCTGGATGGATTTGGTGGAGGGTGCTGAGCCCAGGGTGTGTTACACAATGGTGTAAATGCACTGTAAGCAGGTCAGCAGATAAGGCAGCCCTAAAACAGGCACAGGCAAGGAAGAATTAGCAAAAAGCACTCTAAGAAATTAATTCAACCTGGCTTCAGCTGAGCCAGAAGGACCCAGAGCAGGAAGGAAACTACACTCTGTACCATGCTTGTTCCCTCTCAGATTTTGTCTTAGAGTATTTCCCTTGTGCTCAAAACTGAAGGAGTGGAGTTAAGGGATTAAACAAATCCTTTGTGCCACACTTGATAGAGATGATTTTTTTGTACCACATTTTCCAGAGTTTCATCTCAGAAGACATGTCCTGCTCGTGGCACTCACAGCCTCCTGTGCTCTGGGGTGTTGTGGTCTGCAGCAAGGTCCCTCAGCAAACCACAACGGCAGCACAACCCATCTGCAACCCAGACTTTTTTATCCCCCTGTTTGGGGTTTTTCCTCTCATCAGCAAAGGGACATTTTCCAAAGAAGCCCTGCATGGGCCTCACCTCTGCACCAGAGCTCAGCAGCAGAGCTGTGGGCCAGGCACCTGGGACACCACCCAGGGCACATCACCAGTGCTCAGGATCCCATGCTGGAGCCAAAGGGACAATTACAATTTTTTCCTACATGCCCACCACTACCCCTTGCTTTGCTCCATCTTCCCACACCAGAAAGCAAAGTCCTTAAGCCCTGTAGTAGTGCAGCTTTAAACCAAGCAGATATTTTCCATAAAAGAAAGAAGAGTTTCAGTTCAGTCCTTCAGACTTAAAAGGAAAAAGTGCTAGAAACTTCTGTGCTCTCCTGGCAGCTCAAGGCCAGGACACAAACACAGCTGGGTCTCTTTAGCTGTCCCTCAGAGATGGAGCCATTCTCTATTGGGCAGTTTGTCAAAAACCCCACCCAAATCCTTCAGTACATGAGGGAGAGGGAGGAGCTCCTCGGTGCTGTTTGGGATGTCACAGCCAGGCGCAGTGCTACCCCTGTGCTCGGGTTCTGTTTTGTTCTTTATCATTTATTATTCTATAAGTTTATTAAACCTTTTGCTTTACAAAACATACCCAAGGAGCCGTCTGGCAAATTATTTTTAAGCCTTTTTTGTGAGGTGCAGGCACCCTCAGATTTGGTCCCTCTTCCCAGGGCTCACTGCACTCTGGCCACGTGTAAGGCTGTATCCAACCCAGGCTCTGCTTTCAGTGTGGGAACTGCACAGCACTCAGGATGCTGGTCCTGCTCTTGCTCCCAGTCCTATRAATGCAGAGCCAAGAGCAGTAAGAGCTCTTGGTGCCCTTCCCTTCTAAGTGTGGGCATCAGCCAGATGAAATCATCACCAGCTGGGTCAGACCCAGCACTTTTGCTGCATTTCTTGTGATTTCCTGTTGCCAACACCTTTGAGGTACAAAGCATCATCACAAACCTGCTCGGATTTGAGCCCTCACTCTTCCCAAGCCAAGCTGGGGACCCCAAAGCAAACTGCCAAGAAAGCTGTAGATACTCAGAAATCACAAATAAAGCTGAGCAGAAGCAGTGCCCCTGCCCATCAGCCAGCTCTGATGTGTGATGAGCACGAGAAAGGCAGGGAGGTGGGGATGCCTTGCATAATGTGGTGCAATCCAGCACCTCCCCCAGGGTGCCCAGCTGCTGCAGAAGCAATTTCACAGCTCATCATCCATTATGAGATTAAAATAATTTTTTTTTCATCCCGTGAAGTATTAATAAATTGTGCAGGCAGACCAGACTTAGTGCCATTTACACAAATGGCACTGAATCACCCACCTAGTTATTTCTTAATGGATTGAGTATCTGTGTTCCTCCTTAGCCTGTAATTTAAAAACCTAAATGCACAAACCTGTTTATTTGTCTCATCAGGCCCTGAGCCAGCACTTACTGAGCCTGGGGACAGTGGGACAAAAGCAGAGCTGCTGCCTCCCCTGGACCTGCCCCAGCACTTTACAGGGGAACAATACCAAAGTGTCCACATGGATCGATGGGRAAAGGGAAATGCACCACAAAAAAAGCCCCAGCCCAGGCTGAAATCCCTCCCTCCTGGGGGCACAACTCACTGAGGCRTTGCTGATGTAATGCAGGCTCCTTGGTACATGAGTGAAGATGTAAAGCTGCAGTCAGAGCACCMCTAATGGCTCTTTGAACATCCCTGCTTTATTATGGTATCAGAAGGCATGTTTAATGTTTAAACTTCCAACAACAAATGCCTTCAGCAAATACSTTTTATGTATTTATTCAGTGCCTCTTAAGTGCTTGTCGCCTCAGCAGCTGAGGTGCTGCTTACCTTTTTTTTAATATTTATTTTATTAAAATTAAGAATGTACCACAGCTTTGTAAAACGCCACCTTCTTCCCTCCCTTCTCTACTCTTTACCCCCAAGAGCAGCTTGAAATTCTTCACTCATCCATCCACTGCCAAACATTTCAGGCTGCCAGGAAGTTGCTGAAATGGGGRAAGGAAATTAACTGGAATCACCAGGGTGATAAATCAGCTTCCCATGTTTTCCCAAAGCCCCTCAGCCCCCGAATCTGGCTCTGGCACGTGGGAGATGTGCCAAAGCCAAAGAGCTCTGCCAAAGCAAACCCTGAGCTGGGACAGAGAGAGCACCAGCCCAGTTCCAGGGGCAGTGACAGGGTTTGCTTGGCCAAGGGAGGTCTGGGACAGATTACCCATGGGTTTGGGATGTCTCTGTGCAGATCCTGAGTATGCACAACTCAGCAACGTGCCATGGAGTCACAGAATCACTGAGGTTGGAGAAGGGCTCCAAGAACATCAAGCCCAACCTCTGACTGACCATAACCCCTGAACCCAGTACTCCCAGTACTCCCAGTACTCCCAGTCCATGGGATGTCAAGGTAAGAGAAGCTGTGGCTGCCCCTGGATCCCTGGCAGTGTCCAAGGCCAGGCTGGATGGGGCTTGGAGGAGCTTCCCCTCTCCTGGTGATTTTGCCATGAATTGCTTGTTTGTGGACCTTTTTTCAGAACCCTGAGAGGTGCCAGCCACCAGCAGTCCCTGAGGCAGTCAGGGGCACCTTCTGGGCACACAGCCCCACGTACAAAGCTGGTTTAGCACCTCCCTGTCGGGCTCATGGGCACAGCAAGGGCTCACACACAGTGCTCACCTCCTGCCTTGCTCGGAAGCGAGCTCAAGGAAGACTTTCCCAGCCGTGTAGAACAATTTAAACAATAAATCAGGCTTAAAGCGATTTGGCAGCAYGGAAAATAAATCACTCAATCAATCAATGGCTTTTCCAGTGACAAGTGATCTCCTCCTCCCTCAGATCCAGGAGATGGTGCACTCAGAAGCCGCGTCCTACGAGTCCAACCGCCAAGTGCCACTGCTGAACCGGCCCGGCATGCTGGGCGGCCCCATGGGTGCCCTCAGCCAGTCCCAGCTCATCTCCCAGATGGGGATCCGCACTGGGGTCACCCACGGCTCCCCCTCGCCCCCAGGAAGCAAGTCTGCCACCCCATCTCCCTCCAGCTCCACGCAGGAAGAGGAGACTGAGGTGTCCCTGTGCATGGTGGGGGTAGAACCATGTGAACTTCCATGTCCCYTGCCACCCAAAGCATCCCATGACAATCACACAGGATCTCTCASTGCCTCCTTTGCATTGACTGAGAGCCACAATTATGACTCTTCYTTCACAACTACAGCTCCAAGAGTTTTGTTCTTTTTCTCCCTCACCCAAAGCAGAAGCTGTCGTGTCACAGGAGCACAGAGGTGCTGGGGCTGTCAGGGAAAGCAGGAAGCACCAAGGCACTCGTGACAGAGCTGGGAGAACTGGAACGTGGTGCATGGCCAAGTACCCAAATCCCCAGTGGAGGCGTGAAAATCTCAGCCTTAAGCCTCCAATATGTGAATTTTGGGAAACAAACAGATTTTATCTTGAACAATTTTAACAACTTTTTTTTTTTCTTTAATAAAGCCAGGCTTATATATGGTATCTAAAAAAAGGCAGGAACACACACATGGCTGGGASAGGCTCATCTGTGCCCTAAATCAGACACTCATCAAATTCCTTCTAAARCATTAACAACCTGGACAAAATGAGCAGTGAGAGCAGGAACCATCCCTTCAGGAGGATGGCAAAAAGGAAAACCACTTCATTAATAATCAAAATAGCAATATTTCCCTAAAGTAAGGACAGCTGTCCATCTAGGAGGACAGCCAGGGCACCAAYCTGCTGCTCACAGCCAGGAGCCTGCATCAGGGACAGCTCCAGCAATGGCACTGGCACATCTAGAGCCTGAGAGGCTGTGGACAACATTTGTGGGCACAGGGAATGGCTTTGCAGAGGAAAAGGAGGAGCAAAGGGCTCACATCCACACCACTGAAACCCTCATCACACGACCAGAGGGCCCAACCAAACACCCAAGGCTTGAGGTCAGAAGAGAAACCCAGCCCCAGCTCTGCAGAGGCCAAAGCACCTGAAACTCTGCATTCATGGGGCAGCTGGAGAGGTGTTTCTGTTATTTTCACTGGTTTGGAAACACCAGGTGGAACCTGAACTGYTCTAAAAGTCTGGGCAGAGGTGGAAGAGTCAAAATGAGAGGGAGAGATGCTGATGGAGAGGAGGGGGAGGCTCTGAGCACAGCAGGGCTGCACACAACAAAGCCAAAACATCAAGCCCATGGTAAAAATTCACATTTTCCTGGTGTACTCAAGGGCTGCAGCTGCTATCTGTCAAATGCAAGCCCACACAAGGCCTAGATATTTCCATAAACCTGGGATGACTCAGAGCCAAGTGCTTCTATTGCCAGTTCTAGCCAATACCAAACTGGGCACCTCGAGTCCCACTTGGTGYTAACAGTCTTATCCCAAATACAGCCAAAATGGGACACATCCTTCTGAGGGAGATTCTTAGCAAAGTTTGTCTGCAAGCTAAGCTGCATCAGCTTTCACCAGTTCTCCCATCCCTATTCTTGATATCAAATAACAGGAATCTCTTTCCAGACTGAACCAGAGTGAGAGAGAAGCCAAAAATCAAGGTTTGCATGGACAAAAGGAGAGGGGAGCAGGTGTCTCTAATGGGGATATTGCAGCACTCCTCGATGCAGAAGTCTGGAAATCAGGACAGGCAGAATTCCACTCCATGTTCCACTTGCAGTGTTTCAAAAATTAAACACCATCACATGAGCAGCCCAGAGCACTCCAGAGTCTCCTGCACTTTACAGAGCAGCTTTCCTTTTTAATTTTTTTTCAGTTGCTTTTGGATCACCAGCATCTCTGTGTGAGCATGGCAAGATCCTTCCTRGAGTTGCATTCAGGTGCCCAGTGACTTGCTCTCAATAGCAGTGTGGGCTCCCAGGCTTGCAGCACCCTGACTTGTACCCAAAAACCTGACCTGCTGCTCCCTGCTGTCCCATCTGCTTGCAGGAGTGATGGGCATCGTCCTCCAGCTGGATCCAGCCTGGAAACAAACACCTTTTGGATATTTGCTTCCAGAATGCACCAGGAATTCATGAAGCCTGGGAAAGCAAGCTTCTCAGGAGAAAAGCAGCTCCCAWGGGGAGCCTGAGCCCTCAGTGCCACGTAGGTGTGTGGTTTTGTTTAGAAGTCATCTGGAATTCTTAAAATAAATTTGCTAAATTGTCTTCCAGAGACTGATGGCTTTTCTTTTTTCTTTTTTTTTCCCTCTCCTTAATAAACTTTCAGGGGTATCTTTATTGTTGTGTCTAATTTTAGCGAAAACKAACATTTCCTGAGATTCAATTCCTCTCATAATTGTTGGAAGGAAACTAAACTGTCTGCTGTAAACATTCACTGTATTGTGTGAAAAGTATCTTTATTACAGCCCACTGGGAATACTGATAAAATTCCCAATCCTAGCCTTTCCTCACTTTTTTTTTTTTAAGAGCTTACTCTTTTCTCTTACATCCCCATTAGTGTCAGTTCAAACATTCTGCAGGCAAGATATGAGAACTTAAAATATATTATTTAACAATCAAGGGTGGAATAAAGACTTGTGAGTGGTAAGATCCTTTCTGCCTTCCCTTTTGGTGCTTTCTATTCCAGAAGATGAGGATGGCTATTCCATTTGTCTGYGTTCGTGCTCAGAGTTGATGTACAAAATCTCATTAGTTTAGTCTGACATATATTCAATACAGTCTATGTACATATTTTTTTTTTCATTCTATTCTACAGCTACAAAATGATGCTAAATTTCATCAGATTGGAATGAAAACTGTGGTCTTGGAACATTTCCCTTTAAGGGTCTTATATTTATTCAGAATTCATGAATCATTTTCCAGTAATACAACTATAATTATTCTTAAAGTGTTATGTTTGAAGGTTTAATATGAAATACTTGCAAAAAGCTCTTTTTCACTTTGATAGTTTGTAATCTTCATGGTAATCAGATCAGTTAGCTCCTTCCCACAGCAGCCAGGAAAATACAATTTAATATGAATCTCATCCTCWTCACTCATGTTTTAATTAAAGTAATAAAAGCCAAGTCATATTTTGCCCTTTACGGTGTACACAGATGTACAGACCTGAGCCAGACAGCACCAGACCCTCACTGCTGATGGATTTGCTGCTTTGAGAGAAGTTTAATTCAGGCAGGCTCAGAGGCTGCTGATCATGGAAGTGGTGTCAGTCAGTGATGGGTGAGACCCAGCTCAGYCCTGGGCAGAGCTGCCAAAAGGTGATGGGACATGGACCAACCGTGGAGCTCATGGAGCTGCTGTGACATCCATCCTTCAGCTGGGTGCTGTGCCACAGCTCCCCTCCCTGGGAGAGCTTCCCTACTGCCCCCGAGTTCTGGCTCCCACCATGGCTCTGACCAGCATGGCCTGGGTCACCTGAGGGGGAGAGGTCTGAGCCTTCCCCAGAGGAGCAGAAGCACAAGGGGCTGATGGCCTTCCCTCCCCAGCCAGCTCAGGGCCCCTGCTCTGCCCAGCCCCAGGAGAGAGGGAGGTCAGAGAGAACCCTGGCTCTGGGAGCTGCACTTGGGACACACACACAGCCCTCATCCAGCGCCTGCAGAGCCCTGACACCGTGGAATCATTCAGGCTGGAAAAGCCCTCCAATATCATCCAGTCCAACCTGTGACCAGCTGCCACCTTGTCACCCAGCCCAGGGCACTGAGTGCCATGGCCAGGTGTTCTTGGACACCTCCAGGGATGGGAACTCCAAACCTCCCTGGGCAGCCCACTCCAATGTCTGACAGCCCTTCCAGTGAAGAAATTCTTGCTGATACCAAATCCAAATCTYCCATGGCACAGTGTGGGGCCATTTCCTCTGGTTCTATTGATGTTTGCCTGGAAGAAGAGCCCAACCCACACCTGGCAGTCCCCTCCTGTCAGGGAGTTGTGCAGAGCCACAAGGTCCCCCTGAGCCTCCTTTTCTCCAGGCTGAGCCCCCTTTTCTCCAGGCTGAGCCCCCTTTTCTCCAGGCTGAGCCCCTTTCCCAGCTCCCTCAGCCTCTCCTGGGGCTCCAGCCCCTTCCCCAGCTCTGTTGCCATCTCTGGACACTCCAGCTCCTCAATGTCTTTGACATGAGGGGCCCAGAACTGGGCACAGCMCTGGAGGTGCCCCAGCAGTGCCAGCACAGGGGACAATCACTGCCCTAATCCTGCTGGCCACTCTGTTTTGGRTRCAGATGCTCTGCTGATGGTCCTGCCCTCGTGGGGCTGGARTGGAGCCCAGCCCTGCACGTGCCCAGGGCAGCCTCAGAGCTGACACAGAGAGAAGGGCTCACTCTGTCAGCAGCCAAGGCAAGAGGGGCTTCCCTTTCTGCCCAGGCCTTCATCCAAATGCTGAAGTGGAAAAYAACATTTTCCTGCTGGAAGTAAGTGGCTCCTCAGTTAATCACCACGTTGTGACAGCAGACCAAACACTGGCTCAGGATGGGTCTCCGATGAGGAGGGAAGGAGTAATCAATCAGATGGGAAAGGAAATCCCAAGAGCAAGGGACTGGGTATTTTCTTCTATTCTGCAGCCCACGGAGCTGCGTTTCCACAAATAATCAGAGTTTTCCAGAGTGACTCCCCAGAGGTCCATCAGAGAAGCAAAGGAGCCTCTGCAGGAGCCAAACCCAGCCCCCAGCAGGACACAGGAGGAAATCCTTGCTCACCACAGCTCCCTGAGAGCCCTGGGGCTGCAGTGTCAGGGCTCAGCATGGATCCTTGGCATGCACAGATGTGCCTGTGGCTCCTGCCATGCTGTGCCACTGCTGAGGAATCAGCTCAGCACAAGGAGCTGCAGGATCCAAAGGCACAAACAGCTTGTGGATAAAAGCTCTGGCATTGCCTTTGGCTGAAGCAATGGCCACCACTCAAGGCCAGCCCAGGAGCTGACCAGAGGGGCCCTSTGAGGGTTTAAAGCACCATAAGCACCACACCAAGCTGAGAGCTGTGATTAAAGGGGACCTGCTCTCTCCAGGGCTGCTCCAGGTTGTCCCCCAGGCAGGTTCCCCCCTGCCCCGGGCCATGCTGACCATCAAAGGCAGTGGCTCTTTACACTCTGTGCAGTCCCTTTCCAGCAGTAAAAGCACATGGGAAATCCTTGATAAAGTGACACTTTCCTGGCTAAAGCACTCCACATTCCTCTATGATTTGCTGTTCTTTTATGAGCCACTGCAAGCCCAGCAGCACTGCTGGACAGCCAGGCCATGTGTCCTCATGGCACAGGAGTCACCTGCAGAGCAGCAGGTCCTGGTCAGGTCTGGCTGGACCTCAGCTGTGCCCCACAGTGCCCTGGAGCAGTCCCAGTCACTCCARTCCTTCACCCTCCAGCACACAGGGAGCATTCCTGGATCTGGGATACAGCTTTCCTCCAGCCCCACTGGTGGGGATGATGGTACTCTGGCACCAAGAACCCCCATCAGAACTCAGATTGGTATCAGTATTTTCTGTATGGAACCTTCAGATCAAGGTGCAGCAGCAGCAAAGGCTGTTGCTCAGGGGGATGGACATGGTCCTGCTGCTCYTTCTCTGCCACCCCCAGGTTCCCACCCCCTCCCAGCTGCAGCCCTGCTGCCTCCAGCTCTGGGCCAATCTCCTGCACAGATTGGATTTTTATGATTCATTTTTAAATGTTTCCCTGTTTACAGACCTTTCCACTGCAAAAGAAATCCCAGCTCTGGCTGAAGATCCTCCGGCACATTTTGATTCCACATCTCACAGAACRAGGGCTACAGCCACATGTGCTGCTTAATACAGACACTCGTTTTTGGGTGAAAAACATTCTCTGAGCTGATTCATACCCCAGAAAACCTTGGAAAGACACAGGGAAGACAAGGAAAGGTAACTSCTGGGGCTGGCCAGAGCTGGCTGTGGTCTCCAGGGGACCTTGGAGAGAGGTGGGTGCTGTGCCCTCACGCTATCAGGTGTGTGTGTGTCCTCCAGTGCACCTGAGGATCTCCTTCTCCCTCCTGCCTTTGCCCCTAAACCTATCAGCAATCTCCTTGATGAAATATTTACACCTGAAATTCAGCCACCACAACAGTTTCAGTGTTTGCCATCCCCACCAGGTGCTCTGTGCCACCTGACAGGTGTCTTCAGCTCTTTGAGATGCTATTTCTTTTCCCCCTTTATTCCCCAGAGTGAGTGCAATAGCAGCAGGACCACCCATTTTGGTCTAGGGATGGCTCAATTGCATTAGCTTTTCACTCTGCAATGCCTGGTGGCTGTTTTTCAAACACCCTAGTGCTAAAAACATAGGAGTCCCTTGAGACCAAGGGTTGAAGATGATGTTCACTCTGYTTGTAATATGAAAGGGTTTTTTATTATTATTTTATTTAAACACTATAGCCAGCCTGGCACCAGCAGTAAAACCTTCCCTTGCTATGACTAAGCTACAGGAATTGCTTCCTGACTACACCTATCCAAAATTYCACTGTCACACAGGAGTTCATGCAAAATTCACAAGCCTGGATCATCAGCTGTRGTTGTGCTCAACTCCCAAACCCCTCCTGGAAGGGTTTCCATTAGCTGCTGATTATAATAAATGACATGTAACACTCTATTGTTCATTCTAAAATAGGACATGAGATTCCTCCTGAATCATCTGCTGAGAAAGGCATTTAGTATCTATCAATGTCTCCCCTCTATTTTTTTCTTCTCCAGCACAACATATGAAATTATCCAGTATTACTCAAAGAACAGCAGGGAAAGAGCAAAATCTGTATCTTAGCATGGGGGCCTGCAGAGCACACTCCCAACTCTGTGTAATCCTCTTTCAGCTCTGAGTCTATACAAACCTCTCTGTTCCCTTCACTAGGGGTCTTTTGTACACATCTGTCTGCATGTTCTGGCAGTGTTTGCAATGGATCCTTGCAAAGGGCTTGGGGAGCCATCAGTTATTTACTTCCAGGTGTGCTCTGCCCCTGATGGGGCCAATTCCAGGCTTCAAAAATACAGATTTCTTGGGGATTGGAAGAGACCAAGATTCTGCACAGGCACAAGAGAGCAAAGTCCAAAGAGCACAGGACTGCTGRGGATTCAGGAGCACCAGAGCTCTCCACACCCTGCTTAAAAAAGGAAACCATTTTTAAACCCCTCACTTGTGTGTGACTGACCAAACTCTGATAAYGTCTGTTCCTGTGATCAAGCCAAAAATAAACAGAATATGGAGCTCCCAAACCCTGTCTCAGRGGGTGGTGAAACACTGGCACAGCTTGCCCAGAGAAGCTGTGGATGTCCCATCCCTGGGAACAGCCCAGGTCAGCTTGGACAGGGCCCTGAGCAACCTGACCTTGTTGTAGGTGTCCCTGCTCCTTGCAAAGGTTTGAATTAAATGACTTTTGAGGGTGCCTTCCATCCCAATCCATTCTGTGATTCTACCAAAGTTCAAACAAGTTTCTTCATGTGCAAAGGATTAATTAGAAACACCAAAGTTCATYAGGGGACTTGAGGGGAAGTTGCACAAAGAATAACCTCACATAGGCTCTCATTTTCTGTGCAGACCTCTCCATAAGACTCAAGAGAAGGATCATCCTAAGGAATTGCTCAGCCTTGTGTATGATCTCCTGGGCTCTTCCTGCCTTCCTTCTGGAGCAATCCCAGGTCCARGGCAGTGGTGACCATGAGCAACCTSCTGTGCCCTRTGGGACAAAGTGCTGGGAACTCYTCCAAATTCACACATCTGGTRGGGCAGAGACCAAGTGCCCTRAGAGCAYCTCACASCTGAGCAGCTGCTTCACTGCCAGTGGGAGAGCAGCCCCACCACTGATGACTGAAAACCTGAGTGCACCTTGGTTCCATTTCACAGCTCTGGAGGGAGAAGCAGGAACAAGGGCAGGGTGACCCAGAGCTTCATTAGCAGCACCCAATTACCCTCCCTCTGCCCAGGGCCCCAGGGCCACCTCAGTCACTGTGTTGTGGCTCTGTGGTGCCCAGCAGGGATGGGGAACCCCTGCACTCRCGTGGGGCTGCCCCAGCCCCAGGTTTGTTTTATCAAGTGTTGATATTTTGCTGTGATTCAGTCGAGATTGGTGGGAACAACACGTCTGCCAGTATTGTGACAAGGTTTGAAGGCATATTTTATAGCAGAGGCTGCCAAGACGAGCTCTGTCTCGTCTGGAGCGTTAGCAGAACATGAGGAAGGTATCCATAGCTTCCCACACATCATTAATTTCTAATTATCTTATCTTTCCTTTCTGCATTATCACTTATTTACCAAACACAGCTTTATTGGACCTCCAAGTTCCTTATAACCAGCARAGCCATTGTTATGTTAAAACCAATGTTCTAAATGTTATTTATTATTTGATAAACCTTGTGTAACCCTGAATGAGGACATTAAACGGCAAGAACACTACTTCAAAATCCCATTTTGAATAAGTCACCAAGACAGCTGTGCCTTTATAAAACACATTAGAGTGGCACTCAGAGCACATATGGCTCAGGGATATATACAAATTATACAATTTCTGTCATTGGATCAAATAAGAGGGACGTTTTGACCCCAGAAATGAGTCAAATGTAAGTTGTAATTCCAGCCCCAGTGGAGGCCCTGGTGGTAATGGATCCTGACGGCTGATCAGAGAGCCCTGACCATTTGACCCACCAGATCAGTGCCTCACTGTATCTATTATGGCTAATGCAGACCCCAGCCTGCAGATATATGGAGGCAGGGAGATAAAGGGCAGAGGATACAGCAGATAAATGTTGATTTATACACGTGCAGGCACGTGGGGCACCGCAGATGGACCCCACGTGTGCGGGAAGGGGCGGCCCTGGCTGACCCCACACTCAGGCTCACCCTGGGGCTGGGCTGCAGGCAGCTCCTGGGGATGTGTGTGCACATGGCAGATAGCATCTCTCCTCACTGCATCCCCCTGGGGGTGYCAGCAAAGCCCCTGTGCCCAGCAGGGCTCCCTGATTCACACAGCCAGGGAAAATCCACCTTCTGTTTCACACACATCCCACAGGAACACATCCCTGCCCATGGATTTGCTTTCTTGGCACTGTAAGTGCAAATAGCTCATCCACGGGTTACCCAGTCTCACCCTAATGCTCAGAGCCCAAATTAAAGCCCCTTGTGCTGCTCTACACATCAAGTGAGACACTTGACATCATCTACAGCAGATGTCTCAGCAGGCTTGGGTGAAATCCTGCCCTTTTCAGTCATAAAATCCCAGAAAGGATGGAAGGGACCTTAAAGCTCATCCCATTCCACCCCTGCCATGGGCAGGGACACCTTCCACTGTCCCAGGCTGCTCCAAGCCCTGTCCAGCCTGGCCTTGGGCACTGCCAGGGATCCAGGGGCAGGCACAGCTTCTCCAGACATCCTGCTTTTTCAGCTGTAGAATCCTGGAATGATTTGGGTTGGATCTTACAGACAGTCCAGTCCCACACCCCTGCCATGGGCAGAGACACCTTCCACCAGCCCAGGCTGCTCAGTGCTGCTGTGCTGCTGGCAGCCAGGACCTGGCATTTTGGACACACAGAGGGGCAGCAGGGGCCTGCTAGCATGAGGAACACACAGGAACAGCATTAGGAGGAGGAAATGACGTGCCAAGAACTTTGTCAATGTAACTCTCCTCTTTTTAATTCTCAAATTTTCAACACTTTAAAGCAGTGGGTCCTGTCTGTGCCCTCACTCCTCAAAGCAAAGAGCTGCTCAYACAGCCTCCCTTGCCTGAACAAAGCACAGTGGTGCTGAACAGCCTTTCCTTGAGGAGTCACACAAATTCACTTGTTGGGACAGAAACAGGCTGGCTGCTCAGCTGGAATAAACCACGCACTGCAATCTCCTGGGATTAGGCAGAACACAGGATCCAAACTGTCCAGTGATAAATAACCAGCTCTTCCCTCCTTCAAGCTGCCAGAGAGATCCATGGAGGGAGGGGAAATGCAGCAAACACCCTCGCTAAGGCTTTCCATGATGTCCCAGCACTGAGCAGGTACAGAGTCACATCCCTGCTCCCAAAAGCCAAGGGACAGTGGTCCCCAAACCATGGCAGGGCCTGGCAGTCCCCAGAACCTCATCACATCACCCCCAGCTCCCTGACAAGGCAGCTCCTGCATTTCTTCACCCAGCACAKGGGATGATGATGCCTTCTGACAGGGGATTCCCAGGCGTGGTTAATCCATGTTTTTAAAGTGCCCATGGACTCTTCCTGCAAGTGCMAAAGTCTCAATGCCAAATAAAACCAACTTCATTCGTGTCCTGGAATTTCCCAACCTTTCCCTTTCCTGGTGTTACTCTCCTTATCRCAAAGATCTTAATAAATATCTTTTCCCACTGATTTTGCAGGTGTTTTTATTTCTTTTACCAGCACTGTTGCATTTTCACTCATTTTTCAGAGCACTTCATATCTGTGTATTCCTTGTGATTTTTCACATTCCTAATTCCTTCCTTTGCTTGGGGAGGGGGGTGGGAAGGAGAAMAGGAAGATTGACAGAGGTGAGGAATGTTGCTCTGCTGACTCCAGACACACAGGAGATACCTCACTCATCTCAGGGGTCAAATGTCCACGAGGGTTTGATCAGATGGCAGCTTGCATTTATACCCTGGCCTCTGCTGGAGGTTGARTTACATTTCACATTTGACTCACTTCTGGGGTCAAATGTCCCACCTATTGGATGGAACAAGAGGAATTATTTTCCCCAAGCAGGTTGTGCTGGCGTGAGCTGTCAGTGCTCTCATTGTGTTTTAGGCTCCTTTATTTCTGCAGTTTGTCCTCAGCTGAGTCCAGCCCCTCTGGGATGGCCAGAGCTGCAGCCATGGCACAAAAGCCACCCCAATAAAGAGGATGGGGGGAAGGAAGAGGGCACCTGGCTTCCATATGTTTTGTGGGTGTTTTATATGGGGTTTTTGTGGAGTTTTGTTTCTTCTCAAGTTGGCAGCTAGGCAGGGAATAAGGAAGGAGAGGCAAGAGGAGCCTGATCCTGGCTTTACCACACTCTTGCCATGAGAAACTGGAGAAACCYAGAAAAGTTTGGATTGGAAGGGACCTTAAACCTCATCCTACCCCTGTGTGGGCAGGGACACCTTCCAYTRTCCCAGGSTGCTCCRAGCTCCATCCAACCTGGCCTTGGGCACTGCCAGGGATCCAGGGGCAGCCACAGCTGCTCTGGGCACCCTGTGCCAGGGCCTGCCCACCCTCACAGGGAAGAATTTCTTCCCAATCTCCCACCTAACCCTGCCCTGTGGCAGTGGGAAGCCATTCCCTGTGTCCTGTCCCTCCATCCCYTGTCCCMAGTCCCTCTCCAGCTCTCCTGGAGCCCCTTCAGGCACTYCTSCCCTGGGCTGGRCAGAACTTCCTTAGGATCAAAMASCAGACAAGGGGCTGATCCTGCTGTCAGGGAGCTGCAGGATCGTGATGGAGAAGAAGCCCAACCCAGCAGGCTCAGCTATTGCAGTGTGATGGTTCCAATCCTGAGTCTGTAAAATTCCCTTTGTCTTGAAGGAGCCCAAGGGCTGTTGGATGTCCCACATGGGCTGTAAAGCTATCTGGTAGTTCAGCAGCCTCTGAGGTGAGATTGTGAACCCCCCTCCTGCTGTTTAATGTACTCCTTCGGGTTACAACAGGTTTAGCAAACAATAAAAAACCATCTGGAACCGCCATTTAAACAACAGAGTTGTGTCATTAGTGCTGAAGTCACGGCAGGGGCTGTAAAACCAGCAAACAAGTGCTGATGTGCAGGTAAATAAAGGGAGATGATGCACTGAGGAGGGTGAGGAGGAAGCTGCTGGGTCTGAACTGGGACTGAACTGGGATCCTCACCTCCCCTCCCAGTTACACTCCTGCCACCCCAGATGAGATCATGAGGAGTCACTGCAGCCTCCCAGAGAGCCCCGGGTGCCATCCTGCAGCCTTGTCCTCCTTGGATCCCAGCTCCTCTCTGACTGTCCCACACCAGCACAGGAGGGAATGGGGGATAACAAAACAAGGCAGCCTTCCCCATTTATTTTCCATGTTACTCTCTGTGGTGCTTTTGCTGGAGAAAGAGCAGCTCAGCCTCTGTGCACGAAGCCATCCCTGCAGCAGGGGGTCCTGCCAAGGGAGAGAACCTCCCTCTCCATCCTCATCTGCTGCTCCAAAATGGGCAATAAAGGTCAGCAAGTAAACAGAGAGCAATTGCAAACTCCTGTTGCCCAGGTTCCAGGGATCTAAGCTGGTTTGGTTGATCCTTCTCCAGGATCAAACTCACCACACAGATCCTCTACCCCATGGTAATCCCTGCCTTCCTTTGGGAGCCAAGCCTCCTCCCTGAGGTGCACCAAACATTCCCAGCCCCACAGCACCCCTTCTGACCTCCCTCTCATGCCCACCCTGGAGGGAAATGGGATGGGAGAGGTGCTAAGAAGGAAACACAAATGGTTCATGCTGGCCATGGCTCTGCCCAAATCCAGCCTGGTCSTGCATCATGCCAGGGACTGTGGCTGCTCCCTGTGCCAGCACTGCCAGCCCTTCCCAGTGCAGTCCTTGTCCCTTGGGAGATTTTAAAGGCAAAGTATCTACAACAAYTGCCCTGTATCTGCAAGATGTGGCTGTGCACAGCCTGGAGGGGACAGGGCTGACCCTGGATGGGGCACTTAGGGATCACCCCATTCTCTCCCATATTTACACAGSCTCTGGCAATTCCTGGCTCTAACAATCAGCCCCACGCCGCTGTTGGTTGAACACATATTTGTCTCTGCCGAATCACTCAGGACACAAAGTTTGCTGTTCCTTCCCCACCCTGGAATTCCTCCTCACKCAGGAACAACCTCTCCCCATGCTGGCTTCTCCAGAGCCAGAGCAGGAACAGCTCTCCTGAGCAACGAGCCAATGCCCTGCCCGCTCCAAAGGGGCAAACCACAGGATTTCATCCCATTCCCAGTGGAATGTGGATGGAGTTTAACCCCTGCTGCTATTGGAGCACCCTGCATGGCTCAGTAGCCTGGTAATCCACAGTGATGTCCCAAAGCCCATGGGCACTCTGTGGGGCTGTGTCTGTGACAAACAAAACAGCCCAACACAACCACAAATGGGATGCTGGGATGTGTCAGCAAGGAACTGCCAGCTTCCCTCCAAGGCTGCATGTGAAGAGATGCTTCATGCTGAGGGTGCAGCACCTCTCACCCTGCCAGGCCACCCCTGAGGGCTGCACAGGGCACCAGCTCTCATCTCCAGGCCAGGGGGAYAGAAAAACATGTGCTGAAGTCCTCCTGTCCCAGCAGGACCTAAATATGGGCTTAACTCCATAGAATCACAGAACTGGGTTGGAAGATCACCTTAAAGATCATTTCCAACCCATACACAGGTTTAGGGCCCCACTCCATGTTTTTTCCATGTGCATCCAAGCCCAGAGAAGGCTCAGGCACCTGCAAGAYATGAACACTTCTATTCTGGTCCCCCACACGTGGGTTTCTAGCTCCAAAACAGGAACTCTTTGATTCCTTTTTCTGCCCTGTTAATCTATTTAGCTACAGGAAATACTCCACGTGAGGGAAGGAGACACCTGAACTGCACACAATACTTGGAAACTTCACTGTGTCCAGAAACACCAAATGCACCTTCATTTTGGGTGAGGGATGCTGAGGCAAAGCTTTTCAGCAAAGCAGAGCCAGGCTCCAGTGACAGGCAGCAGCAGCAGGATGGAATTGCATCCCCATCCCTCCACCAAGTGCATCCACTGCTCCAGGGCAGCAGCAGGGCTCTGACCTGCTCCATGGACACTCCTCATGTCCCAGGAGGGCAGATTCACAGAAAGCTCCTGGAATTTGTGCTTCAGTCCCCTAMAAATCTCACCCCAGCAAAAGAAGCCTTACCTGATTGGCTGATAGGAACTCCTGGGCGTTGTCGTTCATCCCCATGTACATGTTCTCCCCATCAAACTAGAAAGGCAAAAGGAAGAGTTAATAAAATGCCATCTGCACACCATGCTCCTCTGCATCCCAAATGCCTTCCTGGCTCTTCATGTATGGAGCCAGAATTCCCAGAGGAAACCCCTGAGCTGCTGTTTGAACCCTTTGGAGGGTGTGTGAGCACACCTTCATCCTGGTTCTTGCAATGGGAGATGCTAACATAGCATGGATATGGGATTTCTTCAGTAAAACACAAATAAACAAGTCAAATGTGTGAACCCACAGATGCACCCTGCAGCAAAGATCACCCAAAAGAAGCTGCTGCTAAAATTCCTGCTAGACCTAAAAAGCCGACTTGCATCAACGGAAATGTCCAGACTTGGGCAGGTCCCATTCCATCCTCTTACAGATCTCTGCATAACCCTCAACAGCAAAGCAAAGCTCCTGCAGCAATGCAGAATCGCTGTGGAACATTCAGGAGAGGTCTCTGTGCAAAGCCTGACACATCCATCCCCTCATGTCCTGTTCTGCTGCYCTGCCAGGACCCTGCCCCACGGCTGGGCTGGGCAGCCCGAGCACAGCCCATCCTCCTGTGCCCCCACTCCCAATTCCCAGCTGCCAGCCCACTCACTGGGCCACAAAACCCCCATGGAGAGCTACAACTCTCCTCACTAATTAACTACAACGGGAGCTTTTCACTCACTCTGATTCCAAAGGAAGGGCAAAACCCTCCAGGATTGTCTCTGCCTGGAAGCRCGGCTGGGGCAGGCCCCAAGGCTGAGTTCACTAATTAATTATGGCAATAAAAATGGGCTGTGCCATAAAACACTCCCAGGAGGAGGATGGAGGTACAGCTGGGAGTGACACCTTGCACTTAACACGGGGAAGAGCCAGCCCTGCTGCCCTCTCCAGCAGGATGATGGATTGGAGAGCTTCACCCCTCTCACTCTCTGATATGAAGCTGATTCTAAGCTATGCCTTAACAGAAATTGGCCATATTAAGAGCAATAAAAGCGAAATCTAAATAAAACCAGGTGAAGATTTTCAGCCTAGACAATTAATTACACTTCCATTTCTCAGAGTGCTGCGGAATTAGCTGTTAAAGTCAGCTGAGTTAGTAAAGCCAAGTGGGGGTAGCAGGGCTCTGCTTGGCCTCAGACACCCTCTAATTGCCAAACTGTCCTCTGGCACAGCAAACCAATTAAAGCTGCARAATTGGAGCAGGTATTGGGGTGAGCCACACCAGCAGCAGCTGCAGCAGGCTGGGAGAGGATTCCTGTGCAGCTGCTGGGTTCTGTGAGATCCATCAGGAGCTGTGGGACAAACAGCTTCCCCAGAGGGCAGCTGGGAACCATCCACTCTCACTGGGTTTCCCTCCTCCTGTCAGATGCTCCCTGGCACAGGCAGCTCCTGGCAGCACAGCTCCAGCTGGAGCTTCAGGAGCTCAGACCCAAGCAGCTCTGCAGCCTGAAAAGCCTCTGCCAGCCCCAGCAGACACCCCTGGCCTGGCAGCAGAGGTGCCAGGGGCTGGGGAGAACCACACAATCTCCAGGGCTGGAAAAGCCCTCTGGGATCACTGAGTCCAACATTSTCCCAGTACAGCCAAGGGCACCAGTTAATGATGTCCCCAGGTGCCACATCCCCTCTCATKAAYCCCYCCAGGSATGGTGACTYCACCACTGCCCTGGGCCACCTGTTCCMGTTSCTGGCCACCATTCCAGTGAAGRCATTTTCCCTAATTCCAATCTAAACCTGCCCTGGTGCACACGAGGCTGATTCCTCTCATTCTACCCCTGGTTACCCACAAGAATGCACCAACCCACACCCGGCCACCTCCTTTTTCTCCAGGAAAAAGAATTACCTTGAAAGGTACATTCAGCAAACCAAAAGTATCCTTCAGTGGGGAGGCCCTGAGCAGGACAAACCCTCCCCTTTCTCCACATCCTTCCGTCTGAATGTATTTTTTTATGGCTTTCTACTGTTCCCCTACCTCCATTCCACAATTCCTTCTGCCCTTGATGCCTTCATAGTGACTGTAATGAATCCTGCCTTCAAAATTACTGTTTCTCTGATTGCCAGGCTGAGCAGCCAGCCTGAAAATCAAGACTCAAAATGCAATGGAAACTTTGGAATTTCCCCACTGCTGATTGAATTTTTTTCCCCCCTCTCCTCCAGGCTATGAAGGTGCAAACAAATTTATTAGAAATTCTCCCATCAGGGTATTTTTTCAATTAGATGTTTGCCAGTTATGCAGCAGCCAGGTAGAACAGATAAGTAATGTTCCCTCCCTCTTCTCATTATTGTTTTTGCTACAGAATGCACTTCAAAACAATCAATCCCATCATTCCRGGTAGATTTATGGCAGAAACAGAAATTTTAATATTTCCCTTTGGTTAGAAATGCCTCCTCCCCTTTTTTCTTCACTCTAGCTCCTGTTGCAGGCCTGGATGTAGCCATTCATCACCCTCCTCACCCCAAAATCCAACCTGCACTGAATGGTAAGGCAGGGATCATTTTCAAGTCCTAATCCCAAAGGAGCATCCTCTCGTGCAGTTGTYCTGATCACCCTTTGGCTTGGTTGCAATTACTAAATTTTATTATTCTTTGGTTAATTGGAGCAGCCTGTGAAACAAATCAGGGGCTGATTCTCTGCTGCATGGAATGAGCACAGAGCCAGGGAGGGAGGGGGAAAGAAAASAGGGAAAGGAAAAGGGAAGGGSARGRAAAAGGGGGAAGTGAGAGGSAAAGGGTGAGAGGGAAGGGAAASTGCCCCAAATTCCACCAGTTCTGGCAACAAAGTCAAAYGACCASCACTGAGCTGCCCTGCTCTGCAGGKGACAGGAGCTCCAGCCCCAAAGCCAGATTCCATCTCGTGCCACAGGGGGTGGCTTTGCCTGGCACTGATGGATGGGGACAGGGACACTGCCAGCTCCATCCAGAGGGGGAATTCCAAGGACATCAGGGTGATGGAGACCAAGCCACAGCTGCACCCCTCCATGGGACAACCTACTGAGCATTTTGGGTCCAAGCAAAAGATAAAAGTGCAACAAAACACCCTCTGAAACTCAGTTTTTCATGGAGAATTTAATTAAAAATATAATTCCTTTAGTACAGCTCTTCCAGGGAAGCTGCAGCTGGCACTGCTCTGTCAGCCCAGACACACAGCTCAATTCACATGGTGTTGTACAAAGCACTTTTTAAATTTTATTGCTTTTCTAGACTCACTTTGGTTTGTTATTTTTGCTCCACAGCATTATTTTCAAATCTGTAAATGTGCCCAGAGGTCACACAGGTCTCATGTTCACCAGATGAATATGAAAAAGAAAAACAAATGCAGGCAGCAGGATGGGACAGACCCCAAAGTGCAGCAGCTGTGGGAGCTSCAGCTCTGTGCAAACAGGGAGAACAAATGTTTGCTCACTGGGAAGGGCCCAGTGGAAAGAAACACAACCTCCTGCCAAGATTCCAAGAAGGTGTTACTTTTTCCTGGATGGCACTGCCAGCTTGTACAATTTTATTATGAATCTCATCACATCCTTTTTATTTCCTGAGAGCCACAAACTGAGGGGGAAACTTCAGCTCCGTAAGAAATGGTGGAATCACAGATTGGTTTGGGTTGGAAGGGACCTTAAACATCACCCAGCTCAACTCCCCTGGCTTGGGCAGGGACACCTKCCACTGGACCAGAATATGGGGGCAAAATTCAAATCAGGAATACCTTCTGTGATACCTGCAAGAGCTCAAAACCCTTCCAAACTTTTTATTGAATTTAATTTTCTTTTATGTGTGGTGAGTTTTGTTTCTTGTGGGTTTTTTTTGGTTTTTTTTTTTTTTTTTTGTTTTTTTTTTAGTTTTTTTTTTTTTTTTTGAGGAGTCTCACCTAAATTTTGACACTCATTTTTGGCAATACTACACCAGAGCACCTTAACTGCACGTCCCCKGAGGTTCTAGAGCTTGAAACTGTGCCTTGTTAACACAATTCCAGCAGTCATTAAGAGCCATCACCATCAAGGAGCTACGAAATCCCCAGGTAAGAACAAACTGGRTGCCTCCTGTGGTTCCTCCTGCTCAGAGCTGTAAACCCTGGTTTGCCTCCTGTACCAGGACACAGGAGATGGGCAGTGGGTTCCCTCTCATGACAACCCCATTTCCAAACTGGCTGCACTGGGGATGCCACATTYCACTGGACATTCTTGGAATGGGTTTGTTTCCCACCAAGCTTCACCACCAGCACCAAGGCAGAGTGACCCAAAGTGATGCCATGCAAGGAATGCCTTTAGGTTTTTAGTGAGTAGAAGCTAGGACCCAAGAAAACTTAAATACAGTTAATCTGTATTTAATATTCCTCATTAAAAAAAAAAATAAAAAATTGCAGCCCATATGTTGCTGGGCTTCACTCAGCTGCTTCAAATGGCACCATGACCACCATGGGTAAACACAACTCTTCTTTAGAAAGTGTTCCAGAAATAGTTTTATCCGCAATTCATTTTWATCAGTGTTATTTCTGTGGCCCATTCTGCTGTCAGTGCACTTTGGCCATGGTACCTCACATCCCCACGATGCTGCTCCTGCACTGCAGGCTCAGCCCTCGGAGGGATCCACACCCGAGGCTGAGGTCCTGGTGAGGATCCTCTSTGTGCACATCTCTGGGATGTGAAATGCTCACCTCAGCCCTGCCCCTGCTGCTGCCTGAGCTGCCACTGCCAATTCCTGCAGGAGCGATTTAGCATCSCACCTCTGCAGGGAATACAGGCTGAGGTTGGCTTAATCCCTTTAACTGCAGTTCCCCCATTAAGGTCTTTACACAACCTCTGGCCCGCAGTGATCTGTTTAGCATTATTTATTTGGCTGCTGCCATGCTCGGGTAGCCGCTGGGCTGCTGCTGCCAGGGAGGGTCAGGAGTTCAGCAGCAGATTTACAGCTCCCCCCAGGAGTGCCCTGCCAGGGAAGCCCGGCGTGTCCCTCCCAGGCAGCCCCGTTTGTCTGGGGACAAATGGCATTAACAGGGAGCACGACCCCACAGCAGGTGTCAGAGGCACAGCACAAACGCAGCATCCACGGGAGCTCTGAGGGGCTGGSTTTTCTACAAGCAGTGAATGTTCTCACACGTCCTCCCAGGGGAAATTCAGCTTGATGTAGTTGAAGTCTTGAGGCTTAAAGCCTTACRTTAAAAAGTGGCTTGTTGGGTTGATTCGTTTGTTTTAAGAACAGTTTACAAGCAGGATGAAAAACCTGGTAGGAGTTTTCTCTCAAATACACCAGGAGGAGGAAACCTGCAGGGCTGGCGGGGCCAAGGTCTGGCAGAGGCTGTCAAGAAACTSCAGCCAGGTGGGAAAGGAAGGAATGACCTGCACCAGCCTGGACACTGATGGAATGAGCATTCAGAAACTCCTAAACTGGAGCATCTCCCTTGGAAAAACCCACCTGAGAAGCTCTGATGCTGGGATGGCCAGAAGGGAAACACAGAACTAACAGGGCAAGCCTAAGGAACCCCCATGGCCAAGTGACATTCAGCCACCTACTCTGAAACAATGTGAGGGAATTTTGGGACCCTCATGACAAAGACATTGAAGGGCTGGAGTGTGCCCAGGGAAGGGAACAGAGCTGGGGAAGGACCTGGAGCACCAGGAGAGGCTGAGGGAGCTGGGAAAGGGGCTCAGCCTGGAGAAAAGGAGGCTCAGGGGGGACCCTGTGGCTCTGCACAACTCCCTGACAGGAGGGGACAGCCGGGGGKGTCGGGCTCTGGGAACAGGRACAGGGACAGGAGGGGAGGGAACRGCCTCAGGCTGTCAGGTTTARATTGGAGAKTAGGAAAAGTTTCTTCACTGAAARGCTTGTCCAGMTCTGGCACAGCTGAGCAGGGCAGTGGTGGAGCCACCATCCCTGAGGGACRTGTGGATGTGACACYTGGGGACATGGCTTAGAGGTGGCCTTGGCAGTGCTGGGTCAGTGGTTGGGCCCAACAATCCCAGAGGTCTTTCCCMACCTYRCTGAYTCTGKGATTTTAAATGTCTGACCTCCTGTCTCTGCTCCCAAACACMCAGGAGTGGGAAGGGGAAGGTTCCACACCAGGTCCAGCCCCCTCAGTGTGAACCCATCACATCCCACACACCCCAAGGAGCCCCAGAGGGAGCCAAGGGGAGGGACCTTGTGCTTCACAGCCCACTCAGAGCTTGTAAAGGGCCAGCAAGCCCCTGGGAAAGATGAACTGATCTCTCTGGCTGAACTTCACACAAGATTCCTCAAAAAACAGCTCTAAACCCCAAAACCCAACAAGTCATGGGACCCAGGGAAAGGTTCTCTTGCTCACAGCAAGACACTCAGCAGGTTTTAGCAAGCAGAAGATCAGGTCCAGGATCCATCTGCACTAAAATCTATCCAGCCATCACATAACTGATCTGGAAGGGTTCAGTTYATTAATGAGACAGAAATTATTCAGGCCAGCTGAAACTAAAAGCGACTTTGAATAGCTTTGCATTAGGACTCTCACTGCACTAAGTGGCACTGAGGAAATGGAAGATTAAATTTAATGTCAATAAATGCAAAGTAATGCACTGAAGAAAAGCATTCCCAATGATAGACATGACAATGGGCCTTAAAATAGATGTTGCTGTCCAGAAGGGAAACTTTTCTGGAGAGTTCACTTCCAAGTTTTTTTCAGTCCTCAGCAGCTGCCAAAAACAKCATTCAGGTTTTAGACACAATCAGGAAAAGTGAAAGGAATGSAAGACCATTATTTTTGTGTATTATTTGGTATTATTTTGCCATCTGTGCTGTTAGAAGGAGAGAGGGCAACTGCAAGGAGGGTCCAAGGTGTGGAATGTGGATGAGGACAAAAGGGTGATGAAGAGACAGAAGGGTGTTAGATGGACTCARTGAAGATGTATGTGAAAAAATGAAATGAGAGCAGGGCTCTAAAAGCCTAAAACCAAGGAGACAGACACTGAGATCATTAGCAAGTGAAATTAAACCTTTCCAGAGAAGTTCTTCTTACTGGACCCAAACCCAAAACCTCCTGCTGCAGGCCACTGTGGTTTAGAGGGCTCCATAACAGCGACTGGGCAAATGAGAGATGAATCATAAACCCTGACCTTTGGGCTCCTGGGAGCTCTGTGGGCAGATACAATCTCACTTTTTAGCGTGTGGGTGATCAAATATCATTGTGGGACCTCCATCCCTGGAGACACTCTGAGCTCAGCTGGACCAGGCACTGCACAGCCCCGTGGGGGTGGCCCAGCTTTGTTTGGGGGGCTCAGGGCACACAGATGTCCCTCAGGACACAGAGATGTCCCTCAGGACACACAGCTGTCCCTCAGGACTGGCAATATTTGGTGTTTGGGGGCCTCTGTGATACATGTTCATGTGATACTCCCACAGACCTCCACCCCAAAAGCATCTCCAGCTTCCCCTTTTATTCTCCTGAAGTCACCGCTGTGTGAGTGACAGCATTCATTTCTCTGAGAGACTGGCTGGCTTTCTGTCAACGCTGCACACAGAATTATTGTTATTACATTATTTGGGGGGGAATGAGGCCTTAAACTCATTTACCTGGATCTTTCAGAGCCTGCAAAGGAGTTCAAGCTTTTCACATACACACACAAAAAACCCGTCCACTGAAAGCTACAGGGAGCAGCAGAATTTAGTCTTAAGACTGACATGGAAATAGATTAATTTTTTTTTTCCCATTTCATATTCTAATTACAATTCTTCTCCCCCTACTATTTTCTGTTCTCATTACAGTCTTAAAATTGCTCTGCAAATTCTGTACCTTATTCTGCTCTTCCTACCATCTTTGTCATGGAAATGAGAACCAGAATGTATAAGCATGAAAATATTGCAGAGATCAAAATTCTGCTTAACCCTTTCTCGTGCGGCTCCAAAAAGAAGCAGAAGCAGCACAGAGCAGCTAATCCTCCATCCATCCATCCATCCATCCATCCATCCATCCTCCTGCTCTCCTCCCAGCTGCTCTGAGGAGAAGGATGCTCAGAGGAAGGGTGATTAATTTAAAGGCCAGAGTCACTCACGGTTGCACCTCGCGGTGCGTGGAGGAGGGGTTGGGGTTTCAGCTGAGCAGGTTCTGCTCCTGAGGGCACATGTTGATCTAATGCATTTTGACTGTGTTCAGATGATTGTGTTTAGCTTTTAGCCTGGTGTAATAACGCTGCTGGGGAGAGCTGCTGCTGGTGCACTGAGCTGCCCTGGTGCTCTGAGTGCTCAGCACATCTCCATCCTTCTGCGTGGCACTGAGAGCTCACCAGAGCTGCAGCCAGAACCCAAACCCTTYCTGATTTCTCTCTGGGCATGGATACAGAAACCAGGCTGCTGGGAGCTGAGCAGCACCCCCTGCTCCCAGGCAGTTCCTCCCCAGCCCAGTGCTGAGCAGCTCAGCTGTTTGTGTTGCAGCACTGCTGCTGCAAGGCTCAGCCCTGTACATCACTTCCTTCTCGAAACCAAACAACCAGCACATCCAGAGCTGCTCATCACAGGTGCTCGAGGAGTTTGTCTGCAAGAAAATAGAAAAGCCAGGCTCTTGCAGAGCTGGTCKTTCAGCAGCCAGCAGCTGAGTGAGCAGGAGAGCTGAGGGAAGCTGGTGAGGGGAGGGAGGAGGGTGCAGGGATGCAGCACCACGCTGGCACTGGCCTGGTGTGTGTTAAATAAATACASTAAGTGCTAATGAGCAATAACTGCACTGCCTGCTCCTCCAGCAACACTTGTCACTCACAGCAAACCCAGAGAGGCAGAAAACACACAAAGATCTGAAAGGAGCCACGGAGACTCTGTGCTAGAACAGTGCCAGCATCAGAGGCACTGAGAAACATTGTTTTGTGCAAGATAAAACCTCGGGGCTGAGATAAAAATAGAGCTGATACCTGTGTGCCTGGGAAGCAGCCACCAGCCTGGCTCTGCTCTGGGAGCCTTTATGGAGCTGCTGGTTCCCACAGCAGAACAACAGGCAGAGGAACCACTGGAGAGGGGCTCCACATGGCCCTGGAACAGCCAGGGAGGCAGGGGAGCAGCTGGGACTGAGCTTTCCCACCCTATAACTGGTCCCCTTTGGCCAGGGAGCGTGCAGCACAGGCAGGGATGGACACACAGAGCTGAGGGGAATTCCTGGATGGAATCAAAACAATCCCTTGGGGAGCAAAGGCAGCCAGCAGCAGAGTGGCTGGGTGATGCTGGGTGTGATGTGCACAGAGCAGGAAKGGCTTTGGAAATCTCTATTTGGCTTTTCTCAACTGCACAGTGAGTAAGTAAGGAAGTGAGGAACAGAGCTGTCAGAGGAGTGAGGAGGGGATGCCTCCAAGCCGGGCACTTTTAAAGACTCTGTATTTTGCTTCCAATCCCAGTGCCCTGTTGGCAGCTGCACAGGTAAACAGCCTGGGTCCCAAGTACCTCCTAACTCACACCAGTAATTCCTAAAATCACATGTGCCACTCAGATGATATTCACAAAGAAAAACAGTAGCTTTAATTCACCCCACAGCCCCTGCTCTTCCAGCACAAATTAAATATTCCAAGGAAATTCYTTACTCAGAGGATGGKGAGGCCCTGGCACAGGGTGYCCAGAGMAGCTGTGGCTGCCCCTGGATCCCTGGMAGTGCCCAAGGCCAGGTTGGAGCAMCCTGGGATAGTGGAAGGTGYCCCTGCCCATGGTGGGGAGYAGAACAAGATGAGCTTTAAGGTCYTTTTCAACCCAAACCTCTTTTCAAGCAAGAGTACATGTCTGCCCCCCAGAATTCAGGATCTTGTCTATTTTCTTCCCTTGCAAAGCATAAGGGAAATAAAAACTTGATTTTTCAAGACTGTGGGGAACATTATGCAAAGCCAGCTAGTTGGGAGGGTAAAAAAAAAAATCAGAGATCTTTCATGCCAGTCATTTAGAAAATAGTTTCTAACACACTGATATTTGGCACCAGCAAAAACCTGCTTTCTGTGGTTCTGCACTCCACTTTGTATGCAAATATACTCTTGCAGTGGTACTTAGAATGACTTGGAAAAAAAAGAAAAAAAGAGCTGACAAAGTACAATCCATTTCACAATGTTTGGACATGTTCCTGTCTCAAAAAGAACAAAAGTAATGAAAAAGGAGGTGTTTAAAGACTACATACAACAACCCTAAAACAAGGAGGATAGGAAGGGAGTTTCTGAAATTGCAAGATCTGGTTGGATGGGGCAGCCTGATCCAGAGGCCCCAGGTGGTTCCATGTCCCTGAGAAGGGCACAGCCCTGGGAAGCAGTGGATGGAGTGGTGAGGCCAGCAGGACACGGGCAGTGATTCTGTGCTCAGCCCTGGCTGGGCAGCACCTCCAGTGCTGYGTCCAGTTCTGGGCCCCCAGTTCAGGAGGGACAGGGAGGGGCTGGAGCGTGGCCAGAGAAGGGCAACAAGGCTGGTGAGGGGTCTGGAGCACAAGTCCTGTGAGGAGGAGCTGAGGGAGCTGGGGATGTTCAGCCTCAGGGAGAAAAGAGGCTCAGGGGAGACCCCATCACTGTCCCCAGCTCCCTGACAGGAGGGTGCAGCCAGCTGGGGTCGGGCTCTTCTCCCAGGGAACAGAGACAGGACAAGAGGACACAGCCTTATCTGTGCCAGGGGAAGATTAGGCAGGACAACATGAGAAAATTCTTCTCTGAAAGAGTGATTGGGCACTGGAATGGTTTGCCCAGGGAGGTGATGAAGTCTCCGTTCCTGGATGTGTTTAAAAAATGCCTGGATGTGGCACTCAGTGCTGTGGTTTTGATGCCTTTTGGGACTACCTGAAAACAGAGGCCAGACAGAATTAAGAGAATAAAAAGCAGTTCTAGTTATTGCAGGGCCTTCAGGTACATTTTGGGCAGATGAAGCCCCCCAGGGTCTGCACCCAAAGTGGACAATGGTCATGGGTTTTCACACTTTTATAAGTTTAATCCATTTGCATATTGGGGGTTAATCTCCCAATTACAGCTTCAGGTAATGAAGTCATTTRCCCCAAGTTTGCTGYCCCCAACTCACTTTTGTTTSCCTTTCTCAGGGCCTGAGGCAGTGAGGGGTCCTTGATTGCCAGGCCTGGRGAGGAATTGTTGTGTCTGACCCAAATGGGRAAGCAGCAGCTCACACTGTGTGTGGGGTTTGGAGTTATRCMCTAAAGAAYTRCAGGRTTACAAATAYATGGAAAATGTAAAAGCTAAAATCCTAAGGCACCAGTTCAGTTGATGAGGAGGCGTTAGGTCATAGGTTAAACTTGATGATCTCAGAGATCTTTTCCAGGCAGGTTCATTCTGTGCCCCTGTGGTTCTCTGGAGCAGGGCAGGGCAGGGGCAGAGCTGTGCCATGCACAGGCTCCCAGCACTGCTGGCAAGGCTGAGGCTGGAGCTGCAAACACAGCCCCAGGGCTGGGCCTTCACACTCTGAGAGCTGAGGCACGCAGGGGCAGGGGCTGACAGAGCTCAGCAGCCTTTCCCACGGGCCATAGCAGCTCCCCAGGAAGGWGCCTCCCCAGGCAGCACCACCACATCCTCGTGGCCCTGTTTGCTGAAGTGCTGAGTTAGGCTGCTCACACAAAGCTGCTGAGCTGTGTTTSCAGGGGGCTGTGCACGTCACAGCCAGCACCCACTGCCCTGGCCTTGCCTCCCTTGGTCCSTGTGTCGCACCCAAAGCTTCATTCCAAACCTTCACTCGGAAATAAAACCCCCAACCATCTCCCTCAAGCACTTCTAATTTCAGCTCCTCTTCCTTTTTTTGCTACCTCTCTGTTAACTTTGTTAATCTTTCCASCAGATTTTGCTGCTCTCTGACTTTCCATCAGGGCTAAAGGCATTCTGTGCTTGCTGCAGCCGAGCTGGCCTCAGGTTCACTGGTTCAGCATCTCCCTTAGTGCTGGAAATTGTCAACATCTTAAAAAGGCAGTTTAAAAACTCATTAAAACGAATGAAACTAATTAGAAAAAAGCACCTCTGATTATAATTATTATGCCCCTGCCTCACTGTAAATAATTGAATAAAGATATTATTATGACTATTATTATTATTACTATTATTAACCCTAACAAGTTTAAAGCATGTTGATGAGAAAGAGAAAAGAGCAGATTTGCCTGACTAATTAATGACTCAAATAAAAATAAACAGAGGGAGTCTTCCTGATTTTAGCAAAGTCCTGCCTTTTTCCAAGCAGTTAAAAGCAAGASTGACAGCTTTATAGATAGGGAAATGGGCAGATAAGATAAACATGCACAATACAAACTTGTCCAAAGCTTTTACAGTCTTTCTCTGCACCACTTCCAACTCATTAAATTACAGTATTACTATAGATTTGCWGCAAAATTATCTTTTATCTCGTCTTCTTTTACAGCTATTTGGCATTTGCTGGTATTTTCTATTATAAATCTAATTGCAGATTCCAAACAGACAAGGGCTCATTAAGCCTTAATTATGCACATGTTGTTTTCAATAAACATTTTCATTTGGACTGCTGTGAGCTGTAATTGTTCCGAAGGCACTGCAGCCTCCCGTTACCCACTTCCCTGGGATGGCAAAAGCTACTTTCAAGTAGGTCAGGGCTGGACTGGGAAATCTGTTTGGAACCTGTGGGGTTTGGGCYGTGCTGCTCCAGTGGGAATGTTGGCAGGGAGCTGGTGGGATGCCCATGGTGATGGCTCCCACCTGCCCCCAGCCCTGTGCTGGGGTTAACCAGAGTCATGCAATGGTTTGGCTTGGGAGGCCCTCAAAGATCATTTATTTCCAACACCCACACCTGGGGCGGGTGGAGGGGAGCAGGGAGGAGCCCTGGAATGGGATGGGGAATGGGATGGATGCCCACTCTTCGCAGGGAGCAAAGCCAGAGGGGGGATGTGCCAAGAGCTTGCCCTTGGCCCCAGCTGGGAAGCAGGGCTTCTGCTGGGGAGCTCCTGCTGGGAACAGGGCAGAGCTGGATCACCATGGCTGGAAGGGTTAAAAACACAAGAGGAGACACGTCCAAGTGGGGCTCAGTGCTGGTGCTCAGTGGAAGGTTGGATTTGATGATSCTGGAGGTCCTTTCCAACCKTAAAGATTCCATGATTTGGGCACCTCGAGGATGCTGCCAGCTCAGCCCAGCAGCTGCCAACAGCTGGGCTCCAGCCCAAGCCCAGGTCCTCAGGCAGCCACATCTCACAGCATGGCCACGAGCACCACAGGACAAAAACCTTCCAGCCCTCCCCAACCCAAATGAGAGTGGTGGGGAGCCCTCWGCACGTCCTGCTGGTTGTGTTGTGTTCAGTTTGCACTCTGAAATAAGTAACCCACAAGAAGGGCTGAGCTGTTATTAGCAGCTCRGGCTTCCTCCTAACAGCACAAAAGCTGCCTTTGCTCACACTCAGGAGTTACCAGAGCAGGAAGGAGCTTCAGGGTGACAACTTTGAGTGCTGGGTCCTTCCAGCCTCACCCAGCCCTGTGGCTCCCAGGCTGGAGTGCCCAGGGTGGCAGAGCGTGGCTCTGCCCCACTCCAATGCTCCAGGGAGGAGCCATCCCCTGCAAACCTCACCAGCCTCCCTGAACCTCTTCAGGGCAGAAAAAACTCCTAATAAATAATTTTCCATCTTCTGAAGGGTTGGGGCTCCAAAGGCAGGCTGCAGGTGCTGGGTGCTGCTGGACCCCGGAGTTGGAAAGGTTTTACCACCCCTGCAAACAGCACATTGTGAATACAATCAGTGCTGCAACTTCTGCCCTAAATTCCTGCCAGCCAGGCACCCAGCATTCCATCTCAGGACAACAGAGGTGGGCAGGAAAGACCTTGTTTCATTAAGAAATTAGTATCACCCCTCTTCAGCTCTCTTTCTTCTCAGTGTAGGACATGACAAATCCTGTCCTGAAGACTCACGTTGCACTTTGAGAAGGAAAATGTGTCAGAGTAAGCATGAAAACTTATGGCCTTGCCTTTGAAAAAGAGAAGTTTTCAAGCAGTAATTTGACCCAGAAAGGTTTTCTGGGTCATTTTGACTTGGCATGTATACGTCTGACCCACTAAATCTACCACAATAAAATTACAGAGTTCGTTCCAGCCTGTTGGTGTCAAATCATTCATAAATTCAGATGCATTGTTTACCCAACTGCTATTCATATATTCACAGGAAGGTCTTGCCAGGCTCCTTCTGGGGGGAAGGATTTGCCCTGTTCAACATCAGCTCACGCTGACAAAGGGAAAATGTAAAAGCTRCCCTGACAAGCTGAGCTCCCACTCCCCTCCCACAGCCCTCACCCTCCTGCAGCATTCCTGGCTGTGCCACCCTGCCAGGGCTGGTGACACTCCCCAAACTGGCCTGCAGTGGATTTGCCATGGGSAGGGAGCACCAAGGCCTGGCTGCTGTCACTTGTGTGGGAGCAGGCACTAAATCAGCACAGCCACACTAACAAAGATGCATTAACCCCTGCTGAAATCCCTGTGCTGCAGTGCTCTGTACCCTGCCTGAGGAACCACAGAGGTGACACTGGAGCTGCCACCAGCATGGCCCTGAGGAGCCCAACAYGAGCTTTACAAGAGAAGCAGCTCATGTTCAGCCTGCCAGGACACACACAGGAGCTGTGCTCAGTGGTGCTGCCTGCCAGTCACAATTACCARCACCAAAGGGTTTTCTTAAATCCACTTTCTTAAATCCACTCTAATATTTATGAATCCTTATACATAATCCAAGCAATGCCTGTTAAAGGGACAATTGTGAGGGGTATTATGGAATATTGCTGTCCATGACCGTGTGTGCTGGGCTGGCAGAGCAGTCCATGGGCTTCATCCCCTCTCCAGAGGAGAAAACATCACCTGAGGAGCCAGAGGGACGCCAGGGCCAGGTCCTTGCAAGCAGCCTCCCCCATCCTGGGGCACTTCCCACCAGCACACGTGAGGGATGCTGTGTATGGACTGCTGGGTCTGGTTTTCATCCACATCAGCACCATTTTATCCTTGGGATGGATCCTGGCCCCAAGCACACCTGCAGCCAACACCTCCAAACAGGGGGTGCAAGGCCAGGCTGAAAGCCTGAGGAGAAATGGGTGCCCAGCCCCACTGCCCCCTCCCAGGGTGGCCACCCTGTTTGTGCCAGGGTGGGTAAGCAGCAGGGACTGTCCCATAACTGCTGTGTCCATGGAATATCCCCTGTCCCATAACTGCTGTGTCCATGGAATATCCCCCTCTATCCCATACCTGCTGTGTCCATGGCACTGCCCCACTGTCCCATACCTGCTGTGTCCATGGAATGCCCTCTATCCCATAACTGCTGTGTCCATGGAATATCACCTGTCCCATAACTGCTGTGTCCATGGAATATCCCCTATCCCATACCTGCTGTGTCCATGGCACTGCCCTTTGTCCCATAACTGCTGTGTCCATGGAGTGCCCCTGTCCCATAACTGCTGTGTCCATGGC
>CADDXX010000216.1:335731-358926 GCA_902810485.1 Alauda arvensis
CACTGCCCTTTGTCCCATAACTGCTGTGTCCATGGAGTGCCCCTGTCCCATAATTGCTGTGTCCATGGCATTGCCCTCTATCCCATAACTGCTGTGTCCATGGCACTGCCCCTGTCCCATAACTGCTGTGTCCATGGAATATCCCCCTTTATCCCATAACTGCTGTGTCCATGGAATGCCCTCTATCCCATAACTGCTGTGTCCATGGAGTGCCCCTGTCCCATAATTGCTGTGTCCATGGCATTGCCCTCTATCCCATACCTGCTGTGTCCATGGCACTGCCCCTGTCCCATAACTGCTGTGTCCATGGAATATCCCCCTTTATCCCATAACTGCTGTGTCCATGGCACTGCCCCTGTCCCATAACTGCTGTGTCCATGGCACTGCCCCTGTCCCACAACTGCTGTGTCCATTTAGTGGGAGAAAGGGATTTCCTCCAATAGTTTGCACCCTAATTTGGGAAGCCACACCAAGATTTCAGGCCCTCCAGTGAATATGTTCCATTTTGTATTCCAGCTGCACCTCTGTGAAGATACCTTTTTTCCCCACTTCCTAAATTTCCCAAACTGTTAAGAGAAAGAAATTCTCCTTGTTCTGAGAGAGAGCAACAGGAATTAGATCAGTGCTGCATGTTACGTGGTACAACAGCCCCAGACTCTGTTCCAGTTGAACTCTTTTACATCAATGAAGGTTTTCTTTATTTGAATTTGTATTATAGAGATTTAAGCATCCTGGAGAGATGAAAACACTTAATTTGTTACAGCCTGAGCCTAATMTTTTGTTTCCCTCTGTTGCCCTGTAACCTGTCCCTCTGTGATCCTCTAATGCTCCACGTGCAGCATCTCCTCCACCTGCTAATTACAGGCTCCATTGTGCCAGATAATTCAGCCCCAGCGAGGCTGCAGGGTGGTTCTGCATCTCCAGCCTGTGTTTCACTGCTGCCTCCAAAGCCAGAGGAATTAATCACCTTCTCCTGTTGGTAAGTGGGACCAGACACTTGTGTGCTCATTGGAAAGGAAAACAACTTTGGTTGCTTTCAGCAAAACATAATGAATCTCCCAGAGAGCAGGAAGCTCATAGTTTATATTTCTTGGAAAAGAGTGTATTAACATATTAAGTCTAAAAATATATCTATAAATCTTTGCAAGTCAGAGCAGAAACAAGAGGCAACGTGGCTGGCTCTGAAGGAGCTGAAGTGCTGACACAGATGAGCCCCCAGCAAGCACTTTCTGTGCAAATCACATTTACCTTTGCTGCCTGCCAGGGCTGGAGTTTAAGCCTGCTGGAGAGATTTACTGCAGGCAGCCCAGAGACCATCCTTTGGTACCTTTCCATCCATCCATCCATCCATCCATCCATCCATCCATCCATCCATCCATCCATCCATCATCCATCTCCTGGCTCTTAGAGCAGCCTGGGCCATGGCACCCGACAAGCCCCTGACCCAGCAGAACGCCTGAGGGCATTTAATTATTTTCTGAATTCAGAAATTAGGCTCCTTGTGCCCCTCCTGGGGAGTTCCTGCCCTCCCACCACTGCTAAGCCCCAGTCCCATCAGCCAGTGAAGAGGATGGCAGCAATCACATCCCTCTGCCCCTCTCTGAGGCTTCCCAGCCAGAGTTTGTGATGGCTTTAGGGGATAAGGATTCAGACCACCCACCCCAAACATCCCATTAGGACAAGCATTTTATCAGCAGCCTAAACTCCAGCTTATGTCACAGAAAGAGCATCTTTAGCTTTGCCTCTCCAAGCACAACAGTCCCAGAGGAGCCTACAAAATGTGACAGGCACAAAATCACCAGCAAAAACAGCTGCTCTGAAAACGAGCTCAGGGCTGGCAAATGCCACATCTGGCCCTAAGAGAGACTTGGAAAGAAAACCTGGAAATAGGGACAACTGTGGTAGGGTGAGGAAGACTGGTGACAACAAAACAGAGCCAGRGGAGCTGTGAGAGATCACAAAGATCCCAGGGAGCATCCTGGGGCTCAGCCTCAGCCATGAGGGTTTTGGGAGAACCAGTGGGTTGATGCTTTCCAAGGTTTCTTCTCAGAGTTCTCTACAAAGAACACGTCAAGCTTTGAACCCACCTCCATYTGAGTTTCAGCCCATTTCAATCAATGTGTGCTTTCCACTGCTGTGGATGCTCTCAACTGAAATTTCATTTCAATACAGTTGCTCTGTGAGGAGCTGACTGAAGCCTGAATTATTACCAGGCTGATTTCAGCTGTGTGAAGAGCTCCCRTACCAAGCTGAGCTTTGGTTTAACCAAACTGGGCTTTAGATGTGGGTGACACTGAACACAGACCTGAGGCTGCTGAGGGTCCTGACAAAACTGAGCCTGGAACTTGTTTTTTGAGAGGGAAATAATTAGCAACTCACCAGCAGAAGTATTTAACCAGGTCTCCTGTTGCTCAATATCTTTATTAATGACCTGAAAACTAGGCTGCAGRCTGAAAAAAAGTTTGCAGATGAAAAGAACCTTATTTAGGTTAATTACAAATGAAGAAGTCTTGGGAATTTCTGAGCCACCTAACCAAGCAGAGGGGAACATCAGAGCAGGAGAAACCCTGTGCTGACAAATCCAGAACAATCCATGCAGGAAGGGAGGGTCTGAAATCCTTCTAGACTTTACCAGGGGGTAAATTCACTGAGCAGTGAGTGGTGAGACCAACAACAGTTCAGCTGCCCCATGCAAACCTCCACTGTGAGCACAGCAACATCARAATGATGGAGTGCAAAAATACCAGGGCAGGAGAGAACAGAGAAAATCCTGTAACTTTGTTATCCAAAGTGTCAGCACACACTGCTCCAGGTGCTGAATTCAGTTCCACTGCCCCCCTCCTCAGCAGAGAGAGATGAGAAAACAAGGGAAGAAAGATGAGAAATCAAAGCCCTGGGGCAAGAGAGGACATTTGGAACACGGAGGTGTTTCATGGGAGAAAAAAGGAAAAGGCCTTGTTTTCTCAACAAAGGAGGTGGAAGAGACATATAACATATAAAATCAATARTTTTGGTAAATCATTCCATGCAGGGATGCCAGTCCCCAGCACAGGGGCTRTTCCTGGGAAAGGGTCACATGAGGAGCTGGTGGGACTCCAGTGCCCGGGGAAAAACTGCTCCAATCTTGCCCCAAATGGGCTCATTTAGGAACTATCACTGTCCCCACATGTGAAATCCAGATAACTGTGCTTATCTCCAGCACAGCGATGAATCACTTCATGATGCTCCTGCAAGGAGCAAAGCCCTGAGCTCACTGGAAGGAGGATCCCCATCCTGCCACTTCAGCCTCCTGTCTCCAGTTCTGTAATGCAGATKCAGCTCCCACCGGGGGCTGGGTCAGAGCCAGGATTCAAAGTGAAACAAATCAGGGCTCTGTACACTGAAAGCAGAATTTCAGGCTAAAAAAATGCTTACATGTCTTGAAGCAGAAGGTAATACTTATAGGAAAACAAAAAGGCACAAATTCACCTCTGGGTTTAGATTTCTCTCTATGAGCAGTTTCGCTCCACCCACCCRAACAACCAAAAGAACCCCACAATGTTTTCAAGACAGTTTCATTTTGGAGCACTAAAATCACATTCTGAGCCAAGAGGCGTGAGAAACTCAAAAGCACCATAAAACCATCCCTGCCTCTGGTTGCTTTGGGGTCTTTGTTTGCACGGCGGTTTCCTGAGCTTCAAGGAGACCAAGCTCTTTCTTGTGATGGTGCACCTCACACAGGGGAGCAAAGCTTGAGTRGGAGAGAGGACAAGATCCAGGTGCCCAGCAGGGACACATGAGATCCCATCTCAGACCCAGGCTCCTGGTGCCCAGCTCCATCTGCTCCCCCATCCCAGGTGTGGTGACAGAAAATGGACAGGGTGAATCACAGAACCCAGAATGGTTTGGTTGGAAGGGACCTTAAAGCCCATCTGGTTCCACCCCCTGCCATGGCAGGGACACCTTCCACTGTCCCAGGGTGCTCCAAGCCCTGYCCAGCCTGGCCAATGGCCCATGGAGACCAGGGAGATGCTGGGCCAAGGTCACTGTGCTTGCACCAACAATGCTCATGCAGGTTCACTCAGCACACCTCACACAGGGTGAGGAGCAAGGGCTGGGCCATGGCAAAGAGAGAGAATGCAAGGCAAAAATCCAGGGTTTAARTGGTTTGGCCAATTTTCCTTGCACTCCTTCCCATGAAGACAGGCTGAGAGTTGGGGTTTTTCAGGCTGGAGAGGARAAGGCTCTCGGGAGAGCTCAGAGCCCCTGCCAGGGCCTAAAGGGGCTCCAGGAGAGCTGGAGAGGGACTTTGGACAAGGACCTGAAGGGACAGGACACAGGCACTGGCTTCCCAGTGCCAGAGAGCAGGTATGGATGGGATATTGGGCAGGAATTGTTCCCTGTGAGGGTGGGCAGGCGCTGGCACAGGGTGCCCAGAGCAGCTGTGGCTGCCCCTGGATCCCTGGCAGTGCCCAAGGCCAGGCTGGACAGGGCTGGGAGCAGCCTGGGACAGTGGGAGGTGTCCCTGCACATGGCAGGGCATCTAAACAAGATCTTCAATGTCTCTTCCAACCCAGACCATGCCAGGACTCCCCCAAACAGGACAGCTCTTCCTGCATCACCCRAACACCTCACACCAAACCAACCCATCCCAGTGGCGCTTCCTGCTCACGATTCCAACAAAAACAAGGGGCAGGAGGAAATGAGCAGAGCAACCCAGTCCCCCTGAGCCCAGGCTGCTGCTGCTGGTTGCAGGCTGTGCAGGCAAACCCTGCACCCTGCAGTTGCAGCAGGCTCCTGCAGCTCCACGCCACACTTTTCATCAAGCAGCAACCTGAGTATTTTTAACAGACTCTTCTGTTTGAAGCTTAAATTTGCAAAACCCAACAAAAACAACGGCAACCACAAAAAACAGAAAAGCACCAACACCCCAAGGAAGCAGCCTGGAGCTCAGAGACTGCTGAGCTCCACAGCAGGTGAAAGCAAAGCCCATGTTTCCAAAAAAACCCAAAGCAGTCTCCTGTCATTCAAATGGTATTTGAAAGTGAATGAGCTGCCAGCCAATCAAGTCCCCGTCAGGATTCAAAGAGCAGTGCATCCAAACCTCAGGGCTGTGGCCAGGTTTGTGTCTGCAGCACAGGAACACMGAGCAGCAGCAGCAGAAGCCGTTTGCAGGAGTAAATGAGGTTATTTTGGCAGCAGAGCGGATGTAGCAAACAAGCCACTTTAACTGAATATGGTAAACAGAGATGGAGTGATTATAGGAAGAATGAATGTAATCGGGTTCCGAGTTGCTCTGAATTGCCTCCACTGACCACAACATCTGATAAAACCAATGGAAAAAGTTCTGGTTTCCTCTTGCATATAATTGATTATCTTACTGAGATCTACTGGTTTGTACACACACACACACTCTCAGCCCTCTGAAATTCAGTTACTTGGTGGTGCTGCCAGAAATAACCCAGAGCAGGAGCAGTTACATGGTGTTTATTTTTGTCTGGGGTCACAAACTCCAGAAGTGAGAAAGGATGCAAARCCCTCTCCCAAAATAAGCACCTGGGAGGTTTGCCTTGAGCTGAGGTGTAACTGCTGTGATCCACACTCAGCCAACACTGCTCCTTGCTTGCTTCTGAGGCAGGGAGCTGGGGGACATGCTGAGTGCCATTAACCACATCTACCTCAGGGCTGCCTTCTTGACAAAGGAATGCTGGCTTTGATTTATTAAAAAAAGATGGAAAAGTGTATTTGGAATTTCCCCAGCGCCATGAGCAGGCAAATAAAGGTGTTGGGACAGCCCTGTGCCTGGAGAGGGGTGTGGGATACAGCCAGGGGGAGCTGGGATTTGGGATGGACAGGGGGCAGGAGCAATGGGCCATGCTCTGTCCTGGCTGTTAGGTCCCTTTCACACAGCTGCCTCGGGCCAGAGGAGTTTTGCAAAGCCCAGGTTGGGTTTTTGCAGCATCCCATGGATGCTTCCACCCCCTGCCCCAGACACACTCAGCATCTCTTTGCCTTGGCTTCTGCCAGAATTACYAAAGRACAAAAMCCAAACAAAAACAAGCAAAAGAAAACCCAAGGGGACCTGCAATCTCTTCTTGCTGTGGTGCAAGTGAATCCTGAAGCACAAATGTGCCAAGCAGTCAGGCAGGGGGTGGCTGGGGCTCGGCAGGGCGCTGGGAAGCACGGCGAGCTCGCCTGCCYGCAGCGGGAAGGAGCCAAATATCCACAAACAAGTTTCCTGTCTGAAATTAATTTACTCACTGAAACAGCACTCAGCAAAACCTGTGATTAATATTTTCCTCCCCAGGCTCCCAACGTGACAAAACAATAATTAATGAAATATGAAACTGAACCCGAGTTACAGTAAGTGTGAAAATGTTATTGTTTCTTTTATCTCCCCTTCTCTTTATCCCTCCCAGTGGTGGGAGACACCGAGCCCTGTGCTCTGCTTTCCAGGACAGTGCTCTGCACTGGCAGSAACACGGGGCTCGTTTCTTGGCACCTGTCCCTGGGTACCTGGCACCCTGCTTGGCAGAGGAAATCCAGCTGGGAGCTCAGGGGGTAGGGAAAGGGGCAGGGGGAGCAGCATGGTGGGGAGAGAGCCCATTCCTTTTGGTCATGTCCATCCCTGTGGGATAGTGATTAAATGCAATAAAACAACCAGAAGGCAGCTGCAGGATTCAATCCTAAATGCCACRTGCTGTGTTATTTTGCCCAATGTTTTATTTGCCCACCTTCCTTTAACCTATTCCCAGCTATGGCACAGCACTCCCTGGCCCTGCTYGGGTCTCACCCTGCCTCCATCCCAAAAGCACCCACGGGCAAGCAGCCTGTGGGTTTGAAGGGATCACTCACAGCTGGAATAAACCAGCAGAAGAGGGTTTTAAATGACAGCTTTAGCAGCACAAAATTCCTCTCTGGAAGGCTGAGTGAGGATGCTGGGAGAGGGTGGTGGCACGGCACCCACAGGCACTCCTGCCATGAGGGATGGCTTTGGGATGCTTYGTCCAAAACCCATCCTTTGGTCTTCTCAAGGCAGGGACACCTTCCATTAAATCTGGTTGCTCCAATTTCCATCCAACCTGGCCTTGGGCACTTCCAGGGATCCAGGGGCAGCCGCAGCTGCTCTGGGCACCCTGTGCCAGGGCCTCACCACACTCTGAGTAAAGAACTTCCCTGTATCTAATCTAAATCTCCCCTCTTTTAAATTTAAAAATCTCAACATAATATAATCTAAACATAAGGTCACCTTGAATCCTGTTTATAGATCAACTATTTAAATAAAGAAATTGTTTAAGTCCTCTGGTGGATTTTCTCAGATTTTCATTTTTGCCTGCATCTCTAAGGCACAAATTGATTGTGTTTCTATGATTAGAGTAGAACTGTGAGTGAGGCTGAGCTAAAATCCTGTGGGAATGATGCTGTACACACCTGTAAATTCACACTCACAAGCTTGGAATTACAGACTTACACATGTATTTGCACACATGTAACACCAGAGCCCCACACATGCATATGAGCATGGAGCCTGGGGGCTCAGTTTGCTCCCTGGGTGCTGWACCAGCCTGGCAGGGCTGGGAACCCAGGAGCTGTGGGAGCAGGAGGGTGCTGCCCTCACTCCCCACAGCCACAGACCCCAGCTGTACAACCACAGCCCCCAGCTCCAAGGCAGCAGAGCAGAGCCCACCCTGTGGGAGTCAGCTCCAACACCAGGGAGAGGGGAGCTATTAGAGAAAATTGACTCCATTTGTTGTCTTTTCTTTTTCCTGGCAGTGGTTTGGGAGGAGCCCAGCCCAGGGTGAGTCACAGAGTGAAGCMCCTGCTGCTGCAGGCTGTGCTGTGTGGGGCTGTGTGAGGAGGGGATGTGCCACCTGGTGCCTTGTACCTCCTCTGATGACTCCCAGATCAATGCACAGAAGATGAAGGAGGAAGTGATTTAATTTTCAGAYCAACGGGTTACACAAGTACACAAAGTGCTCCCTGTCAGACAAACGTGTAACCTTGGTTCCTCCCATCCTTCAGCTGAGGGAGCAGCAGAACTCTGGTGCACCTCCCATTTTTCATTCCTGCACTCCTTCTGAGAGCCTGGAATGTGGGAGACCCCACCAGGCTTTTATTTTATGTAGAAAAGACACAAAGCTGATGGAATATTTCCCTTGTTAGTAGGGCACTTTGGTTGCCCTGATAAATAATTGCCCTGGTTTGCAAAACACTCAGAACACAAAGCAAGAGGAAGACTAAAAACTTCCAAAAACCAAACCCCAAAGCAACTAAATCTTGGCATGTGGGTCACAGGGACTGTAAGGAGCAAATCTAAAGGTGAGATGGACATAGAAAAAAGATGGAACTAGGGCAAGACTCCAGTGGAGAGCCCAGGAGAAGAGCTGGGTGATGAGCTGGAGACAGGGCTCCACTCCCTGCCCCTCACAGGACCTGCTCTAAYTCACCTGCAGGATGGGGAACAGCCAGGTGAGGAACAGTTTCCCAYCACCCTGAGCTTCTGCTCATCATCTGAGAGCTTTTTGGGAGCCTCATCCAGGAACTGATTCAGTTGAAAACATCAGGTTCAGCACCCAACCCTTCCAGTTAGAAATGACTTCCACTCAGCTTTGGGCTGGGAGATTTTTTTTTTTGAGTTTGGTAATTAAAACCCACTTAAAAGAGTTTCCTCCATCCTCAAGAGCCTCATGATTTACTGTAGCTCCTACTTGAACTCGTGCATGTCTTGTATTTCCAGACATTAGGTAATGAGGTTTTTGTGGTCCACAGAGCTCTCTCACTGATCCTCTGAGTTTGCAGCCAACAGCAATGACACACACACAAACACTGAGAGAAAAGTTTTCAGGATGTTCCATTAGATTCTCCAGAAACTGTCAGATCACACACAGATCTTGCCCCAGTCTATCTTAGCAGCTAAGGTAAGAATGATCCAGGCACAGCAGGGTGATGTTCTGGTGAATCCCAGCTGTGTGAGCTGTGCTGGCCTCACTTCTCACACCACTGGTCCCTGAATGTGACAGAGATGTGGCAGAGCCCCCCAAATCCCAGGAGGTGATGGGCTACCCCAAGTGCTTGTTGAAGGTGACAGGGAGCTGGGAAGAGGCATTTCACAGGATTCCTCTCCAGCAGCACAGCTCCTGTGCCTGGCAGGACCATGGCTTCAGTGTGGACTCACAAGGAAGAACAGAAACTCATCTGTTCCACTCTCACTTACAGCTGCTTCTTCTCAGAGAGCATCCAGTTCTTGAGAGAAGCGTGTAAAACTCAAACCTTGCTTCGAGTCCAGCAGGTGCCAAAAGAGGAGGCCACAGACACCAGAATGCAGAGTGACACTTGCAATTATCTGTGGATGCCAAAGTTTGGCCAACCTTCCATGCACAGTGAACACTTGGTTCCCACAGATTGTTTCACAAACCCCTGGAAACTGGAACCTGGCATGGGGAGATAACGAGGCTGATTTGGTCATGCTAAAATGGCTCTGAACTTCCAGCATCTGCACCCATGGCACTGGAATCCAGCTGGGAACAGCCCCCACCATCCCACACACAGCTTGAGCCCCTTCATCTTTTTGCTGGGARTAGGAAGGAGCTAGGTTTTGAAAGTATGGAAAATTTAAGCTTTGCTCAGGCCAGGAAGCACAAAGCAGAGTTCCTAATACATAGGAAGGAGCTTGGAATTTTAGAGGCTTCCAAAAGTCTGGTCTCAACAGACTCAAACCTCCACAGACAAAGAAGAGGAGCTAATTTATGGAATTACCATAGAATAGCTYGGGCTGGAAAGGACATTCAATATAATCTCATTCCCACCATGCCATGGACAGAGACACCTTCCACTAGACCAAGGTGTTCCAAATGTCCAACCTGGMCACTTCCCAGGATGGAACCACCGGGGCCATTGTGCCTCACCTGGCACTGAGAGCTCTCCAGTGCTCCCTTGCAGCTGGGTAAAGCAGCTGTCACTCTTTCTTTTCTTTACCTGTTTATTGAAACAAAGTCCCCATCTCTCTGCTGGATGGGGGAATGGCCAAGCCATGGCCATTGGGTGACAATGGGGAYGTGGTGTCTGTGCCACCCCAGCTGTGCTGCTCTAACCAGTGTGGCTCATGGCAGGGGATAAATGCCCTTTTGCATTTATCAGATGCCCTTTAGCTCCCCAGCTGAGCTCTGCCCACACCACAGCACTGGAAGCACAAGCTCCAACCAATATTTCTACTGACAGGTGATAAATCACATGCCCTTTAACTTGTGTGCACCAGTTGCAAATGTAGTTAATTAGAAATTCATGCTGACTCCTTCCCATGTGTTATTTCCTGTGTGATTTACATGGGCTGCTGTTGTTGGAATGCTTGCTGGGATTAAAGCTCTTGGAAGCCAAGGGAGCAGGGAGATCTTTGCTGCAGAGCATCACGACCTCTAGTGCTGTGCAGCCTGGAGAAGTTAATGGCAGCAGCAAGAGCAGCAGCAATGAAAAGGGACCAAAATGTTTGATGGGCACTTGMTGGGTCCCTGCCAGCACAATCCACAGGTGTGGCTGGCACATGAAAACCCTGGGCTGCCACTGGGAGCCTTCCCTGAAAACACAACAAAGAGCAGAAGAGTCTCCCTCAAGCCTGTRGAATTCTGCATTTTCACACACTGAGCTGCAAATAGATACAAAAGGCTCTTTTTAAACTCCCTCCTGAGGTTTCTGTCAGCCCTGGGCAGCCCCTTGGAGCAGCACTGTGACACCCTGCAAGTCCCAGTGCTCTCCCATGGGATCAGGGAAGGATTGCTGGCCAGTGCCCAMTATGCTGGGAGCTGCTGAGGGAGACAGCCACCCACTCCAGCCATGCTGCTTTCCACCAGAATTTGTTATCCTCCTCATTTTGGCAATTCAAACCAACTCTTTTCTCCAACTATTTTGTCCATATTTTTCTATGGACACTTTCTGATACTGATAGTATTTTCAGCTCTGCTACAAAGGGCATTTGTTAAAATATTCCATGACTGCAGAAGACTCATAACAGATTCAGAAACCCAGTGATAATCATAATAATTTTTTAGCACTTGTCTGCCAGACAGAATTATCAGCAAAAGCAGGGCCCTGTTATCTGCAGGAGTGGTATATGATACGTTCATTTCTTTTTTCTCCCCCCCCTCTATAAACTTCAATTATTAATGATGGAAATTTTTCCTTGCCTATTCTTCCCTTGGTGGGAAAAGCAGCCATTACTGACATTGGCCGATTTAAATCTAATCCTCCTCATCTGCATATAGACGAGGCTCTGTTTGACTCTGCCTATTGATCCAGCCAGGAAAAGGGACTCTATAACTTAATCTGATGTCAAAGGCTGATGTGTCCTGCAGGAAATCGGTGCTGTAGATCTCCCTGCTATAAATATGTCACCAGAATTAACTGGAAGCACTAATAGGTCACTCAATGAGCTCCTCGGAGCACGCAGGGCACGCCAGGGCTGCTGTCTGCCTGCTGCTGATTGATGACACCAAAAATGAGCCAGAACAGAGGGCTGTCAGCCAGCCCAGGGACAAGGGACTAGCTGGCATGCTTTGTTCTCCTGCMTGTGCTGGGTCCCAGCCCAGCCCTGTCACTTCTGAAACATTTAACACACTTTACATAAAAAGAAAAAAAAAAGTAAAAACCCCTACTACAAGGATAAAACAATAGAAACAAAGTCCCCATCCAAAGTAGGATCTCTTCCAACTTTTCCTTCCTGCAGTTTGTCCCACTGCAGCGTTGCCTTTGGTGAGAAAACAGAGCCAAGAGAGAAATCCTGGTGTTCTACTGCAGGCAAAGAACCCCGTGGAGGATGGCAGGGATGGCATCATGACCTGGAAATGCAGCTCTGCATGCTCTGGGATCAAAGGGATCCCAGCCTGCCTGCTCTGGGCTGCTTTCTGCACACCAGGCTCCAGCCAAACCCAGGAAAAGGCCTTCCCTGTTCAGCTGTGTCCCTTCTCCACTCACAGTTTATCACAYAATTGTGGAAAGKTTTGGGTTGGAAGAGACTTAAAGATCACCTCSTTCCAKCYCTGCCATGGGCAGGGACATCTTCCACTTGGYTGTCCCAAGCCCCAGTGGCCTGTCCCAGATGAAAATCACCATGCCAGGGATGGATAAGGATGGACCATGAGTCCCTCAGCGTTGGGATTMATGACAGGGAAAATTAAACAGGAGTCTGGGAGATAGCTCAGGTGGTCCTGCTCTCACYGGCCCCTGAAAAGCAGCAGCTCCTGTTCYAAAACTGTTGCTGTTCCTCCTGGGGGTGCAGGGTGAGACCACTGGGCTCCCACACAGAGCTGCCAACCTCCTTTACACATGAATGGGGCTCACACGTGAATAAAGCCCTGGAGCAGCATCTGACCCAGCCCTGACCAGCCCAGCCACTGCCCGTGCATGTGGAACAGCCTGGAATGTTCTCCCCATCCAGCTCCAGCTTTGTTCTCTGGCCAAGAGGCAGCATGGACCGAATTGCCCTCATTCTCCTGTGCTGAAGGAGCTGAGACAGTGCCATGGGGTGTGTCACCAAGGGTGCAGGAGGAGGGGCTGCTCTCCCAAGGCACACACCATCCCACATGTCCTGGTGGAGTCACAAGTCTGATCCACCTCCACTYGTATTCACAAAACTCAAAGCCAACCAGAAAACCCCAGAGAGTCCACAGGCTGCCATGTCCAAAGGCAGTGCAGTGCTTCCAGCACTCCTGGATGAGAAGGGCTCTTCCAGGCCTGGTTTTATAAATTATTTGTGCTGGATGCCTGCAAAAGGGTGGTGCTGAATAAGTCACTTCTCCAGCCAGCTGAGGGCAAAGTTGTCTTCAGAGGGGACCTTTCAGGACCTCTTCAGCTCGTGAGCTGAGCCTCCTCATGAAAAGCAAACCCAAGACAGATTCAAGAGACATCAGAGGACAAAATTTGTTCAGATTTAAAACCTGACCTGAAACAGTCAGCTGGAASAGTGAACGTATCAAAACAGAATCCAGACTTGAATTTACTGTAACCTCACCCATTTTCATSGAATCACAGGATGGTTTGGGTTGGAAGGGACTTCACAGCTCATCCTGTTCCACACCCCCACCATGGGCAGGGACACCTCCCACTATCCCAGGTTGATCCAAACCCTGTTCAAGTTGGCCTTGAACAATTCCAGGGATAGGGCAGCTGCTCTAGGCACCCCGTGCCAGGGCTAACATCAGATCTAAATCTTGCCTCATTTAGTCTAAAACCAGTCCCCAGCTCTCCTCTGGCAATCCATCATCCCTAATWCGAGGGGCGGGGATTCTCCTCAGCGCTGCAGTTAATGTGGGAGCCAGGTGTTCCCTAATCCCCCAGCACAGAGAATATTATAATTGTTAGCACTGTAATGAGCACAGGTGCTTTTACCAGGCAGAGAACATTAACAGGCTCACCTCAAGCAGGGAGCAGGCAGCGTTTCCAAACAGCAACTGGATTCATCCTCATTATTTACCTGAACAGATGTTCTCTGTGATACTTCCTGAATCCTGGAGCTGGATATTTGTCAGCATTAATGGGATTTCCAGGAGCTAGCTTGCTTTAGGAGCTCGTTTCCTCATTCAGATCGTAAGCATCACTGTTTTGTGGTGTGTGTGTGTGTGTGTGTGTGTGTGTGTGTTGCCTCTTCGGCTCACGATTATCTTCCCAGGTTTTCACTTTTCCCTGGGTCACTGAGTGCAGATCCATTCTAATTACTGTCATTTCAGCTTTTGTGCAGCACGCTGTCACACCAGGACCCGGGCTGCATAAATAATGCATGTGCTCTTTGTGGGCTTTGCTAAGTGAGACAGAGCCCTGCTCACAGAGCTCACCTGAGCCCAGCCCAGGGAGCACCCTCTGCTCTGGCCAGCACTGGGCTCCCCTCTCACGGCTTTCAGCATCATTGCATCCATCCCTGCTCAGACAGGGCTGCCCTCCTGCCACTGCCRCTGCTGGGGAGGATGCTGATGTGCCTGCCCGAGGGGATGTCGTTATCCTAACGCAGGGCAGCAATGGCTCCAAAGGTTTGTTAAATTAACGGGATCAGGGAATGCCTCATGCCCATGGGAAGGGTTCAATCAGCAGTGAAACGCTGCCCGGCTGGGGGGGCTGCTGCCCTCTGAGCCCCTCGCTGCTCCGGAGCCACTACCACRCACACAAGGATCAAAGGGAATGGTCTTTAAACCCTCAAAGCCTCTGGGAAGGCACTGCCCTTCCCTGCAGGTCTCCCTGCAGCTCTCACACTGCCCCTGCCATCGGAAGAGGCAGGTGGTTACAGGATGTGACACAAGCRCAGGATAACAATCTGCAGTGATGACACCGTGGTTGGGCTGTGCGGTGGCCAGAACAATGAGGGTGCTGCACCCTGGCCCCTSTCACAGGGTGCATCCTTCCCACAGAGAGAGAACACGAGAACCTCGTGTGACAATGTGGTTCTGCTCCCCGGGCTGCAGGGRCACAGAGCTCCTGCCACCTCTCACCTGAACCCCCAGCAGGGTACAGGGAGCCACACTGTGCCCCAGGAGCAGGGCAAGGGCTGGCACAGGCAGCTTTGAACGGGGAGGARGAGTTGTTTGTGAGTGAGGGACCAGAGCTGTGTCAGCCAGACACACATCCCTGTGGCTCTGAGCAAGGTGGGACTCACCACAAGGTAGGATGGTCAAACATTGGGTGACCATGACATAATTTAATGGCCTTATTACTCCTAAATATCTTTCACTTCCTTATTTTCTGTAATAAATAGTATTTCCATTAACAGAAATGAGTGGGGCCAGCACACGCAGCCACTGCTGCCAGGAGTGGGAGGATGCCCCAAGGGCTGAGCCCACATCCCAGGGGTCAGGCTGGTCAGGGGGAATGGCCACGAGATCCAGCTCAGGGCACCTGGCAGCAACACCTCTGAGCAAAACAGGCAGGTGCAGAGTGGTGTCACCTGTGTCAGGAGCCTTCAAATCAAGTTCAAAAATTACATTACTAAGTCAATTGCCAATTGACTGTTTAATGAGTCAACCATTTCTTTCCAGTCTCCTTTGCAGGGAGGGACTTTGCTTTCCCCTCTCCTGGAGCAGGACAGCTGACAGCCTGCACAGCAAGGCTCAGGCTGTGTGCTCAAGCTGCCTCTGAGGTGCTTCGTGCAAACCCTCGAAGGAGCAAGCATTTGTTTGCTCAGCTGTGCAYAAGTCCCACAAAAACCAATAAATAACCACACCAAACTGCCTGCAAACATCCAGCAGGCTGCAAGGCACACAGAAGGGCTCCTGAAACAATGCCTCGAGGGCGTCACATTCAGTGGAACACAATGGCACTGACACCCAGTGTGTGAGCAGCTGGGAGAGTCCTGGCACAGGATCTCACCCAGGATCCATTTGTGAGCAGAGCCAGTGGCACAGGATCTCACCCAGGATCCATTTGTGAGCAGTCAGTGGCACAGGATCTCACCCAGGATCCATTTGTGAGCAGAGCCAGTGGCACAGGATCTCACCCAGGATCCATTTGTGAGCAGTCAGAGGCACAGGATCTCACCCAGGATCCATTTGTGAGCAGTCAGAGGCACAGGATCTCACCCAGGATCCATCTGTGAGCAGCCAGCAGAGCCAGTGGCACAGGATCTCACCCAGGATGAGGCTTGGCCAGTTCTGCTGGCTCACAGAGCCAGTGTGGACCCAGTTAGCTCAGCACATCCTCCAGCTGACATCTGCCACCCCTCTGACACACAGGGACCCTGGCAGGACTCTGCCTTGCATCACACAAGTGGCTGCAAACCTCTAAGAACAAGCCTCAAAAKTCACACAAATCTTACCTAAAAGACTTTGTCTTCATATCTTTATGAGAAATGTTCTCCTGCTTGTCTGATAAGACAAAGCTGTGTTTCTTTGTAAGGAGATGCCAATGATGGCAGGGGCTGGCAGCTCTTTGGGGGAGAGCAGAGGCAGCACAGCACTGCCCCAGGGCTGAGCTGGCCCGGGGCACAGGGCAGGACAGAGAGGTGCCCGTGCTGTGGGGACATGCCCACCTGCACAGGTGAGCTCCCTGGCTCTGCTCACCCCCACAAGCCAACCAGCAGCTCCTCCCTGAGCCCATTKCAGTGCCAGCCACGAATYCTGATCAGCTCTGAGCCTGTCCCCMRCAGAACAATGCAGAAACCACAACCAAGTGCTGGAAACATTAGGCTGTGAGTCTGTGCTCCATCAGCTGCTGGCAGTATGGTTTTAAAATGAAAGAGATTTAAATTACATGTAAGGAAGCAACTCTTTACTCAGAGAGTGSTGAGGYCCTGGCACAGGGTGCCCAGAGAAGYTGKGGSTGCCCCTGGATCCCTGGAAGTGYCCAAGGCCAGTTTGGATGGGGCTTGGAGCACCCTGGGACAGTGGAWGGTGTCCCTGCCATGGCAGCAGGGTAGAACCAATGCACTTCAAGGTTCTTTCCAGCCCAAGCCATTCTGTGATTCTCTGATTATCAGATTCAAAGGTTTAGACAGGACTTAGGCATTTTTAATCCATGGTTTATTAAGCTGGTAGCTGGGTATTAKGACTTTGAGACTGTGAAAGGAAGACAGAACTAAAAACCAGCTGGAATTTCACTCCCCAAAAGCYGCTAATCCCTTTTTCAACAAGGTCTAGGTTTGTAACCAGGTAAACATTTGTTGCATTTCCTTTGCTTCCAGTAATGGGCATCATCTTGTTATCATCATTTAACAGCAGAATATTGAGGAGAGCAAGTGTCTCCCATTTTCCAACCAGATCTTCCTCCCTGCTCCAGCATTTATTCTCCACACCCACACTCTGACTTAGCCAAGCAGTCACATCAGTCCAGTTTCAAAGAACCCTGCACTGTAGGATCTGCTGCAGCTGGTCAGGCCARTGAGTTCCAAACCTTTTCTTTGGAAAGAACCCTTGTTCTGGGAAAGCTTAAAAAAGCCCAAACTCCACATATAGGAAGATGTCTGGATAATGACAAATTAAAGCCACATATTGCCTAGAACTGCAAAGGGCTGGAACAACTCTGGGATCAGCTCTGACAAGCCCTTGCTGGGTTTCAGCAGTCCCTGGGCAGCACAGCCCATGAGGGACAAGGAACAGGAACAGCAAGTCCAGAGGAACATAGAAATTCAGGAAAAAAAAACCCTATGAAGCAGAAGTGCTCACTGTAACGACCAAAACCAAACCCCAAACTTGTGGATCAGTGACTGGCTGTCCCTTTGAGCTGAGCACAGCTGTCTCTCCTTGTACTAAGAGTGAGTGAACATTTATTTAACTCTCAGCAGAGATTCAGCTGTGGCAGATATCTGGTGATTTAACCCCAGAGAACAASTCAGCACCAGAAGCTGCCACCTCACTGCCCCTTCCCAGCGGGATGGGGAGGAGGACCAGAAGGAAGTAAAACCCATGGGTTGAGATTAGAACAGTTTAATAACTGAAATGAAGCAACATTTAATAGTAATAACAATAGCAATTGTATTGAACAGGAGAGAGAGAAAGGAATGAAACCCAAGAAAGACAAGTGATGCCCATACAGTCATTTGTCACCTGCTGACCAGTGCCCAGTGGAACTGGTCCCTCCTGGCCAGTTTCTATACTGGGCATGATGGCCTGTGGTGTGGAATGTCCCCCTGGCCAGTTTGGGGCMCTTCTCCTGGCCATTGTCCCTGCTGCTCCCTGGCAGAGCCTGGGGAACTGCAGAGTCCTTCACTGAGGTAAGCACTGCTTAGCAACAACTCAAACACCAGTGTGTTATCAGCATTGCTAACCCAAAACACTGCACTGTGCTGTGCTACTAAGGAGGAAATTAACTCTATCCCAGCCAAAAGCAGGACACAGAGGGGTGGACCTGGAGTGTGCCCAGAGGAGGCAACGAGGCTGGGGAGGGGCTGGAACACAAACCCTGTGAGGGGCTGGGAACCCTAAAAACCCTGTGAGGGCCTGGAACACAAACCCTGTGAGGAACAACTGAGGGAGCTGGGGTTGATCAGCCTGGAGAAAAGCAGACTCAGGGGTGACCTTATCACTCTCTACAGCTCCCTAAAGGTGCCTGTGCTCAGGTGGGGTTGGTCCCTTTCTCCAGGCAGCACTGACAGAAGGAGAGGACACAGCCTCAAGCTGCTCCAAGGGAAATATGGGTTGGATGTTAGGAAAAAGCCTTTTACTGAAAGAGTGATAAAGTACTGGAATGGTCTGCCCAGGGAGGTGATGGAGTCACCATCCCTGGATGTGTTTAACAAAAGCCTGGATGTGACACACAGAACCAGGGTTTAGTTGAGGTGTTGGGGCTGGATTGGACTTGATGATCCTGGAGGTCTCTTCCAGCCTGGTGGTTCTGTGATTCTGTGGGCTCTCTGATTCTGTGACTGTGCCCATGTGGCTCCCACTGGCACTGGGAATTCCAGCACAGCTGGCTGGGCACTGCAGCCTGCAGCCCTCAGCCTGCAGCTCMTGTTAACAGCAAACCCACGGTGTGTTACACCTGCACTGCTGCAGGAAGGCTTTGGAGTCACTGAACACCCAGCCTGGAGGTCACATTCACACCTGGCATGCACAGCTGGATTTGGGGCACACTCACTTGCACTGGGGATGAACACAGCTGCTAATGGCAAAAGCTGGGAGCAGCAGGGTTACAAACTGGCCAGAAAAAAATTCAGCCTTCCTACAGGCAGGGAAAAAAGAAAAAAGAAAAAAGAAAAAGAAAAAGAAAAAGAAAAAGAAAAAAGAAACCCAGCAGAAACAGTTCATCAGATAGTTATAAGTGTCTAGAAACAAAAACCACAGCCACTTCAAGCTTGTGCTCAGTGAAATTCTGGGGCACTCACCTCCTGTTTTTGTTTCAATTAAAACAAAAGCAGGGTTTATTTTCAGATCTGTATTAAGAATAAAGCACCAAAGGCCAAGCTGCTGAGCCCAGCACTGGGTGGGCAGGGAACAGCCACCCAGTGAGCTTTACTGGTCTCACTGGAGGCCACCCTGCTGTGTGCAACTTCTCCTCAGCTCCTCAAGACCCCCTTCAATCTTGCATTTGGTGCAGCAAGGCCCCATCTCCACTGCCAGGGGAGACTCTCCAGCCTCACACTTGTCTCATCTGGTTTTCTTCCCTTCACTCCTGATTTCACCATGGTCACAGTGATGTTTCTCAACACTCCACAAAACAGGTCCAGAGGCATCAGGGTTTGCTCTTCCTTGGGAAGGGAGAAGGATCATCCAGCRCATTTATTTACAGAAAGACACACAAATGTGATGGAGCAAGGTCCTTCCTGCCCAGCCTGCCACGTGCAATGGAGAGGAGAAACTCTCTGCTTGCAGCTTCCAGGTTGGTTATTAAGTGCTCAGCATCTCTGTCCAATACAAAAGCACTTTGCACACCCTGTGCTCCACCTTTAGTTACAGCTGGGGAAGCCTCAGCCTGCTGGGGCAGAAAATCAGAACTGGCAGCAAGAGCAGGCAGGAAGAAAAGGCAGGAGAGGGCTGGGCACGAGCACAACAGCAGCAATGCAATGAGTCTAAAAGGAAATTAGTGCAACTTCTCCTCTCAGCCCCAGGAGCCCCCCTGCACCATCAGGAGCAGGTCCTGCAGGGCTGCAGAGCAGCTCATTCCCTCAGCCCAGCTGCCCAACAGGAGATGCTGCAGCACAGCCTGGGCAGGCAGCCAGCCTGGGGCTCAGCCTGTGCCACCACTGCCATGGGCTAGCATCACACTGGAGTGTCCTGGCAGGATCCAGGCAGGCCAGAGCTCAGGAGCTGCTCTGCTCATCACAGCACATTGCTTTTTAGGCTTCCTTTTCAGTGTTTCTTATGGTTTGATGACAKCAACAAAGACAGCAAGGCTGGAACTCGCTGCATTTTGGGGCATTTGAAGACCATGAGGTGACCTCAGCTGCTGGGACATGCAGGGCAGTGGCACAGGCTGGCACAGGCTGCTGGACACCCCAAATCATGGCAGGACACCTCGCTGTGTGTCACCCTGCCCTCTGTCCATGGCCAAACAGACCTGCCAAAATCCAGCTTCARCTTCTGGCAGAGGCAGCCACTTCACAGAGTTATCCTGAGCTGCACCAAAACCCAGTTCTATTCAAATTCCACAAATACAGGCTCTCCATCCTGACCTTGGTTGATTTTCTAAATCACCATGTGACCCTTTTTGTACCTCCCACCTGAAAAATAACGGGAGGCAGGGCCAGCCAGAGCACAGAGCCTTCCTTCCTCCTCCCCATCAATATTTTATCACAGCAAACACCTGCCACCAAAACAAGCCCTRGGAGAAACAGGAGGTTCGTGGAACTGCCTCAAAAGCAGCACAGACACCACAGGAAACAAAACAACCTGTGCACAGAGAAGAGCAGAGCCCACAGAGCAAATATTTCTGTGCTCCAGGGACAGGACAAATTCTGCTTTTGCYTGCATGGGGGTGTGACTGCTCTGTCCCCACCAGTTTCAGCTGCAGCTCCTGCACAGGGCCATGCAGGCAGGGCAAATCCTGTTCCAAATATGCTCAGGTTTGGGGGTTTCACTGCAGTCAAAGGCAGGAAAGTGATTCCCTGCATGGAGCCACAGGTTTGGCACCAGGAATGTCCCTGTGCAAGCACTGGCATTGACAGCCAGATGGTGTTGGGGACAGGGGACATCAAAGAATATGAAACATGGGGAATCCTTCACATTTTCCTATGGAGGATTCAGACTGAGCTTGCAAGAGCTGCTCAGGCCTCCCTGCCCAGGTACAGAGCAATCATCACCTTTCCTTTGTGCTTTAACCTTTGGAGAGCAGAGCCAGGACCAAAACACACCTGGTGCTGCCAGCTCCTGCATCAGGAGCTGCTGGGAAACATCCTGAACTGCATCCATGAGACAGGCACTGCTCCACGCCAGCGCTCCTGGGGTGACCCCTCCAGGGAAGCACCATTTGTTTGTGACACAGCACCAGGGATGGCAGCAATTGCAGGCTGCTATTGCTGTTGGAGATGTGATCTCAGGCTGCGAGAAAATTTTAGGCTGCACAAGCCTGAAATAACTCCCTAGGCCAAATTTACAGCTGGTAACAGGCAGAACTATCACAGTCACTTGTCATTTTAGTTCAGGCCTGCAYGGCCCCCTGACCTGCACAGGCTCTGGAGCTGCCAGCCCAGGAACTGAAAGCAGAGCTGTCAGAGAGGCCAGGCCCCTTCTCACAGGACTGGTTTTGTCTCAGGATGGATTTGAAGGCACTAAACAGGTTCTCACAGCCACATCTCCCCTGAGGGGGACACCAAGATGCTCCCAGGGCTGRAGCCCCTCTGCTCTGGAGCCAGGCTGGGAGAGCTGGGGGTGTTYRCCTGCAGAAGGCTCTGGGRASACCTTAGAACCCTTTCCAGTGCTTAAAGGGGCTCCCAGAGRGCTGGAGAGAGCCTTTGGATAAGGGATGGARGGACAGGRCACAGGGAATGGCTTCCCACTGCCAGAGGGTCAATTTAGATAAGATATTAGAAAAGTTTTTTCCAGTAAGGGTAGTAAACCACTGGTTGCCTGGAGAGAGCAAAAATGCCCCAACCCTTGAACYCCAAGTGTTGAAGGCCAGATTGGATGGAGCTCCARGCAGCTTGGTCTCTGGAAGGTGYCCATGGCAGGGSTTGGACCAGGTGAYMTTTRAACTCCCCTTTGTTTGCAGGTSMCCAYTGTGTGATGCTGTGATGCACATCCCTGCACCTCACTGGGGTGGGAYCCTGCACAGGGCCTTATTTGGTGGCAGTAATCCCTGCTGTCTCTGTGCCTTTCCCATTCCAGCTTCCCACCTTGGTGGCTCCCCCAGGCTATCAGCACATCCAGTGTGTGCTGGGAAAAACCCCAGACACTTTAACAAAGTTRTACTGAAGGATGGGACAAACACCAGATCCTGTTCTGTACATACACCACACACTTAGCAGTGCTGGTAGGAGGCTGGAACACCACAGCCTGTTTTGGGCAGAAACCTGTGCTTTCCTGGAAACTGGAGTTTTGCATCCCCCAGGACACAGCCTTGTCACTGGAGCCATTTCTGCTGGGTCCTGGGGAGGCTGCAGGAAAGGACTGACACACAGGGACACCCATGGCTCTTCCTGGGCCCATCATGGAGATAAGAAGAGTCCCTCTTGGTTTACAGTGTTTATTTCACTTTCTCTATCAAAATAAAACCRAAGATTAAATTGTGGTCATCAACTRCAGCAAGGRATTGTCCTCATGCCTGTGACAGCCACCCTCCCCTGGCTGCCTGCAGGGACAGACCCTTCTCCTGTCTGAGAGCTGGCTGTCCCCAGGCTGGGAGTGTGGGGACAAGGCTCAATATTAGAGCACAGGAAATATTGAGAAATCCAGTCTCTTTGGTGAAGTGATCCTTCCTAGGCACGAAAACCACACTGCCATGATTGATGGAGTGGCTCCCCTCTCAAACAGCTCRTGCAGACAATCCCAAAAGGCAGAGGCAGAGCCCGGGGTGAGCACGTACAGCTGCCTGCAGAGACAAGGGTTAACAATCTTATCTGGGGTCACCAGAAGAAATTCCAAGTAAAACCCACAGCACGCAGATTTCCTGCTTTCTAACCCAGTGCCCTATTTATACCTCTCTTTCTTCACAATGCCAGTGACAGCTTTTTCCTCACTCACAGGCATGTTTCCTGCTTTCTGAATTGTGACTTTCATTTGTAGCTCATTTCCATAACCTCCGAAATAGAGTTTCACTGGAAGTGTTAAATGTACTGATAAATTCTTCATGAATCTTAAAGTTATTGGCACAGAGAATGGGGGCAATTTACCCTGTACCAGTCAATTGAAAATTATATATTTCAAAGCTCTCTAATGGAAGGCAGCAAGGTTTAACTCTGACTGATAAAGTAACGCCTTCCTGAGGACGGGGCCAATAACAGAGCCTATTTCCAAAATGCAAAGTCCCCAGAGTGATGGCAAACAGGCTCATCAGTGCACAGTGACCTTCACAGTGCTCAGTCCTTATCACAGAGCACAGGGACACTGTGACCACGGGCAGGGCAGCACCCAAAAAGCCCTTGGTGCTCAGTTCCCCATCGCTGGGGGCTCATCCCACGGAGGGGCAGCAGGGACAGGGAGGGGGCTCTGCCCCTTCCCTGCTCCTCCTGGGACTCCACCTCGAGTGCTGCACCCACCAGCAAAGCCCCAGGGTGAGGAGGGTGTGGAGGGGCTGGAATGAGTCCAGAGGGRGCCCCAGAGATGCTCCAGGGGCTGCAGCCCCTCTGCTCTGAGCCAGGCTGGGAGAGCTGGGGG
>CADDXX010000216.1:359087-426476 GCA_902810485.1 Alauda arvensis
GGATGGAGGGACAGGACACAGGGAATGGCTTCCCACTGCCACAGGGCAGGGTTAGGTGGATTATTAGGAAGGAATTCCTCCCTTTGGGGGTAGTGAGGCACTGGCACAGGGTACCCAGAGCAGCTGTGGCTGCCCCTGGATCCCTGGTCCAAGGCCAGGTTGGCAGCCAGGATCACCTTCCACAACCTGGGACAGTGGAAGGTGTCCCTGCCCATGGCAGGGGTGGAACAAGGTGAGCCTTAAGGTCCTTTTCAACCCAAACCATTCTGTGACTCTGTCATTCCATCTGATCAGGCTGCACTGTGATTAACAAAGCATCTCCTGTGTGCTCTTTGCCAGGAGCATGGCATGGTCCAGCTGCTGCCACTCCTCTGGTTTCTCTATTTTAAAAAGCAGGGAGAAACAGGAAAAAAAAACAAAAAACAAAAAAGAGAAAGAGAAAAACCAGTCTCATCTGATCCTGATCCCTGTCAGAGCAGGAGCATCTTTAAAACCACTGGCTGAACAAGTTGCACTAAATAATTAGGACACATGGGGGGACTACAAGTAAAGAAAGACTAAAGCACAGATTTGCTGCAGTGTTTCCACTTCACTGGAGTCAGAAACAAGACTCAAGGTGCCCATTCTGTAAAACCAGATGTGGCTGTGACTGAACAGAGCAGCATGGACAGGAGGGAAAGAAAACCCACAAAAGTCATCGTGACTTCTGTGAGAATCTGAAGGTGAGACATGAAAAGAGCAGAGCTGGGGTGGAGCTGCCTTGCAGGAGTGCTGGGGGTGCTGTGGGGTGGGAGGGCTCAGCCTGAGCTCTGGGGAAGGTAAGGAAATAGGGGTTAGATCCCCTAGCAGGGAAAGCATCCAGCTGGGAAACCCCATCAGACTGCAGCCCCSCTTCCCTGCAGGGCATGCCAGAAACCAGGGACTGAGGTGCTTGAGATGAGAGCAGGTGCCAGAGCATCCTTTGGGAGCAGCCCAGGGCAGGCTGACAGGGACTGTGCCATCCCCTCCATCACTCTGGATGCACTCGTTCAGAATCACCCTGGSACAGCACAGCCCTGACAAAAAGCCACAAGCACGAGGTCCCCGTGCTCAGAGGAGGTGCCTCGTGTGACAGTCCCCTGACACAGCAAGCCCAGAGCAAGGGGCACAGACCCTGCTGCAAGGCACTGCTGTCCCCACCCTGCCTAGAAAGTCTCCAGAGGTGACAAACCCGAGCACACTCACCACAGTCGGGTGTCACTGAGACCAAAACAGTGGTAATTCCAAAACGGAGCTAAAAACATTGATGTGAAACAGAGGAGTGAGGGAACAGGACTGGACAGGGCACCTGACCCAGCAGAGCTGCTCCCAGCTCCTGCTCTCCTACAGAAACACACAAAGCTCCCTGCCCCATATAAAATATTTGTGCATCCTACATAATTTAGAACCCTATTAAATAACTTGACTCCCCTATTTTTCATAGCAGCAAATTCCATGAATTTTGCATGGAATAAAAATTTAGCAATCATAGCAGTTGCTAATTTCTGTGCTGTGCTCAGAGCAGCCTTTCACTTCCCCATAATGATTTTTAAACATTATCCTGCTGTTTCCTTTTTTCTGTGCCTGGCATTGAAGAGCTCTGCGAACTATTTGAATTGCACTGCTCTGAAAAAAAAAATCCTGTAGGGGAGGAAAAATTAAATTCAATCATCACTCTACCCTCTGTGAACTGTGAAAGTCTTGGGAACATGAAAAGGTGCTTTCGAAAGGATGTTAAGCATTCAAAAGATTAGACAGCAATGTGCAATTAAATGTGTTCCACAACCCTTTGTCAGAGTATCCAAAACCTTACTTCTGCCTGAACTTCAAATCCTCCCACTGGGAGCTTGTTCAAGTGGTTTACTTTAAACCTGTACTTTAGATATTCCATACCTTTCACTTTTATAATTCTTCAGCATATGCTAACCCTGGCAGAGTTAATAGTAACTGACTAATTTTAAACCCTGTGATTACTGGAGCTGATTTATATAGTAGCTTCCCTTCACAATGCTGCGAATCAGGCACGCCGTAATTGCCAAGTTCAATTTTAGCTCTGTCACACTGAAGCATTAGTTTTTATGCCTCAGCTGTTGCCTCCTCCATGCTATAGAGGTAAGTTGATAATGCAGTAGGTTTTGCTGTTAAATATCATAATATTATGATACCCCATGTCAGATTCTTGCAAGCTTTGTGAGCTGTGCATCTCCTATTAACGAAATACTTTTATTAAGGGAACGGTTGGAAAAGGTTCCTATTCTAATTTAGCTCAGAGCACTGAATACTGGAAAGGGGGGGAATGCAGTGATTTAATTCACCACCAAAAGTGACTTGTGGAGAGAAGCACTCATCATCCTCATCATCATCCTCCTCATCATCATCATCATCATCATCACCAAGGAGCTGTGATAGGAAATGTGAAGGGATTAAACCAAGGCCAGTGAACACAAACCTTGCAGCTGAGGCTCCTGACCCCAGGACACAACTGCCTGGCACACACAGGAGCAGTGCCAGGACCTGCTTCACTCCTCAGGAGCTTTAGGGATTCAGGTCCAGCAGCGAGTGGCATCTTGGCCACAGAATGGACATCCCAGGGAAACTCCATTCCCACCCCTGTGGTGCTGCTGGCAGGGCTCAGGGAGCCTGGTGGCACAGGCAGAGAGGAACAGACAGAGATGGGGACACCAGAGAGACTCTGCCAAGGGGAGATGGGGCTCCACAGCTCAGGGWTGAGCTGCACTTGCACAAGGAATGAGGCTGTGCTGCTGCTGCCTCACAGCTGAACCAACACTCACAGCTGGGCATTACCAGTAATCTCTTAATAGCACTTAAATCCACCCATCTCTTGGGCTTCATGCTAGAAGATTTGCTTGGGTTTCTTTTTCCTTTTTTTTTTTATTATTAAAGTCTGCTCATGTCAAATGTAACAAATGTGGAACTGCTTTCCTTCCCATGCACACATTCCTTGGTGCTCAGGATCAGTGAAGGTGGGAACATGAGCTGGAGCCCCAAAGTACCAGAGAAGGCTTCAAGGACAAGCCCCAGGCCTGGGGATGGATCTGGGCACCTCCTCTGTGCCAGGGGCACTGCAGTGGGGTCTCTGTTCTGGTCCATGGCTGATCTTTGCAATGCTTTGTATGGAAAGAGCACAAAGCACCAGAAAAGTCTCTGCAGAGCCAGGTGCTGCTCCTGTTGGGCAATGTGCACTGATCTGAGCCCCTTCCTCATCCCAGGCAGAGGCAGAGACACCAATCCAAGCCAACAGCAGGCTCTGGCCTCTGTGGGGGCTCCAGGGACCCTCCTCTGGTGCCACCACTCAGCAGTCACTTGGCCACTCCCTGGGGAAATTCCCTTTACCAGCAGCACCCTCCCCTCAGGARCCACGGAGAGCTGTGCAATCCATGGCACTCACTGACACCATGGACCTTACYCCAGCTCTGCAGTTCATTGCTTGGGAACTCAGCAAAACCCATGGGGACAGTGGTGACCATTAACCCTTTCACCACTGGAGCAAGGCAAGAGCCTGGAAATGGCTCCATTCCTCTTTTACTATTTTCCCCCCAGTTCTCCAAAAGGAAAAGAACCAGAGAACAAGCTAACCAGGGAGCATCCTGGCAGCCTGGAGAGCTGGAGCTCCATTCCATCRTGGCCCAGAGCAGTGTCCAGGGCTCCCACAGCACAGGCAGCACCTGATCCCTGCAGCCCTTCATGGGGGAAGGGGGGACACCTCACACACACAGAAAGAGGAAGGAAAATGTGGGATTTTTGCCAAGTGTGTGGTCACTGGGAGGAAGGAAAGAATAGGATTGATGAATTTCTCAGCTTTGATGATTTTGATAAAACCAAAGCCACGTGCTGCCTCAGAATGCTCCAGGAAGCCACTCCACAAATTAATCAACCACAGTGCCCAGGGATTCAGAGGTGGAATTGACTCTTTGATGTCTGAAGTCCCATTTTTTGCAACCCACCAGGGGTGTCTGACCAGTGCCATTTGTTCCAGAGCCCTCCCAAGGTCAGTGCAGCAGCCTGGTGCAAACCTCTGGTGGCTGCAGCAGCCCCWGTGTGACACAGCCTGGAGGATGCTGATGGCACTGATGTCCCCAGAGGTCTTCTGGAGCTAAAGCTGAGCTGAAACCACACTTYCTCACCTGCACCACCCCTGTGCTTTGTTATGATTATCTAATGATTGCCCAGAGTGCAAATCCCCCCTCAAAGCAGAGGGAGAGGCCACAGCCCAGCTGCAGTCTCAGCCCATGGATTGCAGGTCCTGGCAGGGCAGGGAGGACCAGGCTGGTGCCAGACCTGTCCCAGCACACAGGGCAGGCCCTGCTCTGCTCTGGGGTACCAGGGTCACACACACTGGCAATGCAGAACTGTTATGGGGTGTGAATAGAACTATCTTTATATCTTTTGAGCCTGCTTTGCTTTCTCTTAATCCTATCTCACAGCAAAAAAACCCTAAAAGCACCACATTAATTAGTGCATTAGCCAAGAAAGCAAAATTAGTGAATGTAAARCCACTACAAGAACTTACAGAGCTCAGATTCTTCTGAACAATAACCCTGGGAAGGAAGTCCCTGGTAGCAGTATGGTTTCTCTCTCCCTTATACCCCACACATCCACACTCTTTGTCCACCTCAGCCATATATTTTAGGAACCATCCTTTCCTAGGTGCCCAGTAGGGCATTTTTCAGCTGTGGCCTCCAAACTCTGCTGGGCCACTCATCATTGCAGGGATACCCAACACCCTGAGTGTAACCAGAGCTTTGTACCCACAGGAGCCACAGAGGAAGCCAGCAGAGCTCTTCCATATCCTCTGCTCATGGGAGAATCCACAGCCACCCCTGCACATCTGCCTGCAAAGCAGCCAGGTTTGCATCCTCTGGGCACATCCCTGCCAGAAAAAATGGTTTGGGTTGGAAGGGACCTTAAAGCCCATCCAGTTTCACTCCTCTACCATGGGCAGGGACCTTCCACTGTCCCAGGCTGCTCCAAGCCCCAGCCTGGCCTTGAACATGTCCAGGGATGGAGCAGCCACTGCTTCTCTGGGCACCCTGTGCCAGGGTTTTACCACTGTCATTGGAAAACAACAACAAACAGCAACAACCAAAAAACCAAACCAAACCAAAACACTCCCAAAAAACTCCAAACAAACAAAAAAATCCCCACAAAAACAAAACAAAAAAAAAAAAACCAAACCAAACAAAACAAAAGAAAAACAAAAACAAAATAAAACAACAGCAAAAAAACCCACAAAAAAAACCACCAAAAAACCTTCTTATATCCAGTTTAAATTGACCCTCTTTTAATTTAAAACCATCATGCCTTGTCCTGTAGCAACAGACTCTGCTGAAAAAGTTTGTCGCCACCTTTACTGGCCCCCTTTAAGACCTAAATATGGAAGAGCTGGAGCTTGCACAGCATTTTATCCCCCAAATTCATGGCTTCACAGCAGCTATGAGCTCTGTTGTGCTTTGGAACAGAAAAGGGGCATTGCCACAAGCAACACTGGGATGAAGCTGTGGGACAGAGCTGCAGAGTGCAGAGCTGCCCCAGCAGCACAGAAATCACCTCCTGCTCCAGTGGGGAGCTAATCCCTCCAGCAGGGTATCAGAGTCACCCCCACCCACATTTATCATTTGTGGATAACAAACTAAATGAGACATGAAGCTTAAAATAAAAGCATTGACACCTTTGCACAGAGAGATCCTGGCTTCTCTTTCTAACGCATTCAGCTGCTTTTTGCAAAAACATCCTCRTTATTTTATGTGAAAGGAAAAGAGGCAAGCAGGTGGTCCTGCCTGCCTGGATGTGTCCCCAGCATGTTTTTATGTGACTGAACTGAACACTCGGGTCTGAGCAGCTGCTGGCAGTGGGCATGGGGACAGCAGAGCCCCCAGTGCTGTTCTCCCAATTCCTGCTGGGTCACACAGCATCATCCCAGCATGGTTTAGGTTGGAAGGACCTTAAAGCTCCTCTGATCCCACCCCTGCCATGGCAGGCACACCTTCCACTGTCCCAGGGTGCTGCAAGCCCCATCCAGCCTGGCCCTGGGCACTGCCAGGGATCCAGGGGCAGTCACACCCTTGGCAAACCAGGCTGTGCTGAGTTGGCAGCAGCCTCAGCTCMCAGCCCTGTGTGCCTCTGCAGCTCTGGGAGCTCCTCTGCACACGGGGGCTCAGGAGCCTCTGGTGCTCGTGCCAGCACCACACACAGCCCAGAGCTGCTCCTGCAATTCCTGGCACACCCAGCAGCACCAGGGAGCACTTCCCTGCTYTTCCCATCACACTGAGGAAAAAGAAAACCAAGAAACCCCCCAAACTGCAAGTGTCTGTTGGTGTTCAGATGGGAAAATGAAACATATTCCACCAAAGTCTGTTTGCTGATGTGCTGCCACATGGAGAAGCTCTATTCAAAGCACTGAAAAGCTGCTTGGCCCCCTCCCCACCCTGCCCCSTGCCCCCCAGTTTCAGATGGAAAGGTGGAACCAGTTTGTTGGGCTGAGATGCTGCATCACTGAGGTGAGTGAAGGGAGGAGGGAAGAGCATGAAGAATTACATCAAGARCTGGCCCCCAGAGACCTGTGTGATGCACATCCCCACATCACACTGGCAGCTCCCAGCATCCAGCCCCACTGGGGTTTGTTTGCTTCATTTTGCACTCAACTAATGTAAGCCCAAAGTGCTTTCAAACAATGCTGCTCTAATAGAGACATTACAAAAGCCATTATTTTCCTGTTTAGAGCCAAACTAAGCAAATAAAAGGTAACTTTATTTTAAACAGACTACCATCATCACAAACAACGGATACCAAATATTCTTTTCCAATRTACAAGGAATTTAACTTCCATTTTTGCCCTTCTTGAAGGAGTCAAGAATACCAGCTTGGCAAACACCAGCTTGTGCAGCAACACGATAAAGAAACTGGAAAACACTTCCCTCCAAATCCTCTTCCTTAATGAGAGTTAAGAAAGGTCTGTTTAATAATACATTTAATTTCAAGCTCTCTTTCCTCCTACTTTCTARAAAAGCATACATTCCAATGACACACTGAAAAAAAAGATATTTCTTTCAAAATTATTTCCAAATTGTTCCCAGTTATGTTCTTGAAAGTATTCCCAGTTGTCTGTGACATTATCAGGCTTCCTACCCACCCCAGCAGCATCCTCAAGGGTTGGGAGGGGGCTGTGTTTGCTGCTATCACTGCATAAATCCCAGCAGCTCAGAGGAAGCAGATTTGCTCACAGGGAACAAGSCTGATGCTGGTATCCTCCATGGCACAGCTCTGCTTGTTCAGCCCATCTCTGACTCCAGCCCTGTCTCACAGAGCCTGCAGATCACACTCAGCATCACCCCCAGCACCTTCACTTGTCTTCAGGTGATTTCTGAATGTCAGTTCTGCTGAGCAGCACAGAGATACCTGCAAAGCTGCCATCCCAAAGATCCCACTGTTCCCATGCAGGGAAACAGAGCTGAGCTGGCACAGGGGGGTGAAACACTGAGGTGAGCAGGCCATGCCTCTGGAATGAGCAGCCTCAGGGGAGGACTCCAAACAGGGCAGGTGGGAGCTCTGCACCAAAACCTCCCCAGTGGCTTTGCACWGAGCTGTGCCCCTCTCTGCCCTGCCATGGATGCACAGGCAGKGCAGAGCTCTGGCAGCAGTGCCCTGCCCTGGTTTGGAAAGCTCTTCCAGGCTGGAGGAGCTGAAGATCTGCTCCTGCCCTCCCAGCAGATCTTCCTGTGCCTCAGGGACTTCCTTTGRCCACGGGCAGCACAGAGCAGTGAAGATGATTCCTCCCACACCTGGACAGTCACTCAGTGCTGATGTGAGCCTTGTTCCAAATACATTCTTGGAACTGGAATCCTCTCCTGCAGCCCCAGCACAMGCTGCTGGTGCCAGTCCCAGCACAGGTGCTCAGCCCAAAGGCAGCACTGCAGGTTTCAGTGCTCCTCTGAGGACAATCTCCTGGGTGCTGGGACACCTTACAGGAACACCTCTGCAGTCCCACCATCCCTATTCCCATGTTTGGAGGGTGCATGGAGGACCAGAAGGTCCAACAGCTGCTGGAGGCTGCCAGAACATCCTCTTTGCCTCCAGCCCCACTGCAGTGGCACCACAGAGCCCAGCAGTGCCAGAACACCAGGACAGCTCTGGCTGATGCAGCCCCCGAGCCCAGCCCACAGCTGTGTCCATTCCACATCATCCCTTGCTTGAGAAATGGCATTTTCTGGTGGGACCATGGTGCCACATGGAAGCAGTGTCCTGCAGAGGCAGGATGGTCACTGCAGAGCATCTCACAGCTGTGCTGCACTGCAGGAGCATCAGGCCAAGCTCCCCCAGCCAAGGGACCAGCCTGGGCATCCCCGAATTCTGTGGCAGTGACACTGCCACTGTTGTAGATGCACAGCAATATTGAGCCTCCATCAGCCTTACAAAGGCTAATTCATTATCCTTTCTGCTCCAAAAACAAGCTCTGCCTTCATTTACACCTTCACCAGCTCAAAGGAGGTTTCAGAGGTAAAACCTGGACAAATTTTATCAATGAGTTCAAATCTTGAGCTAAATCAGAAGGAGGAATGGATTTACCCTAATCCCCTCCAAACATTCATCAACATCACCTGCCAGCTCAGCAGGATTTAATCTCTTTTTAATCTCTCAAAAGCAGTGGAGTGGATGGGGAAGAGCTTGGGCACACAGCAATGGTGCATCTCTCTCTCTCTTTTATTTTCTTTCTGAGAGAATCCTGGCTGCCAAATCRCATGAAGCAGCTCTTGAAAATTCATCAGGATTTCGCTGATGTCACTGTCCAGGTAAATAACTGCTTTGGACAGAGCACTGCGTGGCTGAGGAGAAAGCCTGGACAGAACACGGTGTCTCCGTGAGGATGCTCCGGGAGCTCCAATTCCATCAGCAAGCGCAGGGACTGCTCAGGCAGGCTGTGCCCTGGGTCGAGGGCAGGGATGGGGTGGGATGGGTTGCACTGAGTGGCACCAGGACCATCACAGTGAGGAAAAACCAGCATCCACCAGGCTCGCTGCAAACCCGTGTGCCACAACCGCGGCTCCGCTCCGCACAGACAGCTCCGATCCCAGCCCCGAGCGACTCCCGGAGAGCTTCCCTGCCTCCCCCCGAGCTGCCAGCGGCGCTGCCGGCTCAGATGGCCGGGTTGTGGTGGCCAGTGCCCCCAGCCTGGGCTCGGCAGCCCTGGCACAGCCCCAGGCTGGAGCGGCGCGGGGGCGAAGCCGCGCAGCGCCTTGGGGAGCCCCGATCGCAGCGTTAGCGTGTGTGATTCGAGGTTTACATAACACCGCCGGCAGCTCTTGGCACGAACAATTGGTATTAGCAAGGGAAAGGAAGCATCGGGAGCAGCCGGCGGAGCAAAGAGACACCTCTCGCAGCAGCCCCCGGGCKAGGGAGAAAATAAATAACAAATGCAACAGGAGCAACACTTGGGCAGCAGAGAGGATGAGGGGAAGCCTCTGCAGAGGGAAAGCGAGCCTGAATGGTGGGTGAGAAGAGCTGGGAATTGAACTTCCCGTTGTCACCTCCTCCCCAGCCCCGTGGGATGGAGCTCTGCGCTTCTCCAAGGCTCTGCAGTCACACTCAGCCCGGGCCAGGGCAAGGCTGAGCCTCAGGGGCTCCGGGGCTGCGAGGGATGAGCAGCTCCCACTGACCCTGGGGCTCAGAGCAGCCCTGGCAGGGTCCCTGGGCATGGAGCTCCCTGGCCAACCAGCCCTGCAGAGCCCGGCTCCATCATCACACCAGGCAATGAACTGCGCTCCAGAACCTTCCGTCACACAAACTTCTTCATTTTTATCTCCCCTCACCTGGTGCTGCTGGGTTTCACTCTGGCAGGTTGTGTTTGTCACAGAATAYTCTGGGTTGGAAGTGACCCATAGGGATCACCAAAGTCCAGCTCCTGGCCTGGCATGGGACAGCCCCAAGAATCCCAAACCAAGTCCAGAAAAAGCCCCAAAGAAGGCTGGATCACCCCACTGGCCTCATTAGTGGCCCCACAATGGCCAAAGGGATGAGGCCCCAAGTTTCAGGTGGCCCAGCTTGCCCCTGTCCTGCTGTGTGTCCCACACTGCCACCAGACAGTGACAGAATCCTAAAGGTGGGAAAACACCTCCAAAATCAGAGCCCAGCCATCAACTCAGCACTGCCAAGGCCATCACTAAACCATGTCCCCAACCACATCTCTGTGTTTTTGGAAGCACATGCCCACACCCAGAGAGCAGGACAGCWGCCACCAGCCCTATCCCACAGCTTCTGAGGACATCTGGTCCCTCAGCACCCTGGCCTGGTGTCCCAGGGATGGGGAGAGCCCCAGCAGCCCTGCAGGAGCCTGTGGGTCCTGCAGCCTCGCTGCTGTGTCTGTGCTCAGCAGGGCAGCAGCCTGCTCTCAGACCTCTGCTCTCAGACCTCTGCTCTCAGACCTCTGCTCTCAGACCTCTGCTCCCAGACCTCTGCTCCCAGACCTCTGCTCCCAGACCTGTGCTCTCAGACCTCTCTGTGCCAAGCACTGCAGCCCCTCCGAGCTGGCACAGCCACTGTGCTCATGGCACGGTGACAGTGACACCAGCCCAAGCCCTGCATCCAGCACCAGGCTCTTCCTGCCTCTGAGCTAGCCAAGATTTCCAGCTCTGCTGGCAAATGAGAAGCCCCAGRTGAGCTTCAGAACATCCTAAAGCAATTCCTCTAAACAAGGGGATGTTCAAATCCACATTTCCCAGAGGATTCAAGCAGTGCTTTCCTGAAAATGGGAACTGTCTGTGGCTTCACGTGCAGCTCCTGGAAGGCAGCTCTGCATAGCAGGACTTAAAATCAAACTCAATCAGGAAATTTTCTGTGATAAACTTGGATTTGCCTGTGATGATACAAGGATCCTGGTTTGGAATCCAGTTTGGKTTGGGAGGGACCTTAAAGATCATCTCCCTGCCATGCACAGCACAGRAAGGTGAAGGAGTGGGAAAAGAGGATGATAATTTTGTGCAGGGCTGCCCTTGATTCCAGCTCTTCACTAATTTCCTCCCCAACTTGCACACTGTGACCTTTCCAGGCAAAAAATACATTTTAAAGAGATATAATAAATACATGAATAATATTAATGCATGCAGGGAAAGGATGCCAGAGCCAGCTCTGGAGCCTGCAACCAGATCCCTGCTCCCAGGACATGTTCTAAATCTCAGTCAATACCACATGTTTTCCAAGGAACGAGGCGTTCCACACATTATTAATTCTAACTAAAGCCCTTTTTATTACAAACTTTCTATTTAGCATTTGATTGCAGCCACCAGCACCGAGACTCTCACTGTATTAGAGCAGAAAATCTATCTCAATCCCAGAAGGTGCYAYTGAAATTARTTCAAATACACTTCCASAGGTCCCTTCCAGCCTGAGCTACTTTAAGATTTTTAACATGTATTTGTTTCTTTGGTGGTCTCAATGAAATTCACCCCACTTCCACAGGTGATTGAAGCTCCATGTTGTTATTCCCACCAGGGAATAACAGGATTTGGCCTCTCCTAAAAAAGAAGGCAAAATATGCAAACAACTCACTTAAAAACCTGCAAGTTCATGAAGCTAAAAAGACCATTTCAATATTTTTCACCTTTTCAAAGCCCAACTCTTAAATGGAGAACCCARCTTAACAGAGTGTTCAAAAAACCCCCATTCTGGTCTGATTTAAATCAAATGGCTAAATCCTCCACATGTTTGGCACAGCCAGAACTCTCTGCTTTGCAAACAGATGGCCACCCACTATTAATTTGCCACCTTGACATAGAAATGCAGGTTGTCAATTAATTAAAAAACAAATGCCAGCAGTCYTCAGTTCACATTATGACCTGCAGCCTTTTCTCTTTATCTTAAGTGAAGGGGGAAAAAAAAATGTATTTAAGCTACCACCTACTAATGCAAACTCCCTGCAAGTAATAAATGCTGGTCTCAGCTTGAACAGATTTATCAAGTGTAAACCACCAACATCCATCTGGGGGAGAGGAGCCCAGGCCATAATTCCAGTGTCAGTCCCTAAATATCCCTGGGCTGGAGGCTGACCTCACTGTCTGGCTGCAGGGCTGGACCCACGGCACTGCTGGAAGGTTTTTTTCTCCAAGAGCTGTTTGATCTTCAATCAACAAAGCTTATCAGTGCTAAAGTCTGCCAGCCATTCCCAAAAGTTTGATATTTTTAACAGCACATTCTTCTTCTCCTTTGAATGCTATTTAGAGACAAGATAATGCAGCAGGGGAAAAGTTGCCTCCCTGGGCTGAGCRTGAACAAACAGAGCAGGATCCGATGGGGGGAATATTTTCCATTGCTACAAGCCCCAGTTTCTGTTCTTTATGTCCTCCCCCCTCCCAGCACTTCTGCTTTTTCTTCTTCATACGATAATCGGAGGGGTTTTTGGGCCATTGCATAAACTGAAACAAACCCAGATAATTCAGTTAGAATTCACTAAGGTTTTCATATATTTCATTTCCATGCTGTCAAAGTTTCTCTTSTTTTTGTTGAGGACTCCAGGGTACACTGCCCCTCTTCTGACAGTAGGGACTACAGATCTAATTCCCTAAAAAACATCATTCTTCCACTGCAGGCACAGTWTTCTGAGATGGCTCAGTGTATAAAACCCCTCTGTTCAAAGAAGCATCCAAAGAAACTAAGAAACAGGGAATGGATCTGGTTTTTTATTGACAAAAAAGAAATAAAAGARWTARRATTTAGTAACTGTAAGTGATGCAACAAAATCACAGAATGGTTTGGKTTGGATCTCATTCYACCCCTGCCATGSRCAGGGACACCTCSCACTGTCCCAGGCTGCTCCMATCCCTGCCCAGCCTGGCCTTGGGCACTGCCAGGGATSCAGGGGCAGCCACAGCTGCTCTGGGCACCCTGTGCCAGGGCCTGCCCACCCTCACAGGGAACAATTCCTGCCCAATMTCCCATCWAACMCTGCCCTCTGGCAGTGGGAAGCCATTCCCTGTGTCCTGTCCCTCCATCCCTTGTCCCCAGTCCCTCTGCAGCTCTCCTGGAGCCCCTTTGGGCCCTGGCAGGGGCTCTGAGCTCTCCCCTGAGCCTTCTCCTCTCCAGGTGAGCACCCCCAGCTCTCCCAGCCTGGCTCCAGAGCTCCAGAGCAGAGGGGCTCCAGCCCTTGGAGCATCTCTGGAGCCTCCTCTGGACTCTCTCCCACAGCTCCATGTCCTTCTTATGTTGGGGGCTTTCAGCAGCCCACCCTGTGCCCTCCCACAGCCCCACAGAGGTCCCTGGGAGCACCTTCCCCACTGCATGAAGGAGAGGTGATGGTGGGAATCAAACAGTTCATCCTTGGCCAAGGGTTTGGCTCTCAGGGGAGAGGGGAGCTCAGCCTGCAGTGTTGGAACAGGACTGAGCTCCAGCAGCTCCCACATGCACCAGCTCCACATGAGGCCAACCTCTCTATCACAACCTCCTCCCCTTCCCAGCATAGTCCTTCACACTAAAACTGTTGCATTTGAAGGTTTACAAAGGGCTTTAAAACTCCTCAAGAGCCCCCACRGCTTTAACACSTTCCCAGGGAGAGGGAGATGYTCAGGAATGAACAGCTGGGTGAGCCTGGCTGGGAGGTGGAACTTCCTCCACAGGTATAAACATGGAGATCCACATCTTTGGAAGAGAGAAGCCTTTCAGATGTCCCAGGCTCTGCTTGCACTTCTCCACAGACCTGCAGCTCCTGCAATGGATGCTCAGTGCTCAGGGTGGCTCAGATTATTCCTAAAATAACCCCCACACATCCAGGGGGCCCTGGACTGAGCTGCTGCTTCTGGAGAGGGAGGCCTAGGCCAGTTCCTGGAGAGGATAAAAGGCAGAGCCTTGACACWGCTCTTATCTCCCCACCTTGGCCAYGGGCAAGAACAGAGGTGGGGAGGAAGAGGATTGTTTTTTTCTAAAGTGSAGAGGAAAAGCAGCATGCACATGCAGACAGCTGGGAAGAAARGGGATGGAGCCTCCCTGACCAGCCCAAATGGGGATGGAAACTCTGACTCATCAGCAGGTTTTGTGGGAAGAGAAACCTGCTGGTGTGATCCAGCTAATCCCAGAAAAAAGTGCTCCTTGCCACTGTGGGTAGAACAGGATCCATGGGCTCGTGGGGACAATGCAGCCTGGGTGACAGTGAGGGGAGGGTGGCATGTCACCAGAGGGGAGGGTGGCACGTGCCAGGGCTCATCCTCCACCTCCCCTGAGCACCACGGTGCCAGGGCTGTCCCAGACCTTCTCCTSCAGGCTGAGGGTCTCTGCTGCCTGGAAATGGTGCTCACTGGGGAGAGGAGGCCCAGGGCAGAGCTGCAGCAAGTTCTGCCACCTGCCCCACAGGTCCTTGCACTGTCACCCCCTTCCCCAGCACCTGCCAAGGCATGAGATCCTTGGAAACCCAGGGGGAAAAGGCAGCATGAGAGCAAGGGGCTGAGTCCTCAAACMAAAAACAATTTAACCTTCTACATTTTAAACACTGGCAAAATTCAACCTCCTGTGYCCAGGTCTGGCCCAGAGTTAACTGTCAAGGAGCTGCCTTGCACCAAGGCTGGGCTGATTTCTGCAGGTCAGGTTCCTCTGAAGCCACCAACACAAACCAAGAACCCCCCCACAGGAACAATTCCTGCCTCAGGACACGGGTAACACTTCCCTGCCAGCTCCCTCCACCACAGAGCTGCGAGCTCACATCGTCAGGAAGAGATTKAATTATATCTGCAGAGGTCAAGCAATCCATGCAAAGGGATGGGGGTGGTGGAGCGAGGTTCTGTGGCACAGCACAGGCACTGTGCCTGCAGCACCACGGCAGCAGGGCTGTTCCAGGGCTGAAATGGCATCCAGCAGGACAAAACCTCCCGAGGGAAACAATGGGGAAAGGTGGGGGGGAGGCAGACAATCAAGATATTTAAATATATATTTATTTATATATATAAAAATATGTATATATATATTTATATATATACATATATATGTATATATATGTACATATATATACATATATGTTTATATATATACATATATATGTATATATATATGTACATATATATACATATATATGTATATATATGAACATATATGTATATGTATATATATGTGTATATATATGTACATATATATATGTACATATATATATATATACATATATATATATGTATATCTACAGCTGCAAAATCAGGTGATTTAATGCTGTTTTCTTTCTTTTTTTCCTGTTTTTTAAAGAGTGGTGTGATCAGTGCTTGTTCCACTGAGTTTTGCTGGGAGATTTCTCCCTGCTGAAGCCGAGCTGTGCATCCCCAAGCATACACTATAATTATATATATATCATATATAATACATAATATAATTTATATCATCTATTAGATAATAGCTAATTKATGTACACCATAGAATATCGTATATGCCATCTATAATTTATGGGTAACATTATAGAACATACATTATGGATTATTTAATTATATTAAAATGAGTGTAAAATCACAAAGGTGGAACATTAGAGCTCAAACCTCCAATTAGGAATTAATAGTTTGAAAGCTCTAATCACACTCACACTTCAGGCTGACTTGAGGAATACTGAATAAGATCTCAAGAGGAGGCAGAGGTGCTGCTACACGACAGTTCAGACAGCAGCCTCGCACTCACCGGATGGAAAATTGTCAGGAAAAACACATTAGCAACACAATAACTTATTTTTAATGTGGAGCTGTTAGGAAAACACAATTATATGCTTCATTTGTACTGCGAGATATAACCCAACGTATGGTAAAAGCATTTAGAGCTCGTTTTGTAAAAAAAAAAAAAAAACAACAAACCAGAGGAGTATGAAGGTAATAGGGAAAAATTGCACCTCGAGGGGAAAAGGCTCCCCCCTCCCCATGGGGCCAGCCTGTGGTGCTGCAGCATCCTCACCTCCTGCTCCTTGCATCCAGCAGGAAGGAGATGCAGCATGAAAATAGAGATTTTYCTGCAAATGCTGCAGAAAGGTCCCAATGGCAACAAGGACCCCAGGAAAGGAGCTGGCAGTGCCCGTCCTTCCCAGGAGGAAAAGCTGGAAGGGCTCTGCCAGGCTCCAGGTGCTCTCCCACTGCCCTGGCATGAGGATCAGCCATGAACCCTCCATGCTGTAGGATGCTCTGGTCTGTACAAGAACGCAGAGTTTATTAACAGAATGTTTTCTCTGCTGGGGATGCACAAACTGATCCTGSTGCAGGCTCACAGGTCCAAGGCAGAGCTGCTCGTGGATTTACCCTGCAGTTATGGTGCTGTAACACTCAGGCTTTGGAACACTGATCCAGGGGACAATCATTGATTTAAAGAATCATAAATAAATCAGAGAAACTTGCACAGTTTTGATTCTCAAGTTTTTGTCTCCTCTGCTACAAGGACTTCACGGGCCAGCCCCTTGACAAGGTCATTCAGAAGCAGCCTAAACAAACATGTTGTTACACACAAGTCAGACCAGTCTTCAAAACATCTCCCATTGTTCCCAAAACAACCAGATTAAAGCCTCCCCTCCGTGCATGCAGAGAGAACAACATTTTCTGTGAATGGATGGACATCCATTATTTAGCTCCCAATCCCTGACTTGAAGCCCAAGGCAAAAAAAAATGGAGCTTCAAACAYTTTCTGCTGTGCAGCCCATCAAAGACCACTCTGGAGAACGCAGGGCTGTCCCACTGAGTTGCTCAACCACTTTTTGGAGGAAGCCCTTGCCCATATTCAGAGCCTACAAGAAAATAACATTTTAAAAAATCTACATTTGCAAATCAACAGGAGCTGCCTGCCAAATGAGAATGAAATGGGCCCCAAATTAAAAATCTGCTGGACTTTGTTCTCCATCCAAAATCCTCCATCTCCAAAGAAAGATTTATGCTACTTCAAAACAGAGTTGGCTCGGGAAGTAGGAAGGGAAAGAATGTATTTTATCTTCCAGAATGGCAAAGCAGTGCTGGAACAAGGAGAAAGGGAGCATGTTTATCACTGCAATGTACAATTTATTGTAAAAGTCAAAACAGAACATTTCACAGAAATGCATTTGCTGCATCCACTCGGGCTCGTAGCAGCTCAGATCCCATTTCTGGAGGGTTCTTAAAAGAGAGCATTGGTTGCAGATTAATACCCAGCACATGGCCAGGAGATTTTAATGGTGYATTGGCAAAATAGTTGCTGTCAATTTATCAGCCTCAAAGGCCAGAGAGAGGGTGTGTTTGGAGAGGCAAAGCCACAGGATCCTACAAGGAAAATCTGGGAAAAGGTTTGATGGTGCTGATGAATCCTACAGAAATCCTGCAGGGTTAATAACAGCACGGGAGTTCCCAAGGACCACGGGCACTCCCAGGCTCTCACAGAACTGTGGGTTTGGTATTCCAGGCTGTTTCCTCCTCCTCCTCCTCCTCCTCAATCCCCATCAACCCCACTGGCTGCAGATTGGGCATTGTGCTAACCCAGCCTGACCATTGTAACCCCAGAAGCAATCAGGAAGAGTTTATATTTAAATTTATTTCTGCAGGAAGAATAGAGATGATAATTCACTCCCCAAAGATGCCCCTGGGGAGCAGGATCACTCCTGCATCACAGCATCCCTGCACACCCTGCATGAAGGAGCACAGGGCATCGTGCTCTGGCAGCATTCCTGTCACAGGCCTCCCTTGCCAAGGAAATTTTGCTTGGGCAGAGAAGGAAAACTCCTTCCTGAGCTTCGTGGACCCACACACAATTTAGGATCTAGGAAAAGCCCTTCCATGCTGGCATATCAGCCTGCACACCAGATCCTGTCACTAAAGCTCTGCTAAGAGCAGAGCCTCGCTGGTACTGAAGTGCACATTCTTCACCATACCAGGATTTGCTTATGGTGAAATGCAGCTGCAAAATCTCCCTGTAGTTCAAGAGGGAAAAATCCCCACATTTTCTCAAAGCAATTGAAGGGGTGGGAAAATGCCCCAGCAGGGAGCAACACCCCCTTGAGTGGTGCAGAATACGCTGCTCTCACCCAAAACAGCAGCACTGCTCACGAGCAGCTCACATCCCTGTCACAGCTTTCCTGGCAAACATGCAGGAAGGGGTCTGCAGCAGGCACCAGTGCCCCAGGAAAATGCCCAGAGGGGACAGAAAAAGGGGYTGAGACCCAAATTTAAATAAGGGATCCAAACCAGAGGTAGGTGTTTCCTTTAGTGGTGCTCAGGTGGCCGATGAGAGGATGGGTGCTGCAGTTTGGATGAGGGCACCTCACACTTTCAGCTGAACCTCCCCAGTCCCTCGTGGCCACTGTGCAGACACCAGAGGTGTTCCTGCTGTCCCAGTGATGGAGCAGGTCCTGGATCCAGCTCACAGCATGGAGGGGCCAACATTCCAGAGTGGGAAATGCTCCTTGCAGCTTGTCCTCTCACGTGGCTCCTCCTCACTCCCACACCTCGGGCTGAGCACTCTGCAGCCCTACAAATCCTGCCAAGGAGCATCMGGCTGTGAGCAGCAGCTCCCTGGAAGCTTGGGCCTGGCTCCTCTTCCCCAGTGCCATGGCAGGCTGCTCCATGCAGGATCACCAGTGACAGGGACTGCTTTACACAGGGAGCCCTTTTCCCTGGCTTTGATGTCACCAGTGCTCCTGATCCATCAGAACTCCTCACCAAATGCAGCCAGCAGCAGGGAGGGCTCCTTCTCACCCTGCCTGATGGGGCAGGAGGTCTCTCATTATCCACTTGTGGATGTCCAGCCCCCTACCACCTTCTCCATCCCTCCCAGGGAAAGCAGGGATGCTGAGGAAGCAGTTGAAGAAAGRGTGTGAATTCCCCCCTTCTGGGGAKGCCTGGSCTGAACACACACTCCCATTTCATTCTCCCTCTAAACGTCCCTTGTCCTTTCAGAAATGGGAATGCTCATGTGCAATAGGCCCTGCGTAGCTGCAAAGAGGAATTGTGGCTGACTGCAGCGTGCAGGAGGGACTGGAGCCCTCCCAGTAACAATATCATGTCCAGTAAGTGCACAAAACAATTCCATTAACATTTCAGGCTGCGCTGGGCTGAGGCAGAGCTCTGCCGTGCTCCCAGGGAGTTATTCATGCACAGTGACACTGCACAGCCCGGCTCTGCTGCCTCCCCCGAAAGAAACAAATAAATAAATGAAGGGGAAAAAGCCCAAAACAAAACAAAAAAACCCTGAACAAAACAAGCTTTTTAAATCAAAGGGCTCCATAGAGCATCTCCATAAACTCAGTGAAGCAGGAGGACAGCAAAGAGCCTGGAAGTGCTCCAGTCATTCCCAGAGATGGATTTTATCTGGGATATCTGCATGCCATAGTGGGAGAATTCTGATTTTTCCAGTCCACCCTCCCCTCCTCTGTAGCYCTTTTAAGTGGAAATGCTTTGAGGCAGACCCTGTCTCAGCCCAGGGCTGCTCTGAGCCACCAGCACMGCACAGGAGCAATGGGGTTGGGATTGGTGCGAGGTTCTGGAGTTTCCCAGGGTATCCCGAGTGGCTCCAGGAAGCAGGAGAGCTCTTGTTCCATGGCAGGCAGAGAGAACAGCCCGCTGCTGCTGATCCCCGGCTGGATCGCACCCCGCACCTGCCGGAGTCATCCCAAGGAAAAGCAGCAGGAGACGCCTCCTCCCGCCGCTCTCCTGCCACGGTTTGATGCTGAAGTTACAGGGATACCTGCGGTCTGTCAGGGAAACAGAGTCAGCCCATTCCACCCCTGGCTTCCTTCCAGCGGCCTCCTGCCMCTGACAAACGTGCGCGGCTGTGCATAAGCAAATGTCATTTGATAACTCAGAAAAGAAAAGAAGGGGGGGAGCGCCCTGAATATCAGCACAGGGTAAGTCACTTCCTTTCTTCTGCCGCTGCCTTAAGGTCCYCGGTAGTAATGACAACAGCAGCATCTGGTGGCAGTGGTCAGTACCTGGGCTGTCCCTGTCCGGTGTCCCGTGCACCCGGGCAGCCCCAGCGCCCATCGCGCCCGCCCGCGGGGCTCGGCTCGCTGCGCCCCCAGCAGAGGCGATTCCCCGGCCGCAGCCGCAGCGAGGAGCCGCGGATCAATTGCGACCGCCTAATCCGGGACTAATCTCAGGGATTCAGGCCACGGATGAGCTGACGGCGAGGGGCCCCGCGGCCCGAGGGGGGACACGGGAGCGCGCAGCCCCGAGCCCGAGGCRCTGCGGGCACGGCCACCAGCCCCAGCTCCCGCACCCAGCACGGCAAGGCAAAGGAAATCACCTTGGCACCCAACAACTTCTTGGTGAAAGCGAGTTCCGAAAGGCAGCAGGGTTTGGGGGCAGCCGCAGTTGCCAGAGGCTCACGCTCTCGTGATCCCAGATCTCTGCTTTCACACACCGCGGGCTGATGCTTCGGCAGGACAAATGTCCTGCTCCCAGGTGATCCGGCTCTCGTTAGCGTTTTAAGAGCACATTTAGTGTTTTAAGAGCAACGGCAACGATAATAAAACACTTTGAAGCCAGCAGCACGCAGATACAAGCGAAAACAACGAAAGTTGTTTCCTTTCGGTATAATCCGGCAYCTCAAAATAAACGAGAACTATTGGGTTTGCTACAACTTAATAAAAAGAGATAAATAACCCGATGACAGGGAAACAGTTAAATACGTCTCTTGATACATAAAGATTAATTCTCCGCGTCTGGGAAGCCACACACATTTCCCTCAGCTTGTGTTTTAAGAGTTTGATCCCAAAGTATCACAACAGTGAGATGAGCCGAGAGCATCCTGAGCTGCTGTACCGACGCAGCAGAGCACTTTCTCCTTTTATTAACTTTTTTCACCGCAATTACCCGAATTTGGCTCGGAAAGCAGCGAGGATTACATCTGGGATGATCCCCCTCCCTCCAAAGGGATCTGGATGCCACGGCTTTGTAGCTGAAACACCAGCGCTGTTTACCCACAGCGAGCGAGGCGATACTCGCAGAGAACTCCTTATCCCTGAAGTAGCATCTATCCCCTTCGCTTCGCCTTCTCTAGGATGAGGGAAATTTCCTCCAGCACCTCGGCGCTCTCAGATRTCCGCGGCGCATCCCTCTCCCGTTACAAGTGCAGGGTGTTTCGCCCCGCAGCCGCAGCGAGCGGGAAAAATGCGGCTGAGGGAGCTCTGCCCGCCGTGCTGGGGGCCCGGGGSACACGGACACCCCCAGCCCGGAGCTGGGTGCCCCCTCCTCGGGAGCGCAGGCAGGCGGGGACGGAGCCGGGGGACGGGCACCGGGCCGGACCCCGCTCGGGAGGAGCCGGCCCGGCGGTGAAGAAGGTGCAGAACAACAACRCGGCGAAGAACAACAGGGAAAAAGTACCCGACAACAACCGCAACAACAGCCCCGCCAGCCCCGCGCATCGCCCCGCGCCGAGCGCTCCCGGAGCGGAGCAGGTTAAAGCAGCCCGGCACGGACACACGGACACACCGACACACGGACACACCGACACACGGACACGGCGCTCCGCTCCCGGCCAGCCCCGCCGAACAGCGCCGGCCCCGGGCTCCCCCCGCCCGCTGCGGGCGGCCCGACGGCTCCCCCCGCTCCGCTTCCAGACCACTTTCAAAATTCCCTCCCGCAGSAGCCGGCACTTTCCCTGCCCGCGGAGCGGAGCGGGACGCGCCGAGCCCGGGCACCCCCCGCGCCCCCCGTACCTTGTTGCAGTGATAATAATCCAGCGGCCCGAGGCAAGTGGGGTCCGCGCCGGGCAGCGAGCCCACGGCGGGCGGGGCGGAGGGGTAGAACCGAACGTCCATGCCGGGGCTGCGGGCGGCGGCAGGCGGGGGCTCCAGCGGGCATGGACCCGGCTGCGGCGGCGGCGGTGCCTCTGGCGCGGGGAGAGGGCGGGGAGAGGGCGGGCGGCGGCGCGGGGGGGAGGCGGCGGCCCCCGGCCCGCCCCGCTCCGCACCGCCCCGCTCCGGGCCGCTATTGTTCGCGCCGGGGCCGGGCGGCTCCTCCCGCGGCCGCCGCCGCCGGGGGCTCGGCCACGGCTCGGAGGAGCCCGGGGCGCTCCCCGGCCCCCAGCACCGGCCGGGGRAAGGCTGAGACGGCCGCCCGCCGGTTCCCGCTGCCCACCGGGGACCCCGTCACATCTTCCGTGGCCCGCGCCGTGCCCGGGGTGCCCTCTCCCGACTCGGGACGGTGCCCGGCAGCTCCGTTTCCCTCTGCGCCCGGTGCCCAGCCGCGGATGAAGGACGCTCTCCGCCGCGCCGATCCACCCTCAGCAGGACCCCAGCCGGAACCCCAAACAGGTCCCCCATTCAGAGCCCCTAACTACGCCCTATTTCTGGAGGGCCTGAGCCCCCCCAAGAGCTTTCGGAGCCTGGAGAGAACAGCCGGGCTCAGCCTCTGCACCTGGCCTTGGCTCCCCGCTCCCCAGGGCGCGGAGACCCCCATKCTCCCCCCACCTCGGCTTTCCACACATCCCAGTCTTTATAATTCCCGCTGCTGCGAGGCAGCTCCATCCAGGAGAGCCCTCCCGGCCATCCCCCTCCGAATCCCTCGGGCCGGGACTTTCGGGGCGCAGCAGCCTGGAAAAACCCGAATGTGKCCGTGGGGAGGGAGGATGCTCGGAGGGGCACGGGCTGGGTTCCCCTCCCTGCCCCTTGCCGCAGGCTCTGCGCTCTCCCTCTSCCTTCCAGCGGCTCTCAACTGATCCCTCTGGAAAAGCAGCCCAGTGGGAGAGAATATCACACACAGAGCGGTTTTGCGGGATGTTGTCTCATCCCCAGATAGAGGGAAACGCTTGAAAGTTGCAATAACCGGTCCATATGCTGGCAGAGAGCTGGGACAGGGCTGGCAGAGTCAGTTTGCTGGCAAATCTCCAAGAGAAATTGCCTTTTTTTTTTTTTTTTTTTTCCTTAGAAAAATCCCTCCTGACTGACTCCAAAGGCTTATTTCCAACATGCACCCTTCAGGACCCTCTGGAGCTGCAAAACTGAGCTAAAAAAATGCTGAGTTCTTCCTCCAGCATCTTTCATTGCAAGAGTGGGGCCAATTCCTGCCAAACTCAGGGAAGGGGGAGGCGGGCTGGGGTTTCGAGGGAATGCCAGCTCCAGGAATCAAGTGATTATGTAAAAAGCGTAGATCTCATTTAAATTAAAAACAAGCTTTCAACCCTCGTGGTGGTGGAAAAAATTGATTTAAGGATAAAAATTGTCTTGGGCACAAAAAAAAAAACTACTTCACATTTATTATTATTTTTCAAACTGTGTGRTTTTTCTGGAGAAGCAGCATCGATCCTCCTGCATTTAGCAGCAAAGCAGGTTGGCTTCAGGAGTTCTCCACCAGGGAAGCTGCTCCCAGTCAAAGGCATAATAGAGATGTCTAATATTTTGCATTAAAACTTTGAATATCTGAGCTCCACTGGTCTGTGCCCTTCCTGATTTACAAACCCCCCAAAAGGACTGGTTTTCTTGCCTCCCTGTTGCAGCAAATACTGAACTGACATGTCACATTATTAGAGCTTCATTATTTTTGTAAAACCTTCCCAAGCAGAGTGACTGGTATATTATGAAGTATAAATAATTAAAACTAAACGAGAGATGTCAAAATAATGGAACAAAGTGTATTTTATGATGCATTATTCTGGCTTGTTTATCCACAAAATTCAGTAATTAGTAAGCAGCCTCTGAGTCATTAGCAAGGTTTGACTGTATTATTATCTTTATTAATTATCATAATTGTTATATTTCTTATATTGTGGAGTCATTGCTAGCAGCTTTGCAGTTAAGGCAGAATTGACTTTCCCACTAAAAGCAGGATTTAATTCTGTTATTTCCTACAAAAAATGAACACATTTCATCASCAAACCTGCAGCACCTCCCCAGCAGACACAACCCCATTTATCTGCAGTGCCTGAGCCACCCCACTGCTCCCTTTCAGACCCTCTCAGAGCTCATTTTYTCCCCAAAGAAGCCCTGTTTTCTCAGATTTACACTGCTCAGCCCTGTCAAACTTGGCACATTCACGTGCCTCTGTTAGACCTCGAGCAGAGCCTGATCTGAGACAGCCAGCATCACAAAGCGTTATTGCTATTAATAGCCAGAATGCTTTTATATTTTATATATATATATATATATATGTGCCAAGGGAGGCTGGCAGAGGGAATGCTCCTCATCAGAGCAGTGTTCTCACAGCTCACCTCGTGTCTCCAGATCTCTGTCAGAAGAACACAACCCAGAGGAGCTGAGCCTCAGCCCTGGCCAGGGCCTGGGTACCACGTGTGCTCCAGTCTCCATCCATGGTTCTCTGCCCAGCAGCTCCTGCCCCTGCCCAGCCTCACCACTCTGTGCCTGCTGCTGAATCCTCCTTCAGCCTGCTTTTCCCCGGGTTTCAATGTGTTCTGTCCCTGTGGCTCTTTGCTGCTGAGCCGCTGTGTGTGTGCCAGGGGATGCACATGGGTGTGAGCTCCTGCTCTCCTCCAGCCCCTCTCCATGCAGGATCAGCCATGGAGGGCTGGGGCACATCTGCTCTGCAGCCAGGCTGGGAGAGCTGGGGGTGTCCAGCCTGGAGAGGAGAAGGCTCCAGGGAGACTTTGGAGCTCCATCCAGTGCTGAAGGGAGCCTGTGAGGAAGATTGGGACACGCTTGTTATCAGGGCTTGCTGTGACACCACAAGTGAAGGCTTTGGGTTTTTCCCAGTTGCCCACAGGTGACAGGAATGTTCTGGGCTGGCTGAAGGGAACCAGCAATACCCTGGAGCTGCAGGATCCCCAACAGGGCTGAGCCAAGCASCCAAACAGGCTGCAAACACCGGGACCTTTTCCTTTCCTGTCCCAGCTGAGTCCCCCCAAAACCCCAGRACGTTTGCAGTTGCTTTGGCTGGGCAGCTGAAAGAGGAGCTCCCAACATGACAACTCACATTTCATGCCTAACATTAGCCCTGGGACAGAAACAGCAGAGTGTGATTATCTCAGCAATCCCATTTAAGCCACACAGACTCCTCACAAAGAAGGGAAAACTCTACAGTGAGTGTTTCTAAATATTAGGCTAAACCTGAACAATCATCATTTCAAAGGCACCTTTCAGAAGCAGGAAAAAGCCTCTGAATCTATCAGTTTCATTATTTGTTTCAAAGTCGTCCTCCTCCTCTCAACAAACCATCTAAAAAGCCTGCTGAAACAATTTTTAAAATAATTTAGCACAGTGCAGTTTATTACTTTAAAATACTGATATAATTTTCCCCACTGTATTATGCAGCTATATTTTGACATTTTAGTCTTATCCCCAGTTTATGTCTGAGAATGATTTAATTCAGAGCTACACTCCTCGTTCCCACTTGGAAGCAGAGGGATCTCTAAATATTCAGTAGTTTCAGTGGTCATAAAAATGCTGAACAAATGGATAAAGCCAATTGCCAATAAACACAATGCAAATGTGTACATTTAAATGCAGTGAAATTGGATTAATTAAATCCACATCGCATCTGGATTTACATGTAATACAAAACAAAATTAAATGCAGCTCAAGAGCTTCCTGTGGCTTTAAAATGGGGCTGATTGGGAACATCTTCATCTACCTGTGTGTGCTCTGGGTCAGGAACTGTGCTGGTAAATAGAAACATCCACAATCTAGAAAAGCCAGATCTGACCCACAAATCAAGGTTATGAATTTGCATTTCGTGTGGTTTAAAATCTAATGTAAAATTGCATCTCTCTGCTAACAAAACAGATGGTATTAGGCCTTCTTTYTGGCATTGGGTTTTGGTACCTGTCCAAAAAATCTTCTTGACATCCTTTAAATGCAGCTATTTAACCACCTGTCACTTTGCTTTAGATGCCCATTGAATTTCTGACAGGAAAAACATTATTTTGTCTACACATTATTTCATGACACAAGAAACGTWGCACATACACAGCAAAGTTTACACATTGTGTGAAAATCTCTTTGAAAAAAAGAAGAGAGTTGTTACATGCTACTAAGGCAATTACTCCATAATTAATGTCATTGATAGGATAAAACATTCCAGAAACCCAAATATAACAAAACAAAACAAGCTCAAACATGACAGGGAAGTGTTAAGGACACTCACAACATCGACTGACAATTTTCTTCTGCCTGACTGAGAACATCTCACCTTTGGTCAGACACCAACCTGGCTGACGCATGTAAGCCAATAATTTCTCCCCCTCCAAAACAACCTTCATTAGCAGGACTGTGCTAAAGACAAAAGGKCTGTAAAATTTATCAGCAAGTTTCTTCTCATGTTCAGGACGATACAAGTGCTTGGACACCTTGATGCCTCAAACCTTGGAACCAGTCTTTGTTAAATCATGGAATGTTTTGGGTTGGAAAAGACCTTTAAAAGCATCTCTGCCCCTGCCATGGGCAGGGACAGCTCCCACCATCCCAGGTTGCTCCAAGCCCCATCCAGCCTGGCCTTGAGGAATCCCAGGGATGGGGCAGCCACAGATTCTTTGGGCAACCTTCCTCCTGCCCTTCAGGATCTTCCCAAAGGTCACAAGTATTTGCTTCTGCTGCCCRGAGTTTCAACACATGAGACAAGGGAGAACCTCGTCCTTAACCTCAACTCCTTAAACCCATCCCCAGAGCCACTCCTGATTTTTTGAAACATCAAAGCCTGCAAGATGTGTAGAAAATGAATTTCCTTGCCTTGGGAGGCAGCTGCAGGTGGCTTCCTTGCAAACCCCAACCTCAAGCTCTGTGCTCACGTGTGACCTGAGTTTGCATTTGACTTTGGCCATTATTTGCCTGTTTGCCTGCCTGGGATCCTCATCTCCCAGGGAGGTGTAGCATCCATCCCCTCCTTTCTCGTGCTGCTCCAGGGGAAGGGAAGACTCTGAATGGTTTGTGCTTGTTCAAACCTGACCTGGCCTGGGATGCTCCTCCAAATTTGGGGCAGCAGGGTAAGGGTGGCTGCAGAGGAGTGAGGAGCTCTGGGGAGCAGGGAGGACCCAGGATGGAGATGAAGGCTGGACCCATCTGGGGGAATTTTGGGACAGCATTACCCCTGCTCTCACCTTGGCACATTGAGCACTGGCTGCTGTTCAGAATTCCACCAGGAAAACATAAACTCCCAGAGGCAAACTGTAAGCCAAGAGTGGGAATGGMTGTYCAGGAGCAGGAATGCATCTCACACWGAGTTTGCAAGGTCTRCTCCAAAGCCAAACAGGATTGCAGGAATAGAAAGGTGAGTGGGCCCTGTCACCTTTTGGGGAAGGGGCCAGGAGTTTGGGCCAAGAGCAACAACCCAGCCCAGATCCAGTCAAAGGCTGTCCCTTCACCAAGGCAGACATGCCAAGCTCTGCATGCCCTCCTTGGTCACCTGTTTCTCCATGGAGGCATTTTYACTTTGTGAGAAATCAGTAAATTCACATTTACATTCACATCTGGCTTCTCACTTTCTGCCCACATGCAGGGGGTGGGAGCTGCAATCCCCCCCAGATCCCATCCTCAGCCAGGCAAATTCGGAGCCACTCCACTTGCCAGGTGTGGGACACACAGTGAATAAGGTTTCTGTGAACTAAGTGCTACAAAAAGCAGACTAAATAATTTGTCAGGGTCTTGTGCCACTTGTATAATAGAGCAAATTAATCCCAGGTGCCTCCCCAGCCACTGGCAAGAGAATTACCCAGAGATGAATTTGGCTTCGTATCTTTAATTTGACTGTGCAGTCGCTGAGAAGAAGTATTGCTTTTGATTTCAAGGATGTCACAYACTGTGACCAAGTTTAACAGTTTCTTCAGTTTCTTCCCCCTGAAGTAGAGGAGTCATTTCTTATAACCACACTGTCAGTGAGTGTCTGGGGCTTGTGCTCGCAAAGTGAAGCACTTGAATCATCTCCTTGGTTCATTTTGGGGGGTGAAGCCARTGCTCCCCTCCCCAGAAAATTAATCTTTCTCAGAGCAGCTCTCAGGCTCCTCCATGCAAAAGAGAGTGACTTTTGTTTTATAAATGATCTCCTGAGCTTGCAGCAGTTGGGTTTTCTCTAAACTCACTCAATATTTCGACAGTGCAGGAGAGCTCCCGTGCTCACCCTCAGTCCAGGGAGAAGATTGGCAGCTGATCTTCAAAATTAATTTTTTTTTTAGCTAGTTTCCTATGGTCCTGCTTTTCCAAAGTGACAAGAAAAAAAAATCTATTGTGAGATTTTCCAGTTGATCTAGGATTGAATGTCAAAATGCATTTTAGCTCAGTTTCATCGCCGTGGTTTTTTTCTTGTGTTTCCAAATCTGTGCTTTTGCTTTCACCTAACAAASCATCACTGGGCATTTTGGGGCAGGGCAGGAATTTCCCAGGGTGACCCCTGAGCTGAAGTACAGCACATGTCCTACACTTTAAAAATGGTTTTGCATGTGTTCCCACACATGAAGAGAGGCTGCACCCCTGCTCGACAGCCCAGAATGCACCGCGTCAAAACCAAGGCTAAAATTACACCCCAGCTTCCACTTGCTATATATACTTGTATTATACACCCCTAGTGACAGAAAGTTACCTTTTTAAAAACAAAAATGTTAATGAACCTGGAGATTATCAGGAGTTTTTAGCTCTTTGAGGCTGACCTGGGATGACTGCAGCTTGCTCAGATGGTTTCTCATCACCCTTGCAGGGCTCCTGGGTGAGGGGTGGGCTCACACAGRTCTGACACGAGGCATTTGGAATGGCACTGCTAAAGCATTTCAGAGGCTGGAGCTGTGAGCATGAAAAGGAGCTCTGGCTCCCCGGATTTTGGCAGCCTTCCTCCAGGGTTTCTGCTGCCCATGGAAATGCTGGTCAGTGTTATTAGCTGAGCTGGGCAAATCATGGATTTTCATTTCAGTGGCAGAACGAAAGACTCCAGCAATGCCAGGGAGGGTGTGGGGAATCGTCACAGGTTAACCCCAAAACGTCCCCTGTCTGACACAGAACTTCCAGCTCAGTGTCAGGTTACTCCCTGCCCTCTCTGTCATGAGATAATGGCATTGCTCAGGAGATAAAGGCCTTCTTTCCAAGTGGAAACTGAAAATGATTCCATTTTAAAATGTGAAAGGAGATATTTTKAATATTTTCAATTTGTTGGCCCCACCTCCCTTTCTCTACAGAAAGAAGTTGCAGAATTAATACAAATCACAAGCTGGCTAACCTGGGTAAGTTCAGATTTCACTAAAAAGGTGCCTCCTCCCATCAGAGCTGCAGGATGAGCTTTGCTCCAGACCCAGCTGAAGAGACCTCAGTCCCCAGCTCTGGGCACTGGTGAAATACAACCCACACTCTTCCCTTCAGTCTCTGCTCCTGTTTTTCTTCCCCCACTCGCTCTTGCTGCCCTTCCTGCCCTCCTCTCTGTCCTGCCTTTTCCTCCTGCCTCCTCTCCTTGCTCTTCTGGGCTGCAGTTCCACCTTGAACAGCTTCTCTGTCATTATCCAAGACCTCCCCCACAGATAGAACCAGCATCACAACACCTGACAAAGTTTCTTTCTGAGTTTCCTGAATTCTGCACATTTCTTTGGAAACTTGAACAACATGGATGTTGTACAGCTTCCTTCARGATGGATTTTTGCTTTGATTCTTAATAAACTTCATCCCAGATTCTGCCTTTTAATCCCTATTTTCCTCTGGTTAAAAAAGGCAAGGAGCCCATCCCAGAGCAAGGCAAAGAGCCTGGAATCAGCTGGGCTGTGCAGGCTGAGCCCCTCAGAGCCTCCTTTGGATCAGACAAAAACTCAGCTTTCAGAAAGCCAAACCCCACCACTCAGCAGCTCTGGTTCTGGCAACTTCACCTTCCAGAAGGGTTTGCCCTGACAGCATGGACCATGACTCTGGGAGAAGTTGGATGTGGATGATGAAAATCAGAGTTTTAGAGGGAAATTAAGTGTAAATGAGCCATGGATCCCATTCAGCAGCACCTGTGTTCCACACACAGGAACACCCAAACTCCATCCACACTGAGGCTCTGAAGCATCCAACCATTCCCTTCCCAGCCATTCCCTGTCCCAGCCATTCCCTTCCCAGTCATTCCCTTCCCAGCCATTCCCTGTCCCAGCCATTCCCTGTCCCAGCCCTGCTGGAGGACTTCCCAAGTGAAGGCATCATTCCCAAAATCCAGCTGTGTCCTGCTGTGAGCAGCAGGCTCAGGGTTCTCCCCAGATGCAACTCTGCATCCAGAAGGAGCTGCTGGGGTGGGACATGGAGGGTCAGAGGAGAGCACAAAGATGCTCCAAGGGCTCTGGAGCCAGGCTGGGAGAGCTGGGGGTGTTCACCCYGAGAAGAGAAGGATCCAGGGAGAGCTCAGAGCCCCTTSCAGTGCCTAAAGGRGCTCCAGGAGAGCTGGAGAGRGATTTTGGGCAGGAYCTGCTGTGACAGAACACAGGGAATGGMTYCMCACTGCCASAGGGCAGGGATGGATGGGATATTGGGAAGARATTCTTCCCTGTGAGGSTGGGCAGGCCCTGGCACAGGGTGCCCAGAGCAGCTGTGGCTGCCCCTGCATCCCTGGCAGTGCCCAAGGCCAGGCTGGAYRGRGCTKGGAGCAGCCTGGGACARTGGAAGGTGTCCCTGCCCWGGGCAAGGGGCTRAAATKGAATAATCTCTTTCAACCCAAACCACTCTCTTATTCCCATCCTGATATTTCTGGGGGAATTTCAGGGGTTCCCACATKACAATGACACAACTGCCACTCACCATGTCACCAGGCAGGACCTCGAGGCTCCAGGGGACATCTCTCTCACTCTCTGCCTCCAAGAGTCTTTGGAGAAAGCAAGATTTTTACCCCATGGGATCACCTTGAYGAAATGCCAGTGAAACAAAACATTGGCCAGGAACTGGGGGCAGGGATTCTCACAAAATAAATTTTAACCACTATTTTTATATTTTTTTAAACAGATTCAATCAAATTAAATAGAAAGGAGTTAAAAAGCAGAACTCTCTTTGCTGTGGCTGCTTTTCCAGCCCTGGCTGAGGGGCCATGGGCTGGCTGAGCCCCCTGGCTGGCAGGGCTGTGTCCTGGGCCAGGGCAGCCCCAGCAGGGTGATGCAGAGCAGAGCCCACATCTCCGGAAATTCGTGTTTTCCCCTGAAAGGGGAGAGTCTCGAGATTTCAAGCAAACCTTTGCCAGCTGACTGTGCAACTAAAGAAAACACTGATGTAATTCAGCGAACAATGAGGAGCCCAAACTTAGCACAATGCTCGTTCTGCCTTTGTTTTGGGTTTCAGCAGCTCTGCACAGCGTTGATTACATTCACAGGGGCCACGTTTGCAGAAACCACGCTCTGCAAGGCAGGGTTCATCACTGCTGGGAAGAACACGGCCCTGCTCCACGGGAATGCAGGCACGGGCAGACCTCAGCAAGGTGAATCCCACCTGCATGAATTCCATCATGTCTGAGGGTGTGAGCTCTGCTTGTTCCCCCTGTCCCTCTCACCCTTACTCTGGYTGAGTGGAAGGTGTCCCTGCTCGTGGCAGAGGGTTGAAGGAGATGGTCTTCAAAGGCCCTTCCAACCCAAACCAGTCTGGGATTTCGTGATTCTGCACAAATGCAGCCCCAAATGGTGTCCAAAGGTGTTGCAGCAGCACCCTCAGCACACAGGCTCCCACATTGCTCAGGGCAGAGAGCCCTGGGCAGGAGAAAGTGCAAAGTGCATCACTGGGGCATTTTCAGAAATTAAACCACTTTGTTTCAGCACCACTGACTGTGACTGCAGACCCTGGCCAGTAAATCCAGGCTAAACACGAGTAAATGAAGAAACTCAGGCTGAATTTAGGACAACATCTTTGGGTTTTTTGCTTTGCAAAAAAAAAAAAAAAAAAAAAAAAAAAAAAAAAAAAAAAAGCCCAAACGTTTTTTCCTCTGTCAGCTTTTAAATAGGGGCTAAAACAGATAACATATCTTTAAATAACAATGGAATCCCTGCATGAGTTTCTTTTCCCTGCCTGCTCAAACAGTTTGGCCAGCTATGAATTGTGCTATTTCAGGTGCTTGTACCAGCATTAAAGACATGGCATAAGAGGATGTGACAATGATGGGAAAAAACCCTCTATTTAAAAAAAAATTAATTACAGAGTTTTTTTTCCCTCCAGGTAATCTTTCCCTGCCTGTCTGCTGAATGCAAGTTTGAGATCACGGGGAGAGGAAAGCACAGTCACACTGTGGGCTCTGAGCCAGKGCCATGGACTAGAAGCAGGTTGCCTTGTGGAGATAAATAATTTGTTTGGAGATGGGAAACAAAGCCAGGAAATAMAGGATGGTCTCACCTGAGCTAGAGGTGGCCAGTGGAACCCCCCAGGGACATGGGCTGGGGTCTGTGTGGCCATCACCAGTGTGGAAAGGAGATCAATTCACGCCACAGAGATGTGTGCACTCAAGCCAAAGTGTCCAGGTATTTCCCCAGAGCAGGTGTGCTGCTGGAGGAGAAGTGCTGTGGGACAGGCWCCCAAAGAACTGAGCAGGATGCAGCAGCAGGGGGAATTCAGAGGCAACAAATGCCACAAAGTGCAAATGGGAGCAACTCCAGCCCTGAGACAGGCTGGGGCTGCTTGTGTCACACAGATCTCAGTTCTCCAAAACCCTCATCAGCTCAGCAATCAGGGATGGCCAGAAAGGTAAAACGAGTGCCAGAGTTCATGGGATGAGACAATGAACAGGAAAAAGTCATTTTGCCAGTGCATAAATTCCTGCTGCACCATCTTTGTRAATATTGCAGGCAGCCCTAATATTTCCTTTCAGAAAGTATATTGGAGAAGCAGAAAATTTTCAGAGACAGGTTTAAAGCATCAGAGATGTGAGCTGCTTCCACAGGAGCACTCCTAAGAGGATATGTAGATACAAAAGAATTTTAGCTTGGAGATGAGACTATTGAGGGAGTTCTGACACAGGCTCCTAAAATCACGAGCAGCATGCAGAAAGATGCTCAGGAACAACTGTTTTATTAACTCTTGCAATGGAAAAAACAGTAGGGATGAACAGCATTAAACCATCCAAACTTAAATAGTTGTCCACCCCATAGGAAATGAAATTGTGGCACTCATTGCCATGCTGGGGGAGGGAACGTGCAGGTGGATTTGGAAGGGACAGGTTGTTGAAAGCACTTAGTTGGACCTGAATACATGAAATCAGGGAGTCTCTGTATCCAGATTTTCCTAAATGTAAGGTAACACAGTTGTGAAATGTCATTCCATACAAGCTCTGTTTCTTTTCCAGTTTCCTGAAGCAGCCATTGTTGGAGATGGGATATTAGGATATTTGGGCAGCTAGAAAATATTTATGGCTTTAGAACAATGAAACCAATAGGGAGAATTTGGCTGATTTGGGCCCTGACCTCAGAAAGTAAATACAAAGTGATCAACTTCAGCAAGACCTGGCTTCAATATGGCAAGAAAACAGGTGCTGAGCAATGAATGTGGGAAAGTGCTATAAAAACCACAAATTGCACTGTTATCAATGAATGCTGTGGTTGTTCATTAATAACTGAGAARTATTTGCATCAGAGCTGATCCAAAAACATATAAAAATATTTATGCTGTGGTTGCTTCACCAAGTAAGAAGATGATGAAGCAGCATTGCAGCCACACAGATGAGGCCAAGCCCCAGAACAGGGTTTTCCCTGCACCAAYCACCCCTGCAAACACTGGCCCAAAGGTCTGTCCTGGGCAGGAGCTGGGACATGCTGGGCTGGCTGGGAGCAGGGTTTGTGTGGCTGTGCTGCCCTCACACCTCACGTGCTGTTGGGTGKCCCTGGAGTCAGAGCCTTGGCCAGGGACAGAGATGTCACCAGGGCTCAGGTTCTGCTCCTGACTGAGCCTGCCCTCTCTGCATCAGCACATTTCACTGAGCCACAGGGTGGTTTGGGCTGGAAGGGACCTCAAAGCTCCTCTTATTCACCCTCCTGCCACAGACACCTTGCACAGACCAGGGTGCTCAAAGCCTCAACACATGGCCTTCAGGACTTTTCTTTTACTCTATCAATCCTATCTTAATTAAAAACCCACAAACAAGGTCATTCCCCTTAATTACTGAGTGACAGCTGACAGATTTTTGTTGGAGCAKTGAAGCAGGCACTGCTCAAGGTGTAAGTTCTTTGTTCAGGGCAGCTCAGCACTGCTCTGTGCTAATCCCAAGTGATCTGCCTGAGGAGGAAAGGGCTTGGAAAGCTCAGGCAAAGCAAGATCTCAGGAAGTTAAACCATTCATGAACCTACAGGTAATTTCCTGACTGTGAGCATTCACTATCAGAAAAAAAAATTAAAAAAAAAAGACATCTAAATTAGAGCTGTGCTATTAAGAGCAGCGTGGTGTTGCTTGCAGCCTTTGAGGCACGGAACAAGCAGGCAGAGAAGCAGGAGCTGTGTGAAGCTCKCTGGTTTTACATTTGCAGAGCTGTGGATCTGAGGCGAGACTTAAGCTGGGCATGTGGGGAGATGCAGAAATCTTTAGATTTGCATATACAATATTGAGATCATGAGAATGTCACATTTAAATGCAAAACTCACGTGTCTCATGAATAAATCATGAATGGTGGCAAGACTGATTTCTTTTTCTTTTTTTTTCCCTCCCTCCAATTGTCACCCCCCTCCCASTGATCTGCAAAGCAGACAATTCCTCCTTCCCTTCCCAAGGAAACACAGTGAGAGATGAGACTTGATAAGAAGCTGAAAGCTCGTCCAAAACAAAAACATGTGCCTGTGTTTCTTGTTTATACTTGGCTAGGAAGTAAAGAAGCATCATTTCCTCTCTCTCTCTCTCTCTTTTTTYCCCCTTCCTCTTTCTCAAGAGATACCTCAATGCCATGGCAACAGCCTTCAACCCTTCTCTTGTATGACACAAGCAGATTTGGAAAAGGTTAGCTGTGTGTTGTAATCAAACCCAGGCAGGTCAATCATGTAAAGAGATGACTTCCCATGCGCCGGGGAATAATGAATGAATAGATCACACAGGTCTTCCTTCCTTCCCCTCCTTCTCTCCCTCACCMTGTGAAGTGCCAGCAGATTAGCATTTTGTCTCTGGTGAATAAAATTGAAGTGAACAATTCCCAAAGGTTCCTGGAGAACACGGAGCGTGGCGGAAGCAGAGAGGAGCTGATGGATGTAACCCCTAAACCCAAGAGTCACCCAAGGGGACCAGCCCCTCCCGGTGTCATTAAAGGGTAGAGAGGTTTTATGTACAAAACACAACAAACAAGACCCATCAGTGCTATGAAACATAACCCCCCTCTCAGAACAAACAGGGCTTGCTGCCTGTGTATCAKTTTCAGTCCTGAGATATCACCACCRATTTCACGCTYTGAAAGCARAAATTCAGATCTCATTAACATCAGGCTGGGCCTGGGTTTGGGATTCTGGATGACACTCCTTAAAAATGAGACATTTAGGATTCCTATAAATGTTAAGAATGTATTGATTCAGACAAAATTTGCTTGAGAAAAGGTTTGTCTGATCAGCAGTGAAAATTTGGATTAAAGACAGGAACACACAGCACGAGTTCTGTTGGGTGAGGACAGACAGTGGGATATGGGACAAGGGGACTCCTGATGTCCAGTTCCACCCATGTCTCCTGTGCAAGCACCTCCATATAGTGAATAATCCCTTCAATGAGTCTGTGACTTCACACTTCACTTTCCACACCAGGGGCTGAAAATCCTGACATTCCACCCTCAGGATTTTCCTCTCCTGAATGTGAAGTTCCATGGGAAAAGCTGCAGCCACAGGCCCTACACCAGCAACCCCACAGTCCTTCATGCATCTGCTCTGTCCATCACATGGGGCCAAGTTCCTGGTCAGACACCTGGCCTGAGGTGTTCCATAGTTTATTATGATTTTTCTGGAGTCTGAGAGCTAACCTGTGCCTACCTCAGCATTGCTGAACCCCAAAATGCTGGTAAAGACCTTTGKGCTGCTTTGAAAGCAAACTGGGGGCAGAAATGGATCCACACAAATATCTTGAGAGAGATTTCAGGTCAGAGTTACAACTTMACAGAAAGATTACAATAAATGCAGCAATATAGAAGAACTGGCTTGAACCCACAAATTCAGAGTACAACCCTGTTGGTGGGGTTGGTGATCACAGTCCTATCAGGTGGTGAAATGATGGTTGGAGTTGAAAGCAGTGATCCTGTGGAATTTCTGCTCCTCCTCGGGATCCATCCAGTGGTGCTGGTGGTGTCCCCAGGTCCCAAACTCCCAGGTTATAGACACACAAATCCAGGCAGGAATGTCCAGTGCCTCCCTCCAGGGCTGGATGAGGRGTTCACAATGGAGTGATGGGATCCTGTCAGTCACAGGATATTTTTGGGAGTCCCTGATGGTCTCAGGGTTGCCCGTTGTGCTGGTGCCACTGAGCCCATGATGGCCCACGAGCAGAGAACCCCTCAGGCTGGGTGGGTTGTGTGGTGCTTCCAGGAGGGAGTTCTCACAGCTGGATATCACAGTTATCACTGCCCTGCCTGGCAGGGTTGGCCTCTCCCTCCCTCTCTCACCTGACACACAGCTCACAGCCTGAGGGTTGGGTGTGCACGGGCAGCTCCTGCAGATGACCCATCACCAACAGCTGGTCAGAGGGGAGCAGGAGACACAGATTGGTGACACGCCCATTGGCACWCTTCTCTTGTGACCAGGACACCCTSCTGTCCCCCTGCAGGAACACTCTGGGGACATCAGAAGCCTTTGTGGGGCAGAGGTGTTCCTCAGTGTTCTTGGTGCACAGCACTCACCAGGACAGCTTCCAGCAGTGCAGGACTGTGCCAGCTTTTYACAAACCTGCTGTTGGCCACAGCTGTACTTGGATTTAAAGAAAAGAGCTYCCAGCCTGGCTGTGAGTTTCCAGGACTGTTTACCACTCAGATTTGCAATATGGTGATGCTCATCACAGTTTGTAGCTGATGGAAATGCTTTGGGGGTTGTAGCCCATGGACAAGTGGCCCCAAGCCTTCCACAGCTCAAGAAGCATTTGGAAAATGCCCTCAGGTTCTTGGTGRGAATCTTGGARCTGTCCTGTGCAGGGCCAGGRGCTGGGCTCTCTGATCCTTGTGTGTCACTKCCAGCTCAGGGGATTCCATGATTCCAGGGCAGGACGCTGTGGCAGTGACCCTGGGACTGTCAATGGCAGGCTGTGGTTTGGCATGGTCCTGCTGCAATCCCAACAGGGCCAGGGACAACTCCAGCTGCTGCAGAGGATTTCTGGCTGTTGAACAGGGAACAAGCAGCCCAGAGGCACTGGGTTTGGCTCTGGCTCTTTGCAGGCTCTAATTCCATATTAATGTCCCATAAGGAAAGGAGAGACAGGGTAAAGGAAAGTGGAACCCCCAGAACCATCTCTCCCTCCTTGGGGAAACACTTCCCTGATGATGTTTAGGATGCAGCAAGCTCAGTATTTGATATTAATCCATGTATCCCACCCTGTAGGCCCAGCTCATGGCTGGTGTGTGCACACACTGTCAGGGATGCTTTGCTTCATCCCCAAAATGAAGTAAAACAGCCAGAGCAGAAACAGAGCAGACCTTCCACCCTCTGGTTCCATCAGAACACACACATTTAACTGAATCTGTGTTATGAACCTACAYTTTCCTATGATTTTTCTTCAGCACTCCCCAGCTGGTGATGCTATTGACTCTTGTGTGACTATTCCAGGTCATACCCATCCAAAAAACCCCAAAAAAACCTCTGCTGGGTCAGTTCATTCCAATAGACAAGACAATTTCCTCCAAACCCTTGGGCAGACCCTTTTGGATGTTACCTGGAAGCACTCCCAGCCTTTACTCCAATCCAAAGTGCACTGAAAGATCACAGAATTTGCAAAGACAAGTGCTCGAGGCCACTCGTGCATCCTTTTCCAGCCTCTTTTTGTCACTGTGTCTGACAAAACCTAAGTGTCAGTTTTTAAAACAACGAAGCTTTAAGCACCTTAAAATAAAACAAACCCAAACCTAAGTTCACCTCACCTCAGTTTTCTCACCCCCTGGAAGTTCCCCAGACCTACTTTTAATGTAATTTTTAATTATAAAGCTGGGTTTGATCTCTGGATGTTCATTACTATAGAAAGACAATGCYTAGAAGTGGAAATTTAGAATGAAGAAGGAGAGTTAGAAAAGTAGGAGCTCTTATTTCAGGAGAAGGCCTTTTAGCTAATSTGCTTTGTTCAATCTGCAGTGGGAMGGGATCTATAAAAATGGCAATATTAACCAATGCTTGAAATTGAAATCCATGATTTTATTTTGAAACAGCTTATCTTTCAGCACTGGATCCGAGTTCCGTGTCAGAAAAAAATTTTATCATTTCCCCTCAGCAAAGGATAAGAATGGAGAGAGTAAGAGGGATTAGGATGAAACCATTGCAGGCTTGATAATGGCAGGGAGGTTTTTAAAGATTGGCTTTGAAGTGAAAAATTAAGAATACCTTTAGAAAAATATTTCTTCTGATTCAGAAACAGAGCATTTCTAAGAGGCATCAAATGTAAACAACAGGAACAGCTGAATGCCAGAGTGAGGGGATGTCATCTGTCCCCAGGAATCTGAAAGCTGGCTTCATTTTTCCTCATTTGCACCTTGAAACTAATGGAGGCAAAATGGGATTGCTTCCTCCTGAGCAAAGCTGGGCCCCAAATGACCTGTGCCTGTGCTCCTGTCCCACCCCATCCCTGYTCCATCTCCAGCAGCCAGTGGCATCTCTCCTGAGCATCCTTTTCAAATAGATTATTGTGGGAAAGCTTGATTTTAGCCCAAGTGCCTCAGCGTGCCCCAAGCACCAACCCAAGCCAGGCCACAGCAGGAAGAGTTTTCTACCCCTGAGCAAAGCCTCAAACCTGCCTGGATCAGGKGGGCACTGGCTCTGAAGTCACTTCTGTTTCCCTGGGATGGCCAGGAGCCACTTGGACATGAAGCAGAGTGGAGGGGCTGGCTGGGCACACACACAGCCTCAGCTGTAGTGTTCCTCTGACTGCTTTTAAGAGCTTTGTGACTGCACACCTCAATCACATGGAATTTGGATTTTTCTCTAATTTGATGCCCCAAATTCCTTAACAGGAGAACTTTTTCTACTCTTGAATTACCTGAAACAATACTAATTGGTCAGTAATTAGCCTGATGTGTGTCTGATGGTAACAGCAGAGAGCYCTGCATGCTGGCTGCAGGAATTCTTCCAACCCCAACACTCCAGGGAATAAACATTCCTGATATTCTTCAGAGGCCTCTTCCCTTCCATGGCCTTTTTACTGACCAAGTCAATCCCTTAGCTCTCTACTCCCAAACTCACTGCTCCATCTCCTATTTTTTTCCTTTCTAAAATGACACATGGCAGCCTGATTTTCTCTTCTCTGGACCAGGAATTATCACCTGCCCTCAAACCCAGAAGAAGTAAAATAGTCCCAAAACAACAGATTTGTGTAGCTTRCACCTACCTGGTATCCAGGAGAGGGAATCACACACACCTGACAAAGCTGGAGAACTAACCCCTTTCATAKTTYATATTTTTYCTTTRTATTATAGAGGATGGAGCCTTTTWAAAACATCTTATCCCTCCCTCATATGGACACTGCTAAAATCCTCATTTCCACACTCTGCCTGGGGCTGTTCAGTGCCCACCAGTGCTCCCCAGCAGCAGCTGAGTCAGGGCTCACAGGTGAAAGTTTTGAGTAAYCCACTCATAAAAGCCCCTAAATCTCTTTCTCGCTGTTTGCTTCCTATTCTTCTCTGTTCCTCATCATCCATCACCTCTTCACCTCAGTTTGGGGCTTTTAGGAACAGCCCTATGCAATGAATAGTTTAGTSCTTTGTAGGTAATTAAAAAGATTTTGTCATTTTTAGCCCCACTCAGCACCAACAGCTGCTCCCTTTGGCTGGAGGGAGCAGAGCTGGGCACAGGCAGCATCMAAGTCAGGCACAGGAAACCACTTCAATATTCTTCATGTTAAGGTGATTAAATCATGGTGATTTCAGAAAACTATCATGAAAATCAAGTTTTGTATAGCGTTGTTATCCTGAATAAGAGATGTAACAGGTATGACACAGGAGAAGATTTTGTTTCTAACAATGATATAAATATAAATTTTTCTATCTGAACATATGAATAAAACACAAACAAACATACAAATTAAATTGACAGATGTAAAGAAATACACAGAATCCTTGTTTCTAGCAATATTGTCTCCTATGGTTAAGTAACAAACACCTCTTGAACTGATCAGCCAGGCTCTCAGAACAGAGTCCTCTTCCACTGAGGTTTGGCCTTCCCCATAGCTGAAGCAAGATTTAATTTATTTTCCCAAATGTTAACACTCCAAATTGCTGTTCAGCTTTAGAGGTAATGATTATGTGGAAGGATAAGGTGTTTTGAGACCTCCTAAGGGATGCCCTGCTGTTATTTCCCATTCCCCTGCAGCTCTGAAGCCTCTCAGGCATTAAYGAGCACTGTCCCCAAAAGGGAATTCCAAGCAGCCACGTGGGAAGGAAACAATTTCCTGGGCTTGACCTCTCAATAAATGCAAAACTCATCCTTGGTGTCTGCTCCTCCCTTGGGTTGGCTTCATTCCCCTCTCATTTCCAAAGGATCAGAGGTGAAGATGCAAAGTGGAAGTTTTGGTTGAAGTGTTAAAGTCTGGGACCCCTGAGCAGGATTTCCAGCCCAGGTAAGGACATCAGGAACCACAGACACCAAAGATGCCACTGAGACTCATTCTCCAGTGAGCTCTTCTTGYCCCCACTGCAGTGGATGGAGATGTTTTGATGTTTGTGTTCTTCTCCAGTTCYTTGACTTGTTTAGCAAACTGGTTTTCCCATGGTTTCACCAACCAAGGCATCCCTGTRGGACCTGTCATGACTTAGGAGGGTGAGAGCAGCTTTACTCACAGCTGAGATCACAGAAAGGTGTCATTCCCTCCTGTGGGTGCTCCTGTGCAGTTCTGCAGSCWCTGCTGAAGGATCTGGGTCCYTTCTCAGCATTCMACTGCATTTTAATTGATTTAAGCTSTGTCACASCAATCCAGCCATCCCACCACCAAACYCCAGTCCTGCCCTGAAATAGCTCTCTGACTGATTTACAAGTCATGCTCCCAAGTGAAAAGGACAAAAATTAATTYCTCCCTCATTTCCAGGCTGAAAATTTTGAAACTTGATTTTTTCAGCAGTGATTCTTCATTCAAAGCTTGCTGGCAGTAAGGAGGCAGATGAAGAGTGGGACATGGCTGTTCACCCAGAGGCAGGCCCTCTTTCCTTCCTTCAGCTCTTTTTGCATCCTGAAGGCTCTGAGAAGGTCTCATTTTTACCTTTTATTTGCACCTTTCCCATTGGTTTCAGTATTTGATCTCTCCTGAGCAGCAGCTGCAGTGAACAAGGCCAGGCTGGTGGAACAACCTGGCCCAGCAGAAGCTGTCCCTCCCCATGGCAGGGGGTGGAACAAGGTGATTTATCTAAGCTCCTGGAGTTTGGTGATAGGATGGCTGGATTGCTGTGACAGAGCTTAATTCAATTAAAATTCATTCAGCTGAATGCTGAGAAGGGACCCAGATTCCTCTCCAGTGACTGTGCAGAATTGCAGAAGTAGCCACAGGAGGGAATGAGGCCTTTTCCAGATTGCCCAGACACCATTCTGTGATTCTGTGATGAGAACAGGGTCAGCTSCCCCAGTTTCTGAGCAATGGCACCACAGGCACCAGGTGGGACTGGGAACTCTTTCCTGTTTCCTGTCCATTTAAAACCTCACCTCACCTTCATTTCCACATGTGCCTTTACAAGAGAAGCTCAGAAGTGACCAAATCCCTGTAGAGTGAATGCTGGCTGCTTGGTGCTGCCCTAAAATCCCACCCAAAGCAAGGCAGGGGCATTCTGCTCCTCTGCCCTGAGTGTCACCTCCCCAGGGAATGGCTGCCACCTCTCAGGGGTCACAAACACGGTGTGTGAGAGCTCTGAGGCACCAGAAGGKTTTTGGGGTGACCTAACTGATGCCTTGGGAAGGCTGAGCTGGAGCAGAGACTGGGCAGGGACAGAGAATAAAGTTGGTATTTATTGAAAGGCTCCAGGATACACCTTGGGCAGGACAAGAGCCTGGCCAGGGCTGCACCCAAGGTGGAACCAAAATGGGCACAAAATGGTCACAAAATGGTCACAAAATGGACCCCTGGTCACGAGGTCTCACACTTTTGTAAGTTTGGGCCATTTGCACATTGGGGTTTAATTGTCCCATTCCAGCTCCAGGCTGTGAGGTCTCATCCTTCTTGTTCCTCCCTTCAGCCCAGCCTGGTTTGTGCTTTTGGGYCTGAAAGTTGTCCTTGGTCTGCAGCAGGGACAGGATTTGTTTGTGTCCCTGCTCTGTGCAGAGCTCACAGCACTGAGTGTGAGGCTCAGAACTGCACCTGAGGCAGAAAAGAATCTGAAATACATGGAAGCTGAAACTTGAGGCATCATTTCCATGGGGATGTCCCTTCCCTGCACTCAGAGGTGCTGTGGCACCCCAGGAGCACTGTCCCCTCAGCTGTGGCTCTGAGGGGTCCCTGCTGCCCTCAGGACCCCGTGGCAGCAGTGCAGGGTCACCCCCAGCCAGGGCAGCCCCACCACGCTGGGGCTGGTGGCACAAACACACCAGGCTGGGATCCCCTCCCAGCTGCACAAAGTGCCCACATTGGCCTCCCTCCTGCAGAAACGAGGTGATTGGGATTGAGCTCCTTTTTCGTGTACTTTCTGCCGAGGAATTCAATCTGATTATCCCAGAGCTTTGGCCCACCACTCCTAACCTGGATCCTTGGCCTTCTTCTTCCATGAAAGGCTGCTTTTAGCTCTTTGGCCTACTTTTAACCCTCCAGGATAATCCCTGTGCAGCACATGGCAATTTGCCAGCAGGATTCAAATCTGCTGGGGTTATTTACTCTCCTAATGAAATGCAATATACCCAAGTATATCAGCTCTAATTAACACCCTGTCTGCAACATCTCTCTAATTATTTAAAAAAAAAATAAATCCACCTCCCCCCCAGCCACCCTGGCCATTAGAGAGGAAATGAATTTCAGTAGGGCTTTTTTTGGGGTTTTTTTTTTCCAGTTTTATTACTGCAAATAGATCTCTTCCCAAACTTCATGCTGGCTCACTCCTCCTTGTCTAAGATGAATTGTTGCCAGGAGTTGTCTGACACTTCTTAGTTTTATTTAGGTTTGGCTGAAATGGGATGTGGGTGATGAGTGGGAACTCAGCCCACCCTACAAAAAGGAGGTGGCACAGGCTTGGCAGGGGATAGAGGTGGGCAATCCCCRGGAAGGGCTCCTGAGGGCATCTGGGAGGAGGGAAATGAGGCTCTGCCTGAGCACTGAACCYGTCTGTCACAGCATTTCCTGCAGGGACAGGACACAGGGAATGGATCCACACTGCCASAGGGCAGGGATGGATGGGATATTGGGCAGGAATTGTTCCCTGTGAGGGTGGGCAGGCCCTGGCACAGGGTGCCCAGAGCAGCTGTGGCTGCCCCTGSATCCCTGGCAGTGCCCAAGGCCAGGCTGGACAGGGCTGGGAGCAGCCTGGGACAGTGGGAGGTGTCCCTGCCCATGGCAGGGAGTGGAACAAGATGATTTTTTAAGGTCCTTTCCAACCCAAACCAGTCTGGGATGATTCTGTGCATACACCTGGGAAGGGAGCAGTGACACCAGAGTGGGGCACTGAGGTCAGAAGAAAGGAATTCCTTGTTAGCTGAGGAAAAAAGCAGCTTTGGGAAGGTCTGGCAGATGTAAACATCAGAGCTGGCTTTGGTTTCCTGTGTYTCTCAGCCAGCCTTGCTGCACCATTTTTGTGGGTTAAACAAGTCTGACACAGGGATCCTGGAAAAGGACTCCAAGGTTGCTTTACAAAGTCTGGAAAGCCTGTCTTAACTTTTCACTGTCACAGCTGCTGGTGAAACACTAATATATTTGTAATTCAGAAGAGAATAACTCCAAATAAGCACTGCAGCCTCTCAGAAGCCCTCATCTGTGCTAGATTACGTCAAGGGCTCTTGAATTAAACAAATCTGAAGTTTCTAGGCCAAGCCATTTCTGAGCTATGACATGAAAAAGCATTAGGAGATGCTTCAAACACTCTGAATTACACTTATTTTCCCTAAGACCCATGTCTCAGAAATGGATTGTCTGATACGCCTCAGGTTTTGCCAAAACCATCCCTCCCCTGGCTTTCCACCACATCTGAGCAGTCTGAGGATGTGTCCAGCCTTTTTGTAGGRCTCCAGCAGCAGGGCCAAAAACAGACATTGGGAAGCTCATTTTAACAGGGAGAACAGGGAAACCCAATTTTATGTAACCCCTTTGTAGCCCCCCAGCACTGAACCAGCAGCTTCTCAYGTCCTGAATGCCCTGCCAGCTTTTCCCTTTTGATAGTTATCTCTTTGTCATATGATAAATATCCCAGGTTTAGGTTGGATCTCAGGGAAAGGCTCTKCCCCAGAGGGTGCTGGCACTGCCCAGGCTCCCCAGGGAATGGGCACAGCCCCGAGGCTGCCAGAGCTCCAGGAGCCTTTGGACAGCACTGCCAGGGATGCCCAGGGTGGGGTTGTTGGGGTCTGTGCAGGGACAGGGCTGGGCTGGGGGATCCTGGGGGTCCCTCCCAGCTCAGGACATTCCAGGATTCTATGAAATAATAACTGCATGCACTAAAGTTTTCTCCTTTCAACCTRCTCCCCTCAGATTTAACAGAGGTTAAAATAATTCTGTAAAGATGTAGGGAGGAGTGCATGGACTCAACCCTGCCCACAGGAAGRCATCACATCATCCAGACTGGCAGGKGATASAGAATTGTTTCYTTAWATACACAGGTAACTCTTCCTTCCCTCTGCCAGCCCTGAAGCCAAGGATGGGCTACAGATTCCAGCCAGGGCTGTATGAGGTGGATGGAGAGAATTCACCCAGTGTCTCCAAGATCTGCCCACCTCTGCCAGACACAGGCAGAACTGGGCAAACTGCTTGTGCAGAACTGGTCTGATAACACTCATCCCTGTTGCTGAAAAAAAACCCAGAGGTGAGGTGATGGTGCCTGGCCTCATGCAGAGCCCTGCCCTGGGCAGCAGCAGCTGCTCCCATCCTGCCTGCCTGCAGCAGGGTTTGAGGCTACTCAGCATTCTGCTAAAGCAGGTACCTGTGTTGTTAGAGAAGAAGAGGATGTTGCTGCTAAGATGCCTGAAGGAGAATGTGCATCTCCATTTGTGCTGAGCTCCCTCCCAGGGAGTGTTTAGGGAGGCAGGTGAAAGCACAGACACCACAGATTATCCATGTTCCCTTGCATTTGTATCTYTTCCATTAGTGAACTGCTGGAAGAGGCCCAAAAGCTGATGCCACAGAGGAAAACAGTGACAAACAGAGAAGAAGCCTTACTGGGTTGATCCATCTCAGCACAAGGAAAGGCACAATCCATATTTATCCCTCGTGCTGGGTGTGCTCCATGCCTTAGCACCAACTGTGATGGAGCTAGACTGATTCCTTGAAAAAATCAGCTGYTGGAGACTGAGAAAGAGAAGGAAGGATGCTCCAAAAGAGTTGTTTCTCTGCTTAYGATCTTCAGCTCCTGTCTAACCCAGAATATGTAGGATGGGAAAGCAGGTGCTTAAAGAGGACCTGGAAGACCCCATGGCTGAGGGAGAGCAGCTCAGTCCCTTGGGAGGTGTCAGCAGGACCTCTGCACTCTGGACTGGAGCAGCAAGGGAGGATGGAGAGTCCCCTGCAGTGGCCCTGGGCTCATTTCTGGGTGGTCCTGGTGTCCATCTGCAAGTGGTCTCCAGGCTGGGACAGGTGCCCAGAGCCCTGGGGACACCAGCAGGTCCCTCAGAAGATTGTGCCRAGGTGGGGACAAAGGGAAAGCCTGRCACGAGGAGGGCAGAAGCTGTAACTAAATTGGAAACATACTTTTATGGACAAGGTCTCTCTGTGTAGTCCTGCAGCTTCACCTGGACTCACTGCAGCAATTCCATTGCCAAGGACTGCATGGAAAAGGTTTTGGGGTCTGTGTGGGAGGGGGGTTTTACTGAGTGTTCACTGGCACTGCAGAGCCAAGTGCCCTTGACCCAGGTAACGCCCTGTGTGCAGCAGCAGCACCTCCCTCCTGCCCTGCAGCACCTCCCTCCTGCCCTGCAGCAAGGTGAACCAGCCTCGGGAGCCCTTCTTAGCACTTACCCACATTTCATCCACCTCCCTGCAGACCTGGGAGCCCCCCAGGCTCCTCTGCAGCTCAGCCTTGGGGTGCTGTGGGAACTCTGGGCTGGGGTCCCTTAGCACCTCCTGGGACAAGGTGTGCCCAGCAGGGAAAGAGGAGCCAAAGGACACAGGGAGGAAGAGCAGCTGGCCAGAGATGGTGGCCAGAGAGACCAGGGGAAGGCTGAGACACTCCAGCACAACCCCTGTGCTTGGCTCAGGGTGACAAGCCTGTGCCAGGCTCTGGCAGGGGCCACACACTTGGATGCCATGATTATTTAACTGAACTTCAGCCTGGCTATTTATGGACAGGAATCACATCCAGGATCCAGGCTCCTCAAGTGTTCGAGTGCTCTTTGGGAATCTTCCAGGAAATGTCAGAAAATTCTGATTAGGCAAAAATCAAGGTTTTTTTCACGGAGCCTACCAGGCTGTTCAACTGCAGCTCGTGAGGAATCTCTGATGGGAAGCAGAGACAGGCAGAGGCAGGAGCTGCCTGCAGGAGAGGAGCTCCTCCAGGCCAGGGAGGACTCCAGCTTGGGAGCAGGGATCCTTTTTACCCCCTGGGAACAGCTCCCATTGGATTCCATTGATGTCCAGCCCCATCCCTGGGAGCAGTTGTCCATAAAAGCTCCATCAGGGTGCTGTGTTTGAGGATCACACCATTGGAGAACTTCTCCTGGCTCCCCCTGGACCTGCTGCAGGAGGCAAGGAGGAGGAAATGAAMTATGAGAACAAACTAATAAATCCAGCTTGCTGTGAATGCTGCAGCTTGAGGAGGTGGAGCAGAATTCCCCTCCACTGCAGCCCTGAGGATACAGAAATTGGGAGTTGTATCTCCCTAAACTGGGTCTCTGCCTTACAAAAACAATCCATGAGTATTTATCTGTATCTCAGTTAATAAAGGATGTGAAGGGGCTTTACATTTTCTTTCTGAATTTTGAAGACCACATTTTAAACCTTTTCTCTGCAATGCTGAGATTCAGTTTTATTTCYTTTTTCCAGGAGCCACAGCTTCCAAAGGACTCCTGTGATGAAAGACCAGCAACACCAGTGGAGATTGTCAGCATTCACAGAACCAAAGAAGGATTTCATTTGAAAGACAGCTTCCAAATGAACTGTGAGTCAGGTGTATAAATAAGGTGCCTGTGGAAAACCTTGTGGAGGGGAAGGAGTTACTTTCTTCTTGGCCTGTTAAATACTTCCCTCAAATCCAYCTGTCCCAAAATGAGGCAGGTGGGTGGTAGGGAGCTTGGCTGGGTTGGGATCTCAGTCCAGGCTGGACACCCAGGACTGCTGAGGTACCTGCACCATCAGCAGAGAGGAGGAGCTGTCAGGGGCAGCATTAGGGAAACCTCAGCACCTCTTTTATCCTAGGATCTCATCTCATGGTAAAGTTTGCTGTAGGATGATCAGAGCCTGACATCTTTGCAGGCTGAGGTCTCTCCTGGAGCCAGCCTCTCTGGATCTGCTCTCATTTCAGCTTCAGCTGGGTCCAGCAAGGGAGAGGAGGCCACCAGGGAATGCTGTCTCCAGCCCTCTCTAGATGGATTCCAAATCTCACAAACAAGTTCAGCCTCAAGCTTAAAATGCAACATTCAGGGAGGCAGATATGAAATTGTGATCATCTGGGGTTTGCTTTCTGCCTGTAKGGTCAGTTAATCCCAGAATTTGGTTTGGCTTGGAAGGGACCTTAAAGGCCATCTCATCCCACCCCTGCCATGRRCAGGGACACCTTCCACTGTCCCAGGCTGCTCCAAGCCCATCCAACCTGGCCTTGGACACTTCCAGGGATCCAGGGGCAACCACAGCTGCTCTGGGCACCCTGTGCCGGTGTTTTACTGCTCTCACTGTAAAAAAAAAACAAACCAAAAAAAAACCCAAAAAAACCCACAACAAAACCTCCTTATATCCTGTTTAAACTGACCCTTTTTTGTATAAAACCATTGCCCCTTGTCCTACTTCAACAGCCCCTGCCAAAAACTTGTCCCCATCTTTCTTACAGAACTCCCACAAGTACTTCATCCTTTAATCCTGCTAAAATCAGTGGTGATGCCCCTCTGCAAAATTAGACCCTGCAAGAATATTTTGCCATGGATTTTAGCAGGGCAGGGCATGCTGCAGGGCAGCCTCCCACCAGAGGCAGAATCCCGGGCTGCCAGAACCCTGCCCCGTACCCACATGAACTGCTGTGCCCCCTGCTCCTCCCCAGGTACAGATCATTACCTCCCCCTAATTGCCATCTCCTGGTCATTAGCTATGTGAGCTGTTTACCCCAAAACACGAAGGCAGGGCAGGAGTGCTTCATCCTAGGAGAGGGTTAATCTCCCGCTGGATGCAGGATGCCCTCATGGGAATGGAATGTGTAGTGTTGGTAAGTGGTTGTGCCCCAGAAGCCTTTGAGAGCCCACTGACTACTGCATGCTAACGATTGGTATTATTAAAGAACAATTGATGGCCTGTAACCAAACAACAGAAACTAATTACTGGAAAACTTTTATTGTCCTTTAATTACTGGGCCTCTTTGTCAATTAGCAGAAGAGAGAGGGAGAGGGAAGAGAGAGAGAGAGGCTCGTTTTATAGCAACAATAAATTTTCCAAAACTACAGTCATCAGTAGCTGCAGAAGCGAGTCTATTAACACACAATATTAAGGSCTGATATTTACTCTGGCTGCTAAATGTAAGTGCTTCTCTCCTGAAAAAGTGCAGAGCTSTAGGAATACTAATCAGGGGGCTCTGGCTGCCTGGCATGACAGCTCTCACTTCCCAAGGAATTTTACCCCTTGACCAAAGGTTTCTTTCTCCAAGGCTCCTCCAGCAAACTGGCCCCGTGCCCACCAGGGAGCAGGGAAACTCGGGGAGGCTGGGGCTGGGAGGGACACAGGGCTGGGATCTCACTGCTGGGACAAGGATCCCAGCAGGGCCAGCTCCTGCTTGTCCCTGCAGTGTTCTGGGGGTGCAGGTGTGRGTGGGACCCACCACCCATGGGTGCACAGACCCATCTCTGCATCTTCTGCTCCTTGGCCCTGSCTCACCAGCACTGCCCAAAAATAGTTTATTCAACTTTTTTTTTTTTCTTTCTCTTTTCTCATCTGCTGCCAAATAAATTATTTCTGGGCATATTGTCACAAGTASTTAACCTTCTCTGAGGAGCTCTGAACTACAGTTACCCCCTGAAATGAATCACCATCTTTTTTCTGTCACTTGGCAAAGAGTGCTCACCAATATAATTTTTTTCCTAGTTGACTTTCTCTGGTTAACTAGTTAGTGCCTCAGCCAAAGGAGGTGGTTTGGGCACCACCACTCCTCCCATAGCACGTGGGGCNTGATTAACTAGTTAGTGCCTCAGCCAAAGGAGGTGGTTTGGGCACCACCACTCCTCCCATAGCACGTGGGGCTGGGCTTCACATCCCAAAAGGTCCTTCCAGGTTCCTTCTCCCACCAGGGTGATGTGAGAGCAGAGAGAGGCACCAGGCTCAAGAGCACTTTYCTCAGGGATGAGATGCTTTGTGAGACACAGTCATTGCCAGACTCCTAAAAGCTTCAGCTGTAATGACTTTCATCTGGGATGGACTTTCGTTTGGGATGGACCTTCCTTCCCCTCAGCGAGGGGATCTGGATATCTTGGAGCATTCAGGAGCTGCACAAGGTTTTATGTCACCCTTGCGGGCAGAGCTCATTGGAAGGAGTTAAATCCCTCCCCAGAGCACCTGCTTTGAAAAGTCCCTTTAGAAGGAGCAAAGTACCAGCCTTTTTATCAGAAAACAAACATCATTTCCAGTGCCGCGGGCAAACACCGGAGATGCCGGCTTTTCCTGCCCGTGTGCCGTGCCCACCCYGGCAGCCCCTGCCCCTGTGCAAGGCAGGGATTCACGGCTGAGGCGGGAKAAGCGCTGGGGAAGGAGCTCACACATTTGTCACAGCCTGCCTTGCTTTCTGTTGCTTGAATAGACTCGGGGTTTGTGCATCAGAGGAATCCGGAGTGGCTCCTGCAGGTGACCTGAATAGCGACAGCAATCTGTGGTCGTTTGACACGCCTGTCCCTCTGTGATGATGCAGAGGAATAGCTAATCCTATAAAAAGCAAGCCAAGCTACACGGGATTTCTGGAGTTTACCCGCAGGGCTTTTTTTTTATTCCATTTATCTCCCAAATTTCCCTCCTTTCCCTCTTCAAGCCAGCCCGAGCAGAGGAGGAGGGCACACCTCTGTGCTCACAGGTGGCTTACAAACAACGAGTACCTGGGGCTGCACACCCAGAGATCCTCTGGAGACAGGAAGGAGCCATAAACYGGGGGATGAGGCCCTTGGCAGGGGTCCCGGGGCATTATCAGGAGCAGGGCAGGATGTGGGATCAAAGCAGCACCTGCTGCAGAGCCATCGAGTAACGGAGCCCAGGCACCGCCCAGGGACAGGTGGCTTTGCCTTCCCCCACCTTTGCCCCTTCCTTTTTCCTCCTCTATGCATTTTTTTTTGTTTTCCCCCTATTATTTTTTATTTTCTGCTACCCACACAACCCCCTTCCTGCTTTGCAACTTTTTTTCTCTGAAAAATAACAAGGGAAGGTGCAGTATCTCCCTTTGTCCTAATTTCCTGGTAGGACTGATTTCAGAGCTGCTGCTCCTGAGAATGTCTCTGTCTGTGTTACACACACACCTGGTGCTGATAGGGAGATGCACTGCAGGSTGAGTGACCTTAAACAAGCAGGGAAGTCCTTACAGCAGCGGATATTCTTAGGGAATTGTACAAACCCTGGTGTCTGAAGTCAGCTTTCTGCCAGGATAGGTGTTTCAGYTGTGAAACACAGTTCAGAAAACTGTTGTGACAGGTTCTTGAAAGCTGGGAGGAAAAGCAAGAAAAAGCACGTGTGGAGAGAGACAGGGTTACACAGTCACTGAAATTGTGTTTTGCCTTCACCCACCTCGTAGCCTTTTGCTCCCTGACTCCTCCTGCAATACCTGGGTCTTGTCAGTGCTAAGGGAAGGGGTCTCCAGGAAAAGCCTGGAGCCCTTTCTGTTGGGGAAAAAGCCTCATTGCTCTGGGCAGATGCTGAAACAGCCTGACAGAAAGAGCTGTAATGGCAAAGCAGCCCCAAAGGCTGAGACATCTTATCCCCAGAGCCATCACTGTCCACCTCAGAGAGCTTTCTGCAGGTCCTGCTGCTGCCAGGGGCTTCCTGAGCACATCTGGGCTTGCTCTGTCCTCTTGGGTTTGCTGCTCCTGCCTCTCATCCAGCCTTTCCCAGGAATGCCTGTCACAGCCCTGTCTCCAGAAGCAGCAGAGGGGGAAAATGAGGCTCAGAGATGCAGCTTTTCCCACAGCACGTTGGGAAATCCTTTTCCAGCCCTTTCATCGCTGGGAGGGTGGAACTGCCATCTCAGCTCCTGAAGGTTTAATTTTCAGCTCATGCTCCTGCCATGTATTCATCCCAGACACATGGCCATTCCTCATGTTGGAGTTACTTGTAGAGACAAGGATTCAGGAGATCTGGGACCTGTTTTCCCACATTTCCTGAGGAAGAGGACATGAGCAGGCTCTGCTCCCTGGCAGGGGATGTAACCCTTGCTGTTATGTCCCAGCTGGTGGCTCTGTGGGAGCAAACCTCTGTTTGTCTCCAGAAGCACAGCTGAGAGCCTGACCTGTGGTTTGAGCACAGGAAGAGACACAAAGAGGCTCAGACCTCAGTTCTGAAACTCCGTGGTTGGGTGGTGTTTGCTTTCAGTGCCCCTAAAACACGGGGAAGGCAGAGCCAGGAGAGGGGCGGGCACGGGAGAGACCACAAAGTTACAGAAACTCATCACCTCCCTCTGGGGCTCTTYCTGAGGGGCTTTCTAGCAATTCTGGCATTGAGCACCGATATCAATGCCATCCCCTGTCCTGGCCAGCCCTGCTGGCAGCAGAGCTCAGCCCCAGAGGTGAGATCTGCACCTTCCCTGTCACACRTCCCCTGCTCTCACAGCAGGGACGTGTGATCTTCACAGCTCTCTCTGCCCCACTTCAGCACTGGTGGTTTGCTCAGAGAGCAGCAGGAGTGATKTCCTCCCACAGAGCTGCCCTGGCTCTCCCTGGCAAAGCCAAAGCTGCCCTGGGGGTCCGTGTTCCCCCCTGGGAGTGGCTGGAAGGGGGCAGAGCTGTGAGGAGCCGTGTGAGACACGCACGGGAAGCAAAGAGGCTCCTGCTCCACTCTGGGGCTGCTGTCAGGATGCTCCCCCCTCTGTGACATTTTAGAAACCCCATCTCTAAGAGAGACACGTGATGGAGAGATATTTGGGTTTCACTTCTGAAACCCAGAGATTTTATGCTTTGTTGCTACTTTTCCCTGCAAATGAGAACAGGTCCCAAACCCAGGCTCAAAAACCTGAAGGAAAATAAGAAGGAGCTCCAATTAAAAGTGAAAACCTTGTGACAGTTTGGCTGGTTTCGTGGTTTGAGAACCTCAGAARTTTTTTACATTTGGGGTTGGCAATACTTTTAAATTACAGGGAATAACTTGCCTTTTCACAGAGTCATCTGGAGGATCCSAGCTGCCTTCACCAGCTGAACCCCCAACCATCATCACAGTGACCTGGCCACTTGGAAGTGGAAGGTGAGGCTGGCAGGCCAGCCAGAGGCTCCCAAAGAATCTTTACTAAGGGAATTGGACCTTCTCCAACCACACCTGACCAGGACTTGGCTTTCTGAATCATTGCAATCTGCAAAAATCTGCCAGCACAGATCCCAGCACCAGGGACACTCAGGTGACACCAGGGACACTCAGGTGACACCAGGGACTTTGCAGTGTGGCTCTGTCTTCCTTCCTGCTCCTTCAACAGCTGATTCCAAACCAGTCCATGGCTATTTTGACTGGATAAAGAGGACATTCCATGTTTTCTAGGGAGGCAGCAGACTYCCAGCAGCAGGATTGATTTTTAGGCCAATCTGTCCCTCGTTGTCACTGAGTCAGAGTGGGGAAGCTGGGAGATGGTTCCTGTGCAGGGGTATGGATTGTGCATCTTCTGGGGCTCATTTTCAATGCAAACAAACACATTATTGTGTTATTATGCAATAATGAACATGATTTACTGGGTCTAATTTTATAAAATTAAATCAATTAGCTAATGAGACTACAATTTCATCTTAATCTTCACTGATGTTTTTAACTACAGAAAATTGCCAGAAACACAGAATTCATCCTTTGCCATGGTTAAATGATTCAGAGCCTGGGTGGTTCTTCCATGCCAACCTGAGGTCAGTGGTTCCATGACACATTCTTTCTGCCTCATCCAAGGACATGAGAAATCTCTCCAGAAAGTGGGAAGGCACAGATGCTCACCACTGCTCACAAGAAACACATTTCAGGCCAGCCACCAAAGGACTCTTCAAAGAAATACATCCAACCTGGGCAAGGAAGTGCCAGCTCCCAGCACTGAGGAGCCCTGGTGCAGGGTCTGGAGCATTTTGAGATGTGCTGATATTAATCCATCCAGCAGCAAGGTTCCTCATTTGAACCAGGCTGGTTTGCTCCTGGAATCCCACATGGAACACAATGGTACAATAGASCTGCAGTGTATAATTACCATGCTGTATCTGCTTTCATATCATAGGTATTTTTAGATGTGTCAGTTTGAAATCTAGGATTTAGTGCATGGAGTCTAATGGATTGTTCTTTCTTTCCTTCCTCCTCTTTTAATGTCAACTCTCAATATGCATGAAGCAGACATAAAAGCACTTTTGTGCAGGTGCTGTGAATCTCTKAGCACAGATGACAAGGGRAGATGGTTTTCTAGATTCATTGAGCTTCAGAGGAGACAGAACTCAATGATCCAGCCTGAGCTCCTGCACAGAGACAGCTCAGGTTTCCCCCACAGCCCCTCCATGAGCTCTGCACATCCCAGGAAAGGCACAACGGATCTCCCTCCTCCAGGGCTGGCCCCATCCTCCCATGTGGGGCCACACTCAGGGCCCAGAAAGGAGAAGAGGGGGAAGTCACTCTAGTTCTGCCCAGTCCTTCAAGAGCTCAGTTCTGCCCAGCTCAGATTTGGCAGCATCACAAAGGGAGCCAGAGCAGCCAGGTCCAGGGACCTGAAATCCTTCACCTGCCTGAGGCTGGATTTGGCCTCYGAGGCTGAAATGCTGCTTTGCTCCAGCCTACAGCCACTTACTCCAGTCTGGAGGGCAAAATATTGGCTTGAGCTTGGCTCACATCCAGATGGATCCATACCTGCTCCCACCAAAGGCACGGAGAGTTCGCAGCATCCCCCAGAAACGGGGTGAATTCATTTGGGGTSACCCAAAGGCCTCCTCAGCCCTCAGAGGCTCCATGGTGAGCTGCAGCAGGGGGACAGGCTGGGGACCAGCCCTCCCTGGAGCTGTGGGCTGTCCTGGTGGGATGCATGGAGGAGAAGGACATGAGGGGGCGTGTGATCAAGTGACACCAAGGGTAAAAAGGAAAAAAAAAGGTGCATATTATTCTCTAACTCTGAATTTATCAAGCTGGCACTGCTATAGCATGGTTCTGGATGTGCTGTGCCCCCCTAGGTACTGACCTCTSAGGGTTTTTGGCAGGCAATGAGAAATCCCTTGGTTTGGGACCTGACCCTCTAATAGCCCAGGTGTCTGCATTATGCAGAAGCCACAGGTTTGTATTTTACACCACTGCACCTGGCCCCTGGATGGAGATCCAGAGAGACCTACAGAGGTCCAGAACACTTCCACTGGGCTCACAGAGGTGTCCAAACCCCTTTAAGACGTTGAGCAGTCAGGTTAACACACCTTTCCCCGCAGCAGAGCTCCCCTGTGCCCAGCACAGGCTCCACAAACACAACCCCAGGGCAGGTTCAACCCCAGGGAGGCTCAGCATGGCTCACCCCCAGGGCCAGCCAACCCAAACCAGATCCATTCACCTGACCCTACATTGCCACCTGGTTATTTTGCTGCTGGCTTAGTGTTTCTCAATACAGACTTCAAGTAAGAATCACAGAGGATTTTTTAAATCTGTTTGTTTTTTTTTTTTCCAAACTAACTCAATATCAGCACAGCATCAGAGTAAATAAAGGGGCAGCTCTGACTGCAATTGTAGTACACTGGCACACTGGCAATTTTTGATTGTGTGAATGATGCCCTGGGATTGTAGGAGAGGCATAACAGAGACAAAAAGAAAATCCTTCTGCTTATTTAAGCTGTCACTAGCATAGAACAGAAGCCCTTGTAGAAACCAGTAATTCACGGGAGCAGATTTTCAAAGTCCCTCTATTCAGGCATTTCAGCCCAAGGTAAACAACTCAGTTCTGGTAGTTAACCCCACCCTGTTTGAGGTTGAAGTGAAGCATTTTGTTCCAGTATGTGGTATTTACTTAATAGCTGTTATCAAGTTATTAAGAGATCCCCTTGCACCACCCACAGCTGCGTGCTGGATGTGCCACCACGGGTCCCTCAGCAGGACCAGCCCTGCAGAGAGCAGTCCCTGAGCACACAAGCAAAGAACAAGGCAGGCAAAGATAAGGGGGAGATGGGGGAGGGTAAAAAAATGTCTATTTTCATCAAGGCATCAAATTGTGAGGAAATAAATTCATAGAATTGTCGAATCACAGAGCGGCTTGGGTTGGAAGGGTTCTTAAATACCATGGGCAAGGACACCCAGGCTGCTCCAAGCCCAGTCCAACCTGGCCTTGGGCACTGCCAGGGATCCAGGGGCAGCCACAGCTGCTCTGGGCACCCTGTGCCAGGGCCTGCCCACCCTCCCAGGGAAGTAAAATCCATCTGGAGCAGGTTCTGTGTGTTGGACCAGCAGACAGCACTGAAGAGGATTTGACACTTCCCAGCTTTCACCCAAGGAGCACTCGTGTGACACTGTGCTCCAGCACACCTGGGAGAAGCTTCTCTGGAGGTGCTGGAGCTTGGGAAGTGCAGACAGTCCCATGAGGTCCTGCTGTGGTGGCAGGCAGGGACACCTCTGGCACAGCCCATTGCCCAGGGCAGGGTTAGGCAGGACCACGTTGTTCAGCTGCTGTGGGGAAGGGAAGGCAGGACCCAAACCCTCCCCTCTGCCCCTGGGGCCTGGCCCCTCACCCCTGAGAGCCCTCCAGGCTCCTGCTGGGGCTGCCAGGAGCAGAGATGTACCAGCAGATGTACCACGTTGTGGGTGATGCCAAGTGCATTCTTCAGGGGAGATAACAATAGCAGTTGGTCTATTTTTAATTCAGTTCCTTGACAGAACATTTAGCCGTTCCTGTTAGAGAAGAATTTTGTAATGGGTTCCTATCATGTCAATTTGGAAAGTGTTCCAGCCTCCCACTACTGAGAAGTGTAAAACTATTGGCAACATATGGCATCCCCGTGGAGCTATTTAATTGTACAAAGGGCTGCCAAAAGATAAAAAGGGACTCAGGAAAAAAAACAAAAAAACAACCAACCAACAAAAGACTAAAGCAGAAATAACTGAATCCCTCTGCAGCAAGCCAGACTTACCTATATTTTAGGTAAGCCATACCTAGAGGGTGCTTTTGCATTATAAAAAAATCCCCCAAACCTTTTCTCCCACATTTCATGCATACTCCTGCAGCCACACACTGTGTTGTGAGAAGGTTGTAGAGTACACTCTATCTGATGTACACCCTGTACACAAATGTACACCATGTGAAGCTTTCCTGCCCTCAGCAGGAAAACTTCCAGGTGTTGTGAGAAGGTTGTAGAGTACACTCTATCTGATNAAACAACCAACCAACACAACTACTACAGCTCTGTTCTTCCCCTCTCAGCATCTAACAGCAAAACAGCTTGTTACATTTCCTAAATCCTCTCAAACAAAGCTGGGCTGCTGCTTCTGTGCTTAATAAGCTGGGGACTCATGGTGTAACCAGGGATTTGACTCCGGCCCAAGTTTCCAGCGGCTGAATTTTGATGCCAGTTGGTGGTGGCTGCCCAGAGTGGGGCCCACAGCCCCAGTGCTTGGTGTAGGGCTCAGCCCTGGGGAAGGGGAGTTTGTGGGGCAGAGCAGAGCCATGGGAGTGCATGTGGAGCCTGGAGGGGGCAGGGGGAGTTCCAGGGCAGCTGAGGGTGTCCCTGATGTGTCTGCACCTCAGACTGGACCCCAAGGRCAGCCTCCAGGGGCTGTTCCTCAGGGCCTGTGGGTATCTGTGTGTATGTTGTTGTTGAACTCCCTCTCATACAAACAGGAGAGCACATCTCTTGGTGTGAGCTACATCAGTTTTATGGTAATTTTCAGGAGCATTTGAAGCGTTTTCTTCAGAGCAGCTTGCAAAAAACAGCTTCTGAATGTCTGAGTGGCCTTTAGGCTCTGCCTCACTGGGTGTGGGCATGGCCTGGTTTCACCCCTGCACCCCATCCTGGTTTGAGGATCTCTGCCCAAGAAAGCCATCAAAACCATCCCTGGGCACGTGGTGCCTTCACCTGCACCAGCACATCCCTGCTCCCTGCCCAGGCACCAGCACAACACCCTTGCAGGGCGAGGGCAAAGCAGAGCATGCAGCAGAACTCKCTTTATCTGCCTTTTCAGCTCACTCCCCAAAAGAAGCCTCCACACCTTGGGGACACTCTGGAGGCATTAGGGTCCTCACATCCACAATTGATCCCTGGCCTGGGGAAACACAACTCCTGCCCCATGGAAACTTCATGAACAGAGAGAACAAACCACCCCTGTGAAGGGTGTGAGGGGACTCGAGGCCAAAACAACCCCCAGGGAAACAGGCAGCAAGAGAGCTGCTTGTGTCAGAGACTGAAAGGCTGCAAAAAATTTTGTGGCACTGTTGAAATGCCAGTGAAGGGAAGGAAAGGCATGAAAACTCCAAGGGATCTCCATTATTCATCTTGAAGGGTACAAACCCCACACAGCTGTGGTGTGTTTGTGGGTAGAAAGGCCAAAGTTCCATCGGGGTTTTGTAAGGGGACACAAGAGGGGGTTAACTAAAGAATAAGGAGAKGAAAAAGAAAGCAAAACAACACACAAGGCAGGGAAGGTGTCAGCCAAGATCTCYTCAGATCCTTGAGAGAGAAGAGGTGGAACAGAAACCAAAAATATCCAGTCTGTCACTAAAACCGCCCCTGTGCTGGAAACCTGGAGAGGCACAGACTGCACAGCTCTGAGGGAGGAGCTCCAGGTTCSACCCTCACTGCACAGGCAATGCAGGAGCAGGAAGGCTGGATCACCTGCATCCTCCTCTTGGAGGAGAAGAAAAAAAAAAAGTGTTCAAATGGATTTTCAGAAAATCTTTTGRCCCCATTTCTCAATGTCAATTCTGACCAATAATTTTCTCATCTTGCAGGTGTCACACTAAGGCTGTGGTGAGTCCTCATCCCCATCCCTGCCAGAGCAGCCTGCTGAGGGTCTCCAGGGCCAGTGCAGCTGTGACCATTCTTGTCCTCCCCTCCACTGGAGTGACTGGRAAACCCCACAGGGAACCCACACCTCACCCCCATGGGGTATCTACACTGATCTTTTGCCTGCTTTCTGCTCTTCAGCCAGCACTTCTTGACAATAAAGGAAGGAATGGCCTGACACAGGTATAAATATCTTGMCTGGGATGTAAGATCTAAATCCCAGAGTCTTTCCTATCCTAAGCCTAAGTCACTGAGGTGATTTGGAAAAGTTCTCCTGTGATCCCAGCACAGATGTGAGGTTTGGCCTCTGTGGGAGGAAGAAGCCTGAGTGCATTACTCCACTAAGGGCTGCTCAGCTCCCCACTGGATGCATTATTTATAGCAGGGCCTGCAGTAAATGAGTGTGTGATGAGCTCTCAGATGGAGCCTTTGCATTGGCTCAGTCCCACTGATGCAGCCTGCAGAAAATCCCACACAAAGGGGAGCCACAAGCTCCCCCAACAGCACCCACAGAACTGCCCTGTGCTCCCAAGGTCAGCCTCGGGTAGTTTTTGCATGAATTGGAGCAAAAGGTGGCATTATCAAGGCCAGTCTAGTCTTTATTAGTGCACATTGGTTTCATTAGAAAAAGCTTTTATTGCATGGCAAATAATCACATCTGGGAGGTCTGATAGGGAAAAATCACTGCCTAAAATCACATTTTTGGTTAATCAGAGGAATAGCAAATGCTGAATGAACTCACTTTCTCTTCCAAAGTTGGGCTATACATTAGTATAGGAATTATTTCACTGTGAAGGAAGTTAACAGTTCAAACAAAAACTAGAACTCTTTTCTTGACCAAAGGCATTTAGAGAACTCATCTCTGTCCTGGTTTCCTTTTGCAGCAGAGCTGACTCCTTGTTGCAGAGACAGAGATTTATGAGGTTGTGCTAACAGCTTTGTGCCATGGGTGGGATCAGCATTTGGGAAATCCAAATGGGATCTGCAGGATGTGTCTGGCAGGAAGCAGCAGCAGGGGASCCTCAGGACCATCAGCASTGCTGGGTGTTGTTGTYGAGGYGGTCACGACACAAGKYRGAGACTACARGSAGTCTCCCATTATTGCTGGTTGGTGGCTCACCTAATTCCAGGTGTCYTGATAGGAGAAAATCAGGYCYRGACCTCCCTGTGGCTTTCACCAGCCACTCYCAGCTCCACCAAYRCCGCCTCCCCCACTGCGTCCCAGATGGTCAAAACACACAAACTGCTTCCTTAAAAACTTCTAGGGGCTCCAAGTATCAGGACTTYATTATCTATAAATCTTYCATATCAATCTGAAGGCTTCAGGCACCAACACCTTGCTATTTAACAGTCTCTATCCTATTTCCCAAAGGCAGCTCCAAGCAGCTCTCAGGGTCTGTCCATTCCTGCCAGCAGCCACTCAGTCAGGTCTCCTTCTTCTCTCTTCCTTCTCACAGCCCCAGCTCACTCCAGCCTGGCCCTGGCCCAGCCCCTGTCAGTCCCTGGTGCAAAGTCTCACCCGATCTGTCCCCTGCACCACCTCCTGTCCCTGGGTCTGCACAGCAGCAGAGCCCAACTGAGCTGCACCTGCACCCAAACCCCTCCCAGCTGCTCACTCTTTATCACACCCAGAGCTGGGAGAGCAAGGCTGTTCCCACTCTGGGATAATTAACACAGCTGCAATGCATCAGAGGTAAGATTACCTTTAGTACCAACTCTTTGTTTCCCCACACTCTTTACTTATCTTACTACAGCTGGGGTTGGACTGTGGCTGAACCCCAGAATGGTTCCTCAGGGAGGATCCCCCACACAGAGAATCAAGAGCTGGGGAATCTCTGGGTGCCAGAGATGGTGAGTTCATGAGTTTCTCTATTGATATCACCCTCTCCTGCCTTTCAGCATTCCCCTTCTGCTGCTCCCATGGCCTCCCCTTCTCCCTGAGGTGCCTGCTCCCACCCATCCCAGTCCCACACCYACTGGAATTCTCTCTTTGCTTGGTTTCACCCCCAGCTCTGCTTCCCTGGCTCTCTGTGACACCAGGAGACTCCTGTCCCTCCTGGAACACCTAAAAAGTGCTGGGGACAGCAGAATCCTGAGCCCCCTGAGGGAACACGGGACTGGGTTGGACATGAGGTGCTGGATTAGCTCAAGGAAAAGCCAGAGCTGGGTCCAGGTCATGTCACCCTAATCTTTCTTCTTTTTACTAAGAGTTGTTTTAAAAATTCTTTCGTCTCAGTATAAACTGGGAAAGTCTTTGACATCTCAACACTTTTCACTGGGATGAGAAATGCTTTCCAGTGGGCACTAACAATGAGTGGATCCTGCTGTCTCTCCCCAGCTTTAATACCTCAGTGAAATAACAAATCTCATTAAAACCAAACCAAAGCAAATCAAAACCAATCAAAACCAAAAAAGCAAACAACCCAAAGCAGATGAGAAGCACTCACACAAAAGAGAAGATGAGGATGGCTGGTGTAGGCTKCCCCATTTTGCTGCAGAATAGCTTTGTGTGGAACAAGACTCTCCATGCTCTCCTCTCTAACACTGGCCTGCCTTAAAACTGCTTTTTCTTTGTTTGGTTGGGCTGTTTAGAACCCATCCAGAGACACTGCACTTGCTGGCACCTGAGGAATCTTCCAGGAGAAGAAATGCAGAGGACAAACCTCAGCTTTTGGCAGAGGGGTCTTTTTTAGTCAGGTCTAAATTGCAATATCAGTAACCTGAGCTCTGTTAAATAATACTCCRACCACAGGAACCACGTGTGCAGGGGGAAAGGCTGCTGATTTCTCAGAAAAGTTTCTTGTTTTGGTTTTTATTTTATTGTTGCCATAAGATTTTGCTGTTGGGTGAGCAGGGGAACRAGGCTGTTCTCATTGCTACGAAATAAGAACAGAAGAAGGGAATCTCACTGCTTTTTCTTCAGCTACCCAGTGATGGTAAAAGTACAGTTTAGAGTATTCCCAGAGGGAGAGGGGCAGTGGTCACCTGCACACCCTGGGAACAGAGGTGATTCCATCAAATTTATAGCTCCTGATGCTGGAGAAGAGAAGGCTCCAGGGATTCCTTAGACCTTCCAGGGTCCAARAGGGCTGGARAGGGACTTGGGACAAGGGATGGAGGGACAGGACACAGGGAATGSCTCCCCACTGCCAGAGGGCAGGGTTGGATGGGATATTGGRMAGGAATTSYTCCCTGYGAGGGTGGGCAGGCCCTGGCACAGGGTGCCCAGAGCAGCTGTGGCTGCCCCTGGATCCCTGGCAGTGCCCAAGGCCAGGCTGGACAGGGCTTGGAGCAGCCTGGGACAGTGGGAGSTGTCCCTGCMCWTGGCAGAGGGGTGGGATGAGAACCTGAAAGGGATAGAGGAAGAGATGGATCAGCAAACTCCTTCAGAGTTCAGAGACTGCAAGACTAAAATGAGACTTGCCAAAACTCAAGCTGAGTTACAAGTCACAAATATATTTTAAATGAAAAAATCTTAGGTCACAGAGACCTAAGAAAGCAAGATGGATGAAATAAAAAACAAAAGCAGTGGCAGAAAAAAAATCCTAAATGTGTACTTCCCTCCAGTTTTCAATAAAGAAGCTGCTGCAGGAGACAAGGGCACAGGGATGATCACTAATGGGCATGAGATTTATAAAAATGGAAATTTCAGCATCCAAGGTGAAAGCAAAACTGAAAGAGCTTTAATGCACTGAAACCAGGGGGAACCAATAATCCAACCCAGACTCCTAAAAGAACTGGCACATGAAATCAGGAGTCCACTCTCCAGGATTTTTAATACATAAGTCGAGCAGAAAAAATGACAAGCCCAGTTCTCCTGCTTTAAAAAAGAAATAAAGGATCCTGGCAACTAGAGACATCAACAGTGTGCAAAGCTCAGAATAAATTTGCAAGGAAAGAATAATTAAAGACCCGAAGGTAAATGGAAAATCGGATCAAATATAACAAATAAAACACTTGGATGATCCTGACGAGGGAAGCAATAGAAGCAGAATGAAATGTAATAGTACAAAGTGCAGAGCTGTGCACTCTGGGAGTAATAACAGGAATTTCTGCTTGGAGCTTGGGCCTCATCACTTGGAAATGACAGAACAGGAGAGAAAGCTGTTTCCACTCATCTGTCACAGGGGATGGGGAGCTGCCAGCAYGGTGCAGCTCTGGAAAAGGCTTATCCCAGGCAATGTTTTCCCACTAGGAATAGGTGAAGTGAGTGTGAGTAGAGCATCCCTGCCCAGGGGTGACCACACCAGGAGCTCTGCAGGAACTTGAAGGACAGCAATGGGAAGGGGCAGGGAAAGGCTGTGCAAGGGGCTGAGCTCCTCTGCCAGGAACGAGAGAGGGTTGGCTGGAGCAGGAGGAGCAAACAATGACCAAAAGAGACCTGAGTGCAATGAGGGAAGGGGGAATAAACAGAGAGGAGGAGGAAAATAACTTAAGCTAAAGGACTGTCTTGGAACGAGAACAAATGCAGCATGCAGGCCATGAAAGCATTTGGGAAGTTAGGAGAAGGTTTTTAACAGAAGAGGAGCAATGATCTGGAAAAGTCTCCTGAAGATGAGGGGAAGGAGGAAACTAAACCTTGGCTTGGAGAAGAGATGGAGACATTGCTGGTGGGCTGTGTGCTGTGGGTGCTGGAGGTCTTTYCTCATCCTCTGGCTGGGGAGGGGGATGTGAAAGAAAGGGATGGGCAGGAGATTAAGGATATGGCTCAGCATTCCTGCAGAACAGCCAGACTTGCCTGGTTGCTTCTCCTGGAGGTGCAGCAATGATGGTCACCACTCAAGGGCCTCTGGTATCTCTRAATGTTCAACCTTTCACAYGATTCTCTGMGGAAAATCACCTGSTTTGTGGGAGCTTTATTATTCCTTTGCCAATGAAGTAATGTCTTGGGTGTTTAGTGYTGATGTTTGTACAGACAAAATAAAACTGAAAGTGAGAAAGTGGGGGAAATGAGAGCTGCYRGTAGATTTTCATCTGGGAGAGACAAGAAARCCAGATCTGGGCAATATTTACCTGGAAGGGGCAGAGCTGGGAAAGTCCATTCTAACCCCACAGGCAGCTGCTCTCACCCCAGGCATTGGTGCTTGGCTGTGGTGTTTCCAGAAGGCAGCTGATGCTGCAGCAGAAGAGATTCCCCATCACACATTGGATAAGATGTTAGTCCTTTGCAGAAGAGCTGTGCTTTGAGACTGCACATCAACCCATGAGCTTTCTCTGTGKGAATATTAACTCAGCTTTCTCCCACCTCCATGGCTCAGAGTCTGCTCCATTGACAAAGAGCTTCAATCCTCATGGTGCTGAGCTGTGTCCAGTGGGCAYCATCTCTGCAGGGCCCCTGGCAGCTGCTGGTGCTGGGAGGGTYAATTGTGCAGGGAGGAGCTGGCAGACAGGCCCAGCTCTCACTTGCCCTTGCCTGGCTSTGCTGTCTGGTGCTGTCCCCATTCCAAACACACTTCTGAGACACTGGGAGGGCTCACGATGCTGCTGCTGGAGCTGGGGGCAGAGCAGAGCCTGGGTTTTTAACTATCACTGGAATAATTGATCAACTGAGGTAGGGACAGAGCTGGGCAGGCAGGATGAGCCCCCTGGAGTGTTCCCATGGACTGAATCCACATTCCCTCTGTTAGCTGCTGGCCTGTGAAATCAGAAAGTGCTCTTCTCCATCATGGCTGGAGCCACTATTTAAATTCACTTGGATCACAGAGTAATTTTTCCACTCTGTTAAAGGTTTCTTGCGCAAGTGCCACTCCATGTCTCTTGATTTGATTTCCTTGTACCTTTTTTAATCCATTTTTAATAGGTTTCCAGATTTTTAATAGCTTTAGAGATTTCTTTTCTCCTTCATGTCTATGTTGTTGATTGTAAGACTGGCTTTTGGATGTCTCCTTTCTTTGATACCTCGCTTGCCTGGGTCGTCTTTGCACTTATGCTTTAAACACATTCTCAATGTACTTGGTTTACTTCATTGAGCATTTTTGAAAGCATTGCCTTTGCTTTTCCTCTCAACTCTGTTATCTGAATACATCTTAGGTAATTAATCAGCTCCCATTGATCTGAACATAAATTTCCAGATTTTTCAGACATTCATTACATGTGCTGAATAGAAGTGAGAGTGGCTGGATGAGAGAATTCATACCTGACAAACAGCCCATCCAGATCTGAGCTGTTCCTTCTCCTTGTGCTCTTCTCAWTGAGTAGTTCAGGGAGGGGGGTGGGGGGAGTGATGCTTTTCAGACAGCTGTGAGTGAGAAGCAAAAGCTCAGAATATAAATTCACTCTCTTAAGGGCTCTTCTTTCCAGTTCCTCTGGATCAGCAGCCATTTCTGAATTTGATACAACCAGGATTAGCTGCTCCTGGGAGCTGCTGTTTCATTCCTGAGCYCACCTTCTGTTTAATACATCCCAARGCACAGCATGGCCATGGGAAGCTGGACTGGGTGATTCTGAGCTCCTGTCTCCTGCTTGCTGTGAGCACCAATTTCCTCCTCTCACCCTGAATCCCAGCCCAGGGCTCTTCATCTGTGCCCTGAGATCTGAGGACAGGTAGTAAAAGCCAACTTTAGGTCCAAATTAAAGGACATAGGTGGAGAGGCAGATCATGCCACAGATTTCTCTCCATGTGTCCACTGCCATGGGGGAGGAGGCTGCCAAGGAAGAAAGGCAGGGATGTGATTGACTGTGAGATGGCACAARTGCAGCCACACAGCAAAGCCACAGAGCATTGACATGAGGGGCTCAGTGACCACCTGTGTGATCTCAGGGGCCCTGCTGTGGGCTTTTCATTGGTTTCTATCAGCTGCACACATCATGCTCCTTGCCACTGCATTCAGTACTCCTGGAGGTGCAGGATTTCCTCAGGACTGGATTAAAAAGCAGCCCCAGTGCTCACCTGCCTGAGCCAGCTGCTGCCACCTCTGCCCCAAGCACCATCACCCATCCCAGTGACACTGAGCTCAGAAAAGCCACTCCTCTGKCACTGGAACTTTGCAGAGCAGCTCCCAGGTGGTGAAGGCTTGTTAGGGGAGCATTTCCTGCGTATTTAAAGAGCTTTGAGCCCCATRTGCACGTACCCCAAAGTGCAGTTAATGGGGTTTGTGCTGCAGTGCAGGGCAGCAGTAGCACTGCCTCTCWCCTTGTGCTTTGTGTGGCCTCCTGCTGCCAAGGAGGAGGGAAGTATTGGTAAGCAGAATGAAGAAAAGCATCAATTGCACGTCTCAGGGAGTGGCCATGAATGATGAAGGCTGTGGGTAGGGCGGGGATCAGATAAACTCATCCTGCAACAACTCATCCTCATCTCCCTGGCAAATCACAGTGCAAGGTGTTTGTAATGCAAAGGGCCCATTTTGATCAGATCCTCCCTCTCTGGGGATATATTCATATGGTCCCTCATTAGTTTATCCCCACACTTTGGTTTCAGCTGGGAGATTTTCAGAGCAAGCAACAAACCAGCTTGAAAGAAGGGTGTTGAAACTGCATCTGAATTAAAACCTCATTACTTCTGCTAGAACAACAGAGTTCTGGGTCAAACAGAGCAGAGCAGTCCAGGATGGCCAGCACTGTGTTTCAGAAGGATAATTTTTTTTAATGCTTAGTTATTATTAACTATACCCCTTATTCATCCTGTCTCTTAATCCTTTTTCCAGAAGCATGGAATTTGCTCATGCAGTACAACTGTCTATCAGAAATCACTGTTGCAAACTGATTTCCAGTTGTCAGACCCAAAGATATTTTTATTTCAGTCAAATATTCTGTTCCACTAATTCAGTCAGCTCACCCACAAGTTTAACAACTGCTCCAAAGAATGTGCATGTGAATATGATTTGCTGGTATTCCTGCTTTTTGAGACGGGCTATGCCTGCTGTGTGCATGAGAATGATTTAATATTTAAAGGGACTGAAGAGGATTTGAAGAATCTTCATAGCTGAGGAAGTTTGTGAAAAATCTCCTTTCTGGTTTAAAATGGATTAGAAATATGGATTCTGTTTATTGCTGCAGACTCAGTTTTCCCAGTTCAAGGCAGCCTCGGGAAAAATTTTATTTCATCATACAGTGTGGGGTCTAATCCTACAAAGTCTCAAACAACCAGGAAAAAGCCACTGAAGGCAGGGATGGCTCCTGTGCATGGCAATAAGATGGGTGCACAGGCATTGGGGTGCAGAGGCTGGGCTGTTCAACACTGAAAGTCAAACCACAGCTCTGAGCTGGGGGGTCAGCACCAAAGGCAGCCTGTGGGAGGCTCTTGCCTTGTGCCCATCCCCAGGCCAGCCCCACAGGAAGGATCCATTCCTGCCCTCTGCAGAGAGCCCCTGTCCCTCTGAGAGAGACAGCCCCACCTCTGTCACTCATCAGGGCTGTCCCTCTTGGCCAGCACAGGCAGAGACACCTCTGCTGCTGCTGCCTGTGTCCCTCTGTGTCCAGCACAGGCAGAGACACCTCTGCTGCTGCTGCCTGTGTCCCTCTGGGGTCAGCACCCCCTGGCTGTGCTGGGGAGGGCACTGCCTTCTGCTGAGCCACCAAGGGATGTGCTCCTGCCCCTGTGTCCAGCTCTGGGGGCACCTCTGGGTGCTGTGCCCAGCTCTGGGGGCACCTCTGGGGCACCTCTGGGTGCTGTGTCCAGCCCTGGGGCACCTCTGGGTGCTGTGCCCAGCTCTGGGTGCTGTGCCCAGTTCTGGGGCACCTCTGGGTGCTGTGTCCAGCTCTGGGTGCTGTGTCCAGCCCTGGCTCCTCAGCACAGCAGGGACAGGAGCTCCTGGAGCTGGGGAAGGGCCTGGAGCAGCTCTGTGCCCAGGAGAGGCTGAGGGAGCTGGGAATGCTCAGCCTGGAGAGGAGCCCCAGCTGAGAGGGGCCTCAGCCCTGGCTGTCCTGATGTGACCCTGTCTGTCCCTGGGTGTCCCTGTGTGTCCCTGTGTCTGTCCCTGTGTGTCCCTGTGTCTGTCCCTGTGTCAGGGAGCTCAGAGCACCCCCAGGCTCAGCCCCAGGCCCAGGCTCAGCCCCAGGCTCTGCCCCAGGCCCAGGCTC
>CADDXX010000216.1:426725-442451 GCA_902810485.1 Alauda arvensis
GCCCCAGGCCCAGGCTCAGCCCCAGGCTCAGCCCCAGCTCAGCCCCAGGCCCAGGCTCAGCTCCAGGCCCAGCCATGGCCCCAGAGCCAGGGCAGGGGCTGATCCCAGCAATTCCCTGCCCAGGGGCACAGCTCCTGCCCTGGGCAGTGCCAGCCCTGAGCAGAGCCCAGAGAGGCTCTGGGSTCTCCTCACTGGAGCCATTCCAGAGCCCTCTGCATTCACTGCTGTGCCCTGAGCGCTGGGAGGTGGCACCAGAGGAGCCCCTGTGCTCCCTKCCAGCCTGGCCCATGCTGGGACTCTGTGCTGAGGGGGGAAGGAGCTGAGCATCCCTCTGGGCTCCCCTTGCCTATCCCTCAGGAAGTCCCTTTTGCTCTGGCTCATGCAGACTCCTCATTCCCTGGTCTCCATGTCCTCTAATCAGCTTAGCAAAAGCCCTCCACTGCATATGGTCACATTGCAATTCTTGAATRCTTGTAGCATGGGCAAATCAAACCCAATTTCCTGCAATACAAAGCCCTGCACTGCTCCCCAATGAGGGCTATTTTCCTGCCAAATTGCATCCTTCAAACCGCAGCCAATTCAGCTGTAAAGCTGCCAAGAAAAAAAGGTCAGAAAGACTTAAAAAAAAAGAAGATATTTTGCTCTTAACTGTATTCAAAAGCAGATCTAATTCTGCACAAACTTTCAAAACAAGGGAGAAATCACTGTGGGACAGGTGCTGATTATAGGCAATTTCAGMCCAAAGGACAACATTCTGCAAGCTTATTAATAGGCCTGAAAATARCAATTTCTAATGTGGCCAGTGCTGGAAATGCTTTCCATCTACTCGGGTTCCTGTGAAGATCTACTCCAGTGAAGCCAGTGGAATTATGCAGATTTGGGGCCTTCCTTAATGGAGTTATCAATGCTGCTTTTACAGTATTTTATATACATCAGTTTTACTGGAAGGATCTGACCATGAGTATTTGCTTAGCCACAGACTTTATGAGATAAARATGCAATAAATGGGAAGATGGGAAAACCATCTCTCCTTTTCTGTGCAGGAGAAAAAGACTGGGAGGTGATTGGAACAAAGAATAAAATATGTAGAAAGAGCAGAGTAATGGAAGGTTTTAAGTGCCCAGGCAGGGAGTGGAGGACATTAGGGAGGGAATGCTAGCTGGAAGCTTGTTTATGGAATTGGTATAAGATTGGATTTTAAGTTGGTGCATGGAGCAGCTGAAAAGGAAGAGAGCTGAGTGACGTGTGTTAAGTGCTGCACCACGTGCAGGGTGTTTGAAGACAAGCTGTACTCCCAGGAAAATGCTCTGCCAAACATCCATGTCCACCCTGGCAGGCTCAGGATCAGGGAGGATTTTGAAGCAGGAAACTTGGAGAAGTTTTATTGTCYGCTGACAGGTGCTCAACCAGCCAGCACAGAAAGGCAGCACTGAGTTCAGGATGGGATGAAATGGGATGTRCAGTTTTACAATCCCAATCCCCCAGCACCTGCAAAGCCCCAAATCAAACACCTCTCATGGGTGTGAAAGCAACCCAAGGGCAATCAGGGGTCRGGGCAGGTGAGGGAAGAGCCTCTGCTCCTACAGAAAATGTGAAGTTTCTTGTTGGCTGAGGTGAGGGAGGAAAAAGACTTGAGAAAACACTGAAGGCAGCAACTGAAGAAGCAGATGGTGATGGAGGAATCCTTGTGGAAAGGGGTGAGACACAAGATCCATGCTGCTGCTGGGATTTGCTGCTGCTGGGATTTGCTGCTGCACAGGGAGGGACTTTCATGCAAGAATCACAAAATTCCCTCCCCACAACAGGTATTCATTTTCCAAAGGAAGAGGACTGGGGAAGTGGGATTAAAACACTGAAATGGTTCAGCACAGTGCAAGTGGAGGTAATTAGTGCTGTTAAAGGAAGACAGGGAACCTGGACAGCTGAAGGACATTTGCTGAGTCCCAGGGCCACTGGCAAGGGAGAGGGGAGAACCTCCAGCTCTGGAAARAGCTTTGGGGCAGTTCCCTCTCTGCTGGCTGCTGTTTTGGTACCAACAGTACACAGGGCTGATGGCTGCAGTCCTGAGCTCATTTATGGAAGGTCAGGGTGGGAAACACCAGGAGCAGATGTGGCACCTGGGGCCATGGGAYAGTGGTGGCTTGGCAGTGCTGGTTAATGGTTGGACTCAATGATTTTGGGGGTCYTTCCYAGCCTAAATGATTCTATGAACAATCCCCCTCCTACAGTCTGAACTGATGGCAGATATTGCATGGAAAACAGGGACTTCTCCCAGACACTGATGGACTGAGTTTGGAAAGTTTTCACTTGGGGCTCCCAAGCTCRTGCTGTTCTGAGCTGGGGAGGTGACAGCAGTGGGTTTCGGGTGCTGAGGGAGCTGGGGATGAGCATCCAAGCACMGAGGTCTCTGGCAGTGTGGCCCTCYAGGACCTTGCTTGATTTCATGTCTTCCTCGTTCCCTTTCTTAGCTCACAAATTTTGCTTGCTCTTTGACAGCTTCTGCACACACACAGATGTTCCCACTGCATTTCACATCGATGATGAGCTTTTATTGGGCAGTTACAGTCAATTTAGAACCCATAAATGGACATAAATAGTCCAGATTGTCCCTTCCAATTCCCATTACTTTGCCTTTTATGCAAATTGSTTCAGCCACTGCACAGCCCCATCGAGGAACTCGTGGAATTTCCTACCCAAGCTTTCAAGACTTGACCATTTCACGTAGTTTCATATTTATCCTCAGATTTTCTTTTCACTGCTCATGCACTGAGATGAATGCTCAGGCATCCAGGCTATTAATAAATACACTTGATAACAATGATCCTCGTGTGAGCCATTAAGACACTGCAGTATTAATAGCCTTTCCTTTTGGAGAAGGACTATTTATTCTTCCCCTTTTCCTTTCTTCAGGCTGGAGCTGATCGAATTGTTCATTGTGAGTAATCTCCTTGGAGAATATCGTCCTTATTTCTCCATGAAAATCATTCATTAATTCAYCCTGTGAACTTTGTGCTGAGATTCTCAGCCTTTTGCTTTCACTCTTTGCTCCTAATTACTCACTTGGTCTTGGTTCCCCTCTGTGCTGCAGCATGGATGCTCCAACCTATCTGGATGCTGAGATGACTAAGCAAGGAATGATAGGCAGCCAAGAGCCAGAATTTTATTTCTTCTGTGATTAAATCAGCCTTTAGCAAAGTTATAAAACTCGAGAGGCCCTTGAACTTTCTTTGAATGGCCAAGTTGTCTTTTTGTCACGAGAAGAAAACTTGATGACTCTGGTGGCAAATCCATGGGTGCTCTCAGCCTTCCCCATCTCCAAACCACAGYAGCCAGGTCCCCCTTGGACATGGAAGCCTCTTGGGCAATTTCCTTGTATTTKCAAACACATTTTTGGGTGAGAGTCACCATTACACAAGAGTCCAGCAGTGTTGGGTGGCAGTTACCTCAGGAACTGATTTTACCCTTTTTGCCCCCATTTTTAGCTCTTTTCCCACTTCCCACAGTTGGGATGAACCAGGAGCACTGTGACACCTCTGAGCAGTCAAGCCCAGAAATCACTRTTCAGAAGTGAGCACTGGTTTCTCTTCATTTCCTTGCTGCTCCACACCCACCCTGCCCAAACCCCACACTGACCATGCTGTTTGCCTTGGGAAAGCCCATCTGCCACTTCTCACATGATCTCTGATGATTATTGAGCATCTTTTATGGGCAGGGGCTGGATAAAATCTGTCCCCAGCACACAGATAAACCTGAGAGCTCCAGATCTGCTGCAGTTCATTTCTTTACCCCTGTAACCCASTTGGTAAGAATTCCTCTGCAATCAATAATCTATAATTTCCCAACCTGCCAAAAAAAGCAAGGTTAAGAGCATCTTCTATTCACTAGGACTGATGCTGTCTGAGCCCTCAAAAGGGAAATGATTAATTAAGAGATAACCTTAATTAATGGCAGAGTAAGCACTGGACTTAGAGGTTCAAATTCCTGCAGCTTTTCAGCTCACACTCATATAAATTATGATGTGTCTTTGCACATGGATGGTGGTTTGGGATGATCAGCATCTTGAGTTAAGGAGCCTTTAGGCTCCCAGAGCTCTGAGAAAAAACAATGGGCATGGCAATGTTGATTCAGCAGCAACCAAGCTCAGTGCTTGTGTCCCAAATTACATCACAAGACAAGCCAGCACCTGTGGGACAAAAAAGGAAAATCTCCTAGAGATTCCAGTGGGTTGTAACTTAAACATTTATTAGCCAGCATCCTCCCATGCAGATTCACCAATCAAAATCTGTCCCAACTAATTAGAAATGAGTATTGTCAAATTATTATTATTATAATTGTTATTATTATTGTTAGGAATCTGATTAAAAGACAGCACCTCCAAAACTTACAATTTAAGCWTAAACCAAAGGAAAATAAAATAGGGGGTACAGAAAAAGGAGGGAATGCAACCAAACAACCTGATTTTATTGGTCAATGTGATAGGTGGTGCCTTTAATGCACCCAGGATCAGTAGGTTCCTGCTGGGGGAAAGGAAAATCTTCAGGATGGATTTGCAGAATGATATCGAGGTGGTTTTGAGGATATTTCTGAAGACAATTGCATAAAACAGAGAGGTCAAGTTCATTGTGGCTCTCAAGGTCTTCCTTTCTCYTGCCAGCCAGGGATGTTCTCTGTGGGTCACTGGATGTGTCCAGATCTGCACCTCACAGAAAAATGAGATGGATCTCAGGCAAGACCCTCCAAGGCAGAGAGCTGGGCATGCTGTGTGGGTGGGGAAGGAAAGGTTGGACTGCTCTTAGTGGGCAAAAAATGGCCCAAGTGGGCATCCCCATGGGTACCCTGGGGGAGGGGGCACTGGCCTGCCCAGGGTCATGAAAGAGGAGTTGTGGAGGAAGGAGGAAAATCCCAACAAGGAAATGCAAGCAGACAAGATTTGAAGGAGATGAACTTGTTCTACCCTGACAAGAGAGGGCTGTGGTTCATCCAGAAGAATAAAGCTGGAGTCCTGAATCAGTAGGAGGAGGGGTTTAGGTTGCTGAGTGGTTTTTTTTTTCTGATCAGAAATGTTTCCACCAATATCCCCTTCTCATCAACCCCASTCTCCAACACAGCCATCCATAACTCTCAATCCCAGACCCTCTCTGCACAAAAGGTTCTCATTCAGGCCAGAGAGTCATGTGAAAGACTTTTGAGAATTTTGAGAGATTTAAAATGCAGAATCCACTTTTCTCTGGGCTTAAAAATCCCATTTTTTGTAATAAAAAGACTTTCTATASTCCTTCTAACCTTGCACTTTCAGAGGTACCAAGTGTAGCTGGATCATTTTAGAATAAGAAAAGCAAAGACAAGAGTGAACAGGAGCTGACTTACTATTTAAAGAATTTAATTTTCGTTTTGAGGAAAAGTGTAAGTCTAAATTTGCTGTTATGTAACAAACTGCATTTAAAAGCAATTGCTTTTGAAAATACACTATTGAACTTTGAAATTACTGTGATAATGCAGCTTTAGTCTGTGAATGCTCCAGTCTGGGAGGAAGCACAACAGCAGCCTGTGATGAGGACATGAATTTGTTATGACAGGCTAATTTTACAAATCCAAGGCTGCCTTACGGCAGAATTATAAAGATATGGATTAAAAAAACTCAAAAGCCCAAGAAGCAAGAAATGTATCACGTCGCTGCTGAGAAAATATTCTCGCACAGTCAACTCCCACAGGTCAATTCAAGGTGGTATCCAGCCTCCTTGGATGGCTCAGGGAGCAAAATATTGTGAATATTGGGCATGTTTAGACTGATTGGTGAGTGTTTGATCCGTGTGTGTGTCTGGGAGTGCTGTGATAGGAACTGCCTCACGTMAACAGCCACAGACAGATCTCAGGGAAAAAGCAATGAGGAAAAACCAAATCAATCCACCAGCCCTCCCCAACCCCCAAATAAAACCTGAAACAATGGAAATGCTGCCTTTGTGCAGCCCAGCTGTGCCTGAGCGGAGCTGACACAGCCAGTTAACATCAGGCCAGTGTCAGGGGGCTCCTAGAAATAATCTCAGTGCATTCATCCCCTGCAGGCCTCCACAGGAAGGGCAGGAAGGGTCTGGAGGGGCTGGCAGAGATGAGGAAATCAGCAGGAGAGTGTTTGGAACCACAGCCTGGAGATSCAGGGAGAAGGGTGGATCCTGGAGAAAGGGGGAGTGGAAGCTGGGCTGAGAGGGCTGTGCAGGAGTGAGGAGAAGCCTGGTGGCACAGCTGGGGGGTGTCCACACCTCAGCCAGAGCCATCAGCAAACAGGGACAGCCTTGCAGTACCTGCAGGGAACCTACAGGGAGGCTGGGAGGGACTTCTGCAAGGGCAAGCAGTGACAGAGAAGGGAGAATGGTGTAAGGTGAAAGGGGGTAGATTCACCTTGGATATTGGGAATAAATTGTTCCCTGTGAGGGTGGGCAGGCCCTGGCACAGGGTGCCCAGAGCAGCTGTGGCTGCCCCTGGATTCCTGGAACTGCCCAAGGCCAGGTTGGACAGGGCTTGGAGCAGCCTGGGACAGTGGAAGGTGTCCCTGCCATGGCAGGGGTGACACTGGGTGAGCTCTGAAGTCCCTTCCATTCTGGGACACTGTGAACTGTGGGGAACACATGGGAAGGAGGAGAAATCATGTTATGGGGCCATTCTGGGATGCTGCTTGCTCCTGTGAAGCTCTTGTGACCAAGGACTCAMCAAAACACCTCCTGCAATGTTTGAGCAAAAGGCAAACAGAGCTTTGGGGCTAAGGAAACGCTCTGTGGACAGATGCCAAGATGCACTCAAGCCTTTGCCACTGATTTTGTGTGGTGCTGCATCAGCCAGTGGCCAGAACAGCCTGGTTTGTGCTCCTGTCAAACCCTGTGAGCTCCAACACTCCAGCAGCTCACACCTCAGTGTCACTGTGTAAATCTCTGCAGCCTGTCACTGATGGAAGGGTCTCTGTGACAGGTGTCACCCATAAATCCCATTTAAATACACCTATTACCACACACTGTATCACTCACAATCACCCATGAAATGTCTCTTTGGAGTCACCACTCAGACAGGGGTGATTTAGGGCCATTTCACTGGTGTGAGRTGGGATTAGCTGGATCTTGCAGCTGCTGGGATGTCAGCACTGGCCTCAGAAGGGATGAGGGAGAGCAGGCAGAGGCAGCTCCAGCAGCAGCTTTCCAGCAGCCTTTCCCACACAGCCTGGAGCTGCTTCAAACTCCGACTTTAAAAGTGACTGCAGAGACTTCACCACCCACTTCCCATGGGAATACATGCAAGAGTCCTGCAGGTGCCTTAACTTTTAGAGCCAATGAGATCTTTCTCTGGCTTTCTGTCATCATTTCCACCTTGGCAAGTGGAGTTCACATAGCTTTACACACACACACACACAGAGTTCTGCCTGAGACACAGAGTGAGGGGTTTTGTCACTCAGCAGGTGGAGTTTTTTTCTAATTCCTCCTCCAAAATGAGTGGGCAGCTTGAGAGATCAACCTGCTCCAAACAGAAAACTGATGTCTCATTTAATTCAGAATAACGTGAGAACATCTGCAAAATRAACAGGGCAGTTTAGAAAGGCAAATGCTTATTGGGAGGCATCAGTGCTGGCTGCTGGTTCAGCCTGTGCTAGACAGGAACTGTGCTGACAGAAAAGGCTGGGACACACCCCAGATGAACAACTCTTGCAGGTATTGCTGAGTAAAAGTAGAAGAGGAGAGGTGCCCACATATCCTGTATCTGAGCAGAGTCTGGCAGGAGCAGCTTCAGAGGAGGAGGAGCTGAGACAGTCCCAGTGCCACCCAGACACCAGTGCCTTCCTGGTCCTGATGGGAAACTTCTGCTCTGAGTGCTCTGCTTCAGTCCCAACACCAGAACTTCACTCCCCTGTAGTGACTTTTCTCATTGTCCACAGAAACATTCCATCCTTTTTGCCATGATGGCCTTGATACCAGCTCTGGCACTGGGATCAGGTGAGGAGTGTTGGTGTATGGGGGAGCCATTGGATGCAGTTGGGTCTGAAACAGCAGCAAAAGGCAGCCAGAGGTGATCCAAGGCTCATTGGTGCAGCTCTGCCTTCATCTTCCAGAAAGYGCACAAGAAGGAAGAGCCATCACTGCTTCTCCTTGTCCGTGRTGCTGCTGGAAAGGGATCAGCTGGCTCAGTCAGGAGCAGGAGATGAGAGGAAATGCGAGACAAGTGCAGGAGGAGAGGGTGAGGGTGAAGCAAGGAGCTGGAGCACTGTCACTTTTAATGTGCAGGGTGATTATGTACTGGCAGCTGTTTGCAGATTAGAGACGAGCACTTGGTCAGGGATAATTATCTCCCTCTGGAATTAGGAGATTTTTCTCACTTCTGGCAGGGAAAGAAGTGCTGGGCAGTGCCCAGCATCCAGAGCTGCAGCCCCAGGAGGGGAGGCCAGTGGTATCTCTTTCCCTCACCCCAGAGTGGGAGGAGTCCTGTCCTCAAAGCAGCCCAGAAGGATTGGATGACAATGCAGGGATTAAAGCAGTGTCCTAGGCTGTCCTTAGCTCCTCAGCCCAGGGTGCAGTGCCTGGCTTCCAGGCAGCTCCCTGCAGGATCCAAGCTGGGTGTTTTCCAGCCTCATCAAATGTTCTGCAAACTGGATATTGGGATGATCTGCTACAGAGGTCACACACCTGCCAGAGCCAGTCAGGGGTGAGGGCAAGCATCAGCAGTTCCAAAACTGTACCCAAAGGCTGCTTCTTCATCTCTCCCGAGATGGAAAAATAAACCTCACTCTGCAGCTAAAATCTGGTATTAACAACAATAACTGACTTTTCAAAATATTCAGCTGCAGAAAATGTTTCTTGAAAGAAATGCCATTGCCTTCAGCTCTGCCAGCAATGCAAACTGGCACAGAAATCATGGCACACAGRGAGCATTTGCAACCAGCTCTTGTTAAAATCCCAACTTGACCCCACAGGTGGTGTGGAATTGTGGAATATGATCTCCCCAGCCTAAAAATTTGAAATTTATCAGCTCATCTATTGACAAAAGAACTGACTAGAAAGGATATTTTAAATATGCTTCTGTAGCAGGTACTGGGTGCTTGATGCTCCATCTTCTGCTTTAATTAAAGGAGGTTAAATTGATTGTCAGGGAATGCCCAGGGTGGCTACAGTTGTTTTCCAGTGCTGAGGCTGCAGTGTGGCAGTGATGGTCACCTGCATGTGACCTCTTTCAGTCATTTCCTCCTGGTATGAAAACATAAATTATACAGAGGTTGTAATGGTGATCTCCTCACAGAGACAACAGCCTGGGACAACTATTAAAGTCTTCATACAAAACCGAAGCAGTATTCATAACAAAATGTACTGCACCAGGAAGTTTAAACCTTCCTCAGGTTGGCTTGAAAAGGTTCATGGTGAATCCAGGCTTGCACCAAGTGGCCTTGCTCTTGGTGCAGGATGAACACAGGAATTTGGGAACAAGGCAATGCCTGTTGGGATATCATTATGGATTACTGCACTGGACTGCTCTGGAAGGCAAAGCCCTCAGTGGTTTAAACTGAGTCAGACAGGATGGTATGAGAGCCCTGAGAAATGCCACTAGAGCTTCTGTGACAAGGGACAGTGGCCAGCAAAGTGATCTGTCCCTCTTCTCTCTCTCCTATGAGACATCACTTGAGCACAAAGTTCTTCTATTATGGGAAATTGTTCCACTGAAAGCACAGGAGGTGCTTGGGATGGAGACCCTGAGACAAGGAAAGGATCAGGCAGAACAGAGGGGAGCAGGTGGCTGGGTGGGAGCCTGTCCTTGTGTCCTCATCCTCCYGTGTCCCACAGGTGCCAAGTGCTCACCAGCATGCTCTGTAGGCAGCAGCAGCAGCATGCCACACAAACTGTGTCAAAAATTATTCTGCATCCAGAAAAATTATTGTCTCAGAAAAATAAACAGGATTTTCTGAAGTGAGTGGGATAATCATAAATTAGACTCAAATGGCGAGTGTTTYTGTGAGCACTGTGTGACACACTGAGCCAGCCCTTGGGATTTCTGCCTTCCATGGGCAGCAGTTCAGCTGCCTGCTCTGCCTACTGCTCCCTGCCCTGCCTGCTCTGCCTGCTGCTCCCTGCCTGCTGCTCCCTGCCTGCCCTGCCTGCTCTGCCTGCTGCTCCCTGCCTGCTGCTCCCTGCCTGCCCTGCCTGCTGCTCCCTGCCCTGCCTGCTGCTCCCTGCTCTGCCTGCTGCTCCCTGCCTGCCCTGTGCCCTCACAGACCTGCACAGGACATCCCAGCCCTTCCAGGTGCCATTTCCCTGCATTGTAAAGGTGAGCGCCCAGACCCCAGTGAAGGCTGTGGAGTCTGCTGCACATGGCAAAGCCAAAAGGTTCAGCAGGTTTTGTTATCCCAGAATCCARAGCTTGCCTATGGGATGCCCAAGGAGTGAGTTGAAGGTGTAAGAGGAGCAGTGGGCTGTGTGAGCTGGCCCTGSATCAGGCACAATACCTGATCACATRAATTTACCTTTTAGCAAAAACCTCAAGGGGAAGGACTTGGAGGGACCTCACAAAGTTGATACCAAACAATATTATCTTCATATTTGTTTTTTCTGATGGGAACCTAGAAAAACCTTTTTCTTCTGAAGTTCAGTAGTGGACCCATCCATTCACACCCTCTCCCTCTCTCCCCAGCCCTGCTGGGTGATCCACCCCAGTGCTTCACTATCCTTCGAGTCAAAAGCCATTTTTCCTTAATTCTTGTCTGCATTCCTGGCCCTTCCCAGTGTGACAAAAAGCCCTTTTGAAATCTGGCCTCTCCACCACCAGAGCTGGTTCTGTTCCTCTTTACAACTCTTTACTTGAGGACATTTTCCCTATCTTTCCTCTCCTTAGACAGGCTTAATCAGCTGCAGGTTTGTGGCTCCCAAACAGTCCAGAAAACTGCAGAAAATGGTCTAAAAATAATAGGGAAAAACCACTTGTAAAAGCCCATTCCTTGTTTGGGATCCATTCCCACACGGATGACAAGTTGTTGTGAGCGCTGACATGTAGGCGGAATTGGCAGTGCCTAATGAAAATGCTTTTAATTACCACACTCAAGTTATGATTTTGTAAAACAATAACATTTTGCTTGTCTGAAAGCTGAGTATTTATTATTCTCCAACTGTCAAATATTAGTCTGAGTACAAGCAACAGCCCTTGGATTTCTCTCAAAAGGCTTGGGTGATCTTTTGCTAGCAAAGGGCGAGGGGATAGAGGTGCAGAGCAAATCATCTGTGTTTTTACACTTTTCCCAGAGGTTTTTTTAATCTGTCCATTCCAGGGCTCCAGTCTGAGCTCTCTTTTAGTCCCTTCTCTCCTGGACTTTTCTGGACAAGAAAGGATCCACCACAGCACTGGGGAACTCCTCTTGCTTTTCCCAGTACACTCCTGTTGTTCATCCCTTCTACTTTTGTTTGTTTGCACCAGCACCAAACATCTCCCCCTYTGAAATCCACTGTTTCTTTAGTTCTTTCCCATTACCTCTCATTTGCTATAGAACGCAGGACTAAGGGGCACTGGAAAAGCCAAACTTTGTTTTTTGCAGCCTGCAAAAATGATATTTTGCCTATTCTCCAACCTAAAAGCACAGGGTGTCACCACTTTTCTCCCCAGTCTTTTGGAGCTGATTGATTGGAAGAGAAACAGCCCCAAAGCTTTGACAGATGGGTGAMTGGAAGTGCTGAGCCTGTGTTGGCAGTGAGGACCAGGGTCAATGTGGCAGCCCTATGGTACTGAAATCCTGGCATTTTTCCTTTCCTGGTGCAAACACTCAYCTGGAAGGGACCTTTCCACACAGCTCAGGAAATTTGGGGGTGGATATGAAGCAATCACAGCCCCAAGGCTGACAGAGCTCCAGAAGCATTTGGACAGTGCTCTCTGACACAGGATGGGATTTTTGGGGTGTTCCAGTTCAGTTCCAGTCCCAAACTGGAGAATTTGACTTATTTTCTTCCTTTCAGCAAATCAGATCCATGATGACCACAGAAACATGGGAAGAGAGAATAAGAACACTGACACTTAGGAGTTTTTCTCTCCCACAAATACATGGGAGGAATACTGCTGGAAAATAATTTGAGACAAATCAGTGCAGGACATTCTGCATGGCACTGTCTGAACTCAGAGAGGGAAGGCTTTGGGGGAATGAAGAGTTTACATTTGTGARGCTGCTGGGAGAGCTGGCAAACCCACGTGATTTGCAAATTCCTCTCAGGTTCAGYTAAATGAGCTCATGGCCTCTTTGGTGCCTGACAAGAAATGTTCTGTCAGGAAGGCATGGATGTGCTTTCTGCCTCTGTCACACACACATGGACACAAAGGAGCTACTTGTTTGCAGCACTTTCTCTGCATTTTGGTGTAGGGCTTGTGGGTTGTRGAGAAGAACTGGTACATAATTCTTTTCCTTCTATCCTTTCTACTAGGACAGCAAGAAACTCGGGGAGACCACATCTGCAGCCAGCACATCCTGCAAAAGTGACCTAAATTACTGTTAATTGTAGTGGCAGGACTAAATAGCTGTCCCCAGTGTGTTTACAGCTGGAGAGACAAACAGTTTGTTCTCAAGATAATGACAAACCACTTATATTTGGTCTACAAAAGCACTGTTTGTTCCCTRAATACCTGCACCAGGAGCTGTGTTTGTGAAGGAAAAACAAAATGTCTTCATGAGCAGTGCCCTGCCTGGAGCTGCCCTCTCTGGGATGCTGGCTCTGCTCGCCCAGCTCTAGTCAAAGCAAAAAAAAAAAMCACCCCAGATTTAGTTTTCTGCCAAGGAATGGGGATTTGGGAGCATGCCCTGCTCAGGTCAGAGATGTAAAGATGTAAATAGAGAGCCACTTGGCTTGTTAGAGATTTCTAACATTGCCATGAGTTTCTCAAGGCCTGTTAGCCATGAAAACCATCCTAATGCCAGGGTTCAGCTGTCTCTGTTGGCATCTCTGCAATGGAGGTTGGGTAGAAACTACAGCTGCTCTGAGTGGTGCCATTCACCAACCAACACTGGCTTCATCTCTGATGGCTTCTGAAAAATATCCCCAATTTGATTGTCCAAGAGATGCTCATTGAATTAAGGACCTCAAAGCCAGAAGAAAGAATGGCTGAGACCTCACCATCTCACCTAAAACTTCATCTGATGTGGAAACTCAGCTTCTATCCTGTCATCAAAGTGTCAATAAAATAAAATATTTTTAAATTTTTTTAGACCATCCCTACAGATGTGTCTTTCAGAAAATGTTATTGTTCTTTGGTTTTAAGGGTAGCTTGTGACCCAAAGTGCTGATACTTCCTGCCTTTGCTGAAAGCTCCAGTGTGTGTCCATCCCACCATTCCTGGATTGTCGCTGACACAAGAAAACCAGCTTACAGAAAGGAAGAAGTAAATCTTTAAACACTCAAAACTGAATTCACTGTCAGCTGTCTGTGTGTATCTCTCAGATTTGTATCAGAGACTGGGARATTTATGGCAGCAGCTCTGAGTAGACAGAATGAAATAATGCCACAGAGGTGGAAGTGAGTACTGAAAATCCTTATCAGTGTGGTTCAGAACCTCCTGCTGCCTGTGTGMCTGCACCTGCATGGACTCCACTGCACGTGCACCCAACCCATCAGAMACCACTCAGGGTCAGGTAAAACTCAGGTTTTAATGCCCTACCTACATGTGAGGCCACCTGCTAGGTGAACATCTACAGCAGAGTTCAGGCTGCCACTGTCCAAATACCCTGRCAGCCCTTTTTCCCTGCTGAATGGCTTTGTTGTGCTTAGGTGGGCCATTCCTCACTGTCAGGACCACATTCCACACAGTCTGGGAGGAGCTGGAAGCTCTTCCAGGCTTGGGAGTTGACTTTCAGCTGAACTGTCACCTCCAGGATGAAGTGGAAGTCACAGGGCATGACAATCTCCAGGCGGGAAGATGCACAGGGTGTGATGGTCTCTGACATTCCCAGAACTCCAGGGAGCTGGCACAGGACAAGGAGCAATGAGCAGGAGCTGGGATGTGGGAGATGCACCAGCACAAGCAGCAGGATGGCCTGTGAGAGAAACAGCTCCTGTGCCCTGGGTCTCACTGCTGCCAGCACGGCTCTGCATTTCCCCTGTTCAACCCAGAAACAGGAGATTCTTCACCCAGCTTCACACATGGGACAATCCATGAAGACAATATTATCAACCACCAGGCAAAGCTGCTCTGCTGAGCTCTACAAATAAACAGCTCCCTCACAGCCTCACACACCAGGCTGCTGGAGATTATTTCTGCCAGAGGTCCTCACTGCTTCCTTAGCATTAATTCTCTTTTTGAGAGKGATTCACCTTGAGCAGTGAATGTTTTCTCGAGTGTCTCATTCTGATCAGTGTCCCTCTGACCTTTTAATCTGCAGCTCTGTTAATGCCTTAATGGCACCTGGTTATCCCAACGCAGCAGGGCAGTGCTGCATCCACGTGCCATCCAGGATTAGGAGTCTTCTGGGCTTCCTGGGAAACCCTTGCTGCTGTTTGTAGAACAGTGGGATTTCTTTCTCTCTTACTGCAAAGTACAGGCTTACAGACCCCTCACTACTGCCTGTAAAAAAAAACCACTCCCTCAGACTGGTCCAACTCTTTAAAACTTCTATTTTGTTTCTTTTTTTTTTCCTTCTTTCCAAAATTGCCTCTTGTGCAGATAAGAGCTTTGCTTTTCTCCGTTCTGCTGCTCTGTCCCTATTCATCCTTCATGAGGCCTTTCAGGTGCATTCCTTTGAAATCAGCAAAAAATTCTGTACAAATAACCACTTTTTTGCACTCCTAGCAACACCTTCCTGGGAAAGAAGGGCTGAACTTCTTCATGCTGCTACTTCTGCTTGCATTGGCTTTCCCAAGCAGGCTGCAGTGGCCCAGGTGCTGGGGTTTTCCAGCAGAGCTACTGCAGTATTTAGGTCCCAAGCTGTAACCCTCTAATGAGCCCTCAATATGTATTTAGGACCCTTCCTTTCATTTCCTGTTTTCTTCAATGATTTTGCATACCTTGAACATGAAAACCTTGCAGGTTCATAGCTCTTACTGAGAAGAAATGCAAAGCACTGAGTAGGACTAGCTGAGTTTAACATTTCTCTCTCTGTTATCATTTGTTTTCCTGAGCCCTGCTTTCGCTGTGGTCAAAAGCAAACCTTGAACCAGTTTGGTTTTTTCTCAAAAAGCAGAGACTTGCTGGCCTTGCAGACCCACATTTACCTTGCACACTCAGCTTTTGCAGTATTTGCCCRACCTCCCTGGCACCMAGCAGCWGCAGCCAGGAGCAGTTTGTAGGGAAGGAGAAGGAAGAGCTGCAGGAATCACTCCCAGGGCTGGGCTGGCAGCTGTGGTGCCAGATGTTCTCCAGGGCTTGGTGAGAGCCAGGACAGTGCAGTTGTGTGTTCAGCAAACCCCTGTGATGCTCCCTGGGATTTTATAACATTCCTACATGGCAGCATTTACATGTACAGGGAAAGTGAGTATCTCTGGCATTCAGAGTCACACACACGCAGGGAAAAGTGCAAATGCACATTACATGGAGAATTGTAACACCAGAATTTTTTATTTCTTACTGTTGCAAAAGGAGTGAAGTCATGTTTGGCAAAGATACTCAGTGGTTATGTGCAATTACAACCACTGAAAATGTAAAGGTTTTCTGTGCATTTTGAGGAGTTATTTAAAAATGCTTTGGAGAGGGACTTTGGACAAGGGATGGAGTGCCAGGACARGACAGAATGGCTTTACA
>CADDXX010000216.1:442612-481958 GCA_902810485.1 Alauda arvensis
GRSAKWGKRGGRKGTSYCYTYCCMWKGSMRRARAGGGATTGAGATGATCTTTARGGTCCCTTCCAACCCAAACCAYKCTGGGATTCTGGGATTCTGTGGTGCTATGTCTCCACCCCATCCTCCCCACTTCACTCTGCAAAAACAGGTGGGATTAAACCTGAAATTTGCAGTCAAAATCTGAGCTGGGCAATTTTGGTGTTTATGGAGCACAGGCCATCCTGCTCTCACTGCCTCCCAAGCCCCCTCAGCTTGAAATTTCCAGTCCCTGGCACATTCTGTGGCAGGCCAGACACAAGTGCAGATAACAAGAAGTGGCACAGAGCATCGTCTATCGGTCAGGAGTAGGAGGAATTGATTTCTGACTAATAAAGAAAATTCATTACCCAGACTGAATGAGTCAGAAGGGAATGAAGGCTGGTGTAAAGAGGGAGGATGGACTCATGCACTCTGTTATTTTGGGCTTGCTTGGTTGCAGAAAAGGTCTGTGCAGCATCTCCATCTGCCCAGCCTTGGCCCRTGTCCTGTGGCACCATTTCAGCTCAGAAGCTGCTGCTGCTCCTCAGGGGGAGAGGCCTTTGGTGGAGGCAGGACTTGAGCACAGTTTGTTCTCCCTTTGGCAAACTGACACCTTGTTAACATCCCCATCCCTGCCCAGGGCTGGAGGAAGGGGAAATGGCAGTGGCCAGGCAGAGCCAGCACACAGAGGACAGGACAGGCAGGAGGGGCTGGATCCTCAGGGCAGAGTGAGCTGGTGACAAATGCCTGTTGCTCCTTGGCTCCAGGGTGAAGGAGCAAGGCAGGCTCAGATATGCACTCAGATGAGACCAGGTCCTGAGCCAGGAGCTGCCACCACGCCTGGGTTTAGCTCCTGGTGAGGCTTTGCTTCCCCAACCACCTTGCCATGCTCAGTGCCTGGGCTGGAGARCAGGACCAGACTGCCAGAGGGACAACAGGCCTGGGTTTGGGGTGTCCAGGAACAAGAGTAACCCTGGGGTTTGTCCTGASCAGCTCTTCATGCTCCTGCAGCCCTGCACTTTTCAGGGCAGGGGGGGGCAGGAGCAGCAGAAGGGATGTGTGTGAGGGAGAAGAGGCTGCAGTGAGTGCAGTGTGGGCATCACCGTGTCATCCATGTGTCACCTCTGACCAGGGCAGGACAGGGTCAGTTTTGTCAAGAGGCCATGGGATTTTTTACCAGAATCCTCCTTTCCATCCCACTGAAGGCTCTCACCTTGGAGACATCTTCCCTGTCCCTCACYGCTGTTTGTGCCAGGACTGACAGCATCTCCCATGGCAGGGAATGATATCTTAGTTAGGAGCCTCATTGTTTAGTCTTACAGCTGTCAATTAATCCCACATTTTTGCTATTCAGACTAGCTGTGGGTAGCAACATTTCCTGCTGCAGTGAAAATTTGTTGTGAATAAGAGCTGGAAGGGGAACTGCATTAATATTTGACAGCAGTTGGTGCTGAGGGAGGCTTTGCACTTCACAACCTGAGACCCAGAGGGGTTTCTCAAACCAGCGGTAGTTTAACAGCACTTAAACAAGCTTTTGCCACTGCAGCCCAGCTGGGGACTGCTGCTGGCCCAGGCATGCTTGTGTCATCCCCAGCTCAGCTGAGCTTCCCGTCTTGGGCTTGTCCTTCAGAGCAGAGATTTTGGGGGCAATGGGAGAATAAAAGCAGCTGATCACAGAATCATTGGATCACAGAGTGGTTTGTGTGGGAAGGGATTTTAAAGATCATCTCAATCCCTCTTCTGCCATGGGCAGGGACATCTTCCACTGTCCCAGGCTGCTCCAAGCCCTGCCCAGCCTGGCCTTGGGCACTGCCAGGGATCCAGGGGCAGCCACAGCTGCTCTGGGCACCCTGTGCCAGGGCCTGCCCACCCTCCCAGGGAACAATTCCTTCCTAATATCCAACCTAACCCTGCCCTCTGTCAGTGTAAAGCCATGACTCCTTCTSTGTCCCTCCCTCCCTTGTCCCAAGTCTCTCTCCAGCTCTCTCCAGCTCTCTTGGAACTCTTTAGGCACTGGAAGGGGCTCCAAGTTCTCCCCTTCACCTTCTCCTCTCCAGGTGCACACCCCCAGCTCTCCCAGCCTGGCTCCACAGCAGTGCTTCCCTGTGGGGTCCCTTCTGAACTCCCTCCAATGTGTTCCTGCCTTTCYTCTGTTGGGGACCCCAGTGAACCAGCACTGCCCAGCTCTGGGTCCCGCTGGCCCAGCACAGACACCCACAGCCATCAGCACCGCAGCCCTGTCCTCCCACAGCTGCACAGCCTTGCAGGTCCCTCCCACTGCCATCCTGAGCAGCCAGACAGTGCCTGTGCCAGCAGACCTGCATTCACAGGGATCCATGAGTGAAGCCACCCAGCAGTACTGCAACCAGTAAATAGCAGGGGAAAAATCTTTGTGGGGAAAACTGAATACTTTTTTTTTTTTTTGGCATAGCTAGAGCTGTTCATTTCATGTTTTTCTTTTTCTTTCTTCTTTTATTTTTTTTACAATGTTTTCAATAAAACTACATTAACTTCAAATCATGAAAGAGATGTGTTTCATATTTTGCAGAGTTTGAAGATGCTTACATAACCATAATGAGTCTGARCACATTACATGTTTTTAGATGCCTGCAATTTTTTCACCCAAATTAGGCTTTCTCAAGAAGGGCTCCCCAGTGGGGCTGCCAAAACAGTGGTGTTAATGTAGAGAGAAAAACGCTCCAAATCCACCTGCAAGCTCCACGAGCAGGGTGGAGACACCCTGAGCACCCAGAGGGAGAAGCCAAACCAGCAYTGAGCCTGCCCTTAGCAGGTCCCCAAGGCAGCAAAGGCCGTAGGACAATGCTTGCCTACACTCCAGCAGTACTCCAGCCCACTTTTCCATGGAAAACTCCCTCCCAGAGGCTGTTATGGAGAAGCAGAGCCCGGTGCTGCCTCCCCAGCCCTTGCCAGGTGTCTCCACCACCTCCATGCCCTCAGGCTGGGCAGCCCAGGGGTGCAGAGTGTGAACCCAGAGCCCTCCCACATCCCTGCTCCTCTTGGCACAGAGCCCCCAGGAGGGACCTTGGGAGACAAGGCACAGATTTATTTGGTCTCTCAGCTGCGAGAGGCTGCTGTGTGATCTTTGATAAACTCRGGGCTGCAGAGTTTGCACGAGTGGCTGCCAGCAGCTGACACAGATGCTGCCTGGCACGGCACCAGGGAGCTGTGACACTCATCTGATCATATGTTTATCCACATGTCCCTCACACACTGATAGGCACAGCAATAGCCCCTGGCCTGCCCTCGCAAAGCACGAGCAGCTGAGCTCCTGTGCTGCACACAAGCTTTGGAAATGATGGCACGAGGTTTCTCAAAGGCCTCTCTGAGTGCCATAGGAACCTTCCAAATGCTGCTGGCACCCAGGGCATGGAGCTTATAGAGCAGGTTTTGTCTTGCTTTGAAAGAAGTCATGTCAAGCCTGCACTTTGTGACTCCCTAGYCCAGATCTGCCCCACAGCATTTCTCCCTGCTTGGCCAAACATTTTTTTACCCAGCCAGTCTTCAAGCCCTCCTGGCTGAGAGCTCTCAGCCCAAAGTACCCCATCACGGTGTTCCTTCAGYCCCATGGCATGAAAACAAGACAGCAGMGACCTTGTGGGTTCAGAGGGACCTCTCCCATCTCCCCAGSAGTGGTGGCACTGGCTGCAGAGAGCCCTCTGCCCTGTGACTCCACTCTGGTTAACTCCACTCCCTCTCATTGCTTTAACTCAGTCTCAGCCATCCACCTCCCGTGTCCTTTTGCAGGCACAGCCCATCCCAGCGCCCTGCCAGCAGGGCTGGAGCTGGGGGAGAGCCCCAGGAGTGTCAGGGCTGCAGTTTGCAGCTCAGCTTTCCCTGGCACTGTGTTCTCCCRGAGCAAACACGTGCTGTGCCTCTGTATCAATTGCATGACCAGCTTCATTTTGTACTGCTTATGAATTATTGCTGGCCCCTGTGGCTCTTGTCAGTGCTTCTGTCTCACACAGACATTGATTCATACACCCATGAATGTTCCCAGGCTTAATTAAACTCCTGCTCCCTTCCTGACATTCTCCTTTGTGTGCACCAAGGTGGCTGATCAGCTTTGGGTGGGCTGGGGGTGTGCCCACCTCCCTTTGTGCCTCCCCTGTGCTCAGACCCCACCAAATTTCAGAAGTCTCCACCCCACCTTGAAATGGAGCCATCATTTTTCTTGCTCTGCAGGTCAGTGTGCTAAATTCTGCTCCCCTTGGCTCTCTTGTCCACCCAAGCCCAGGGCCTGTTGTCCAGGCTCCAGCCACACTGGCCTTTCATCCCTGGATAGGATTRTTCTCCAGCTCTGTTCCACCAGCCATAAAAAGCAGTATATCACCAGCAAACTTGAGATCAAAACTGACAAGCARGCTTTTTAGATGAGCCTGTTCTGCTGTCTGTAATTAATGTGTCTTGTTTTCTTCATTTATATTTTATTTATATGCTTTTATGTATTGTGAGAACCTCTGAGAGGGTTTTCTTTTTYATGAATTACGCTTTGTAAAACAGGAGAACTGATGTTGATGAAATAGTTATTATCAGCTAAAGGCTGCACTCGCAGGCTGTGCCTCCCTTCCACCTGGCAATCTGTCACTCCTCCAAACGTGACCGACAGACAGACAGCCAGGAAGGAGCCAGGAGGAGGAGGAGAGAGCGGGGATTGTGATGAAGGTGATTAAAAATAGACAAAGATTCCTTCGCCACGAATCAGAGTGAGAAGTCTCAGAGAAGAAAATAGCAAACCTAAAAGATATTGCCTGAGGGGGCTTTTACTGATTTTAGACTGTGTTGCTCAGATCAGTTCACTCCAGTGAGTGTCTGTKCCAGTTTTTTTAGGATGGAAGAAATAATTGCCAGCATGGGGGCTGGAGGGAGGGCTTTTTATTTTTAATTTCGTTTCCCTAAAAAGTCTTTCTTCATTTAAATCTTGGAAGCAGGAGTGTATCTGAGGGAGAAGCTGATTGAAAATGGATCATTTAGAGCTTCACTCCCATCTTTGTGTTGATTAAGTGTTTGCCAAGCTACTGCCCCAAAGGGAATTTCACTGTTTTTTATAATAAATCCCTAAAAAACAAGTTTCACTGGGACCACCGAGATGGCAATCAAAGCTTGAGTGCTGGAATCASGGAGYAGGAGCACAGAGGCTCCTGTACATYACTCACTCAAAGAAAACAGGAAACAGCTCTACCAGTTCAACAGCATCCTCCCTGCTAAATATGAGGATTAACTGGGACAAGTGTTCTCCCAGTGAAAAATCAGGAATGCAAGAGGAATCCTTGCCCTCCGTGGTGCTGGGGAGCAGGGATTGAGGCTGGGCTGTGCTGGGGTGGTGTCTGCAGCCTTTGGGGTGAGGGTGCCATGAAAAGGGTGGATTCTACCCACCCTCCATAAGCATTCATGAAGTTCTCCACAGAATCAGAGAATCCCAGAAKGGTTTGGGTGGGAAGGGACTTTGGAGACCATCTARCCYAACCTCCCACCTTCCACTRTCCYAGKCTGCTCCARGCCCTGTCCARCCTGGCCTTGGACACTGCCAGGGATGGAGCATCCATGAGCTGCCCAAAGTGTCTGGAGGTGCAGCCAAGCTGTCCCAAAGCACTGAGACAGACAGGGAAGGGAAATGGTGAGAGATCTCTGGGAACAGCCCAGGGAAGATGTGAAGATGTGTGTGCTGTGGCTGAGGCTGAAACACCTCAGATTTTGTCACAGTTTTGTTTATTTGGTGCCCTCTACCACACATCCTCTGATGAGGCTCCTCAAAGTGATTTGGATCATCTGATAAGCTCCTGCAAGTCCTCCCTATCACCATCACTGGTTTGAATAATGCTCTAAATGTCACTCCTGGGACAGGAAATGCAGCAGTTTTGATACTCTTGCTTCTGTCCTGATGATTCAYGTTGACATTTACATGACCAAGCAGAGGGGGGAAGCTGCTGAACACATCGCTGAGCCTGTGGAAATCTTCACAGTGACAGCATTCAAACCAGTAGAGCCCCCAGAATTCCCAGGAAACACCCTCACTAAGGCAGAAGAGCTTGAGCAGGCTGTAGAAAGCTACATCCCCTCGCAGCTCTCTGGAGGATGAGCTCCATGCCCATCCTGAACTCCCCTTTTTGGAGGATGCTGAGTGCAGGTACCTGAAGGAACACGYTGAGTGCATGTCCAGGACCATGAACACCAAGCTGTTCATGGGGCATGGAAGTTCACAAAAGGAGGTTTAACATGTGGGATGTCCTTTTCCCTTTTAGGATGTTTTTCACTTCTCATTTTAGGACTGTAGGTAAAGGCAGGTAACGCCGATGGATGGATGGATGGATGGATGGATGGATGGATGGATGGATGGATGGAAGGAAGGATGGATGGATGGATGGATGGATGGATGGATGGATGGATGGATGGATGGATGGAAGGATGGATGGAAGGATGGATGGATGGATGGATGGATGGATGGATGGATGGATGGATGATGGATGGATGGATGGATGGATGGATGGATGGATGGATGGACAGCTCTTCAAGAGACAGAGTCAGGGAGGTTAACTCACCACCTGGAGCTTGCTGAGAAATAGTCCAGCCTCACCATTCTAACTACATAAAGTTTCAATTTTAAAACAAATTATTTTCTATCTCCACCGCAGCTCATGGGCACTTCTGGAAAAACCTGCAGCTCTGGGTGATCCCTTTATAGAGACAGTGAAGCAGAGCCACAAACTCCATATTTCCAGGTGCTGATGGAGCCTGGGGAGGGACAAGACTCTGCAGATTCCTGCCCTGAAGGCCATGGCCTCATGTTCTGAGCTGGGCCCTTGTCCTTGGTGCCAGTGCTGGCTGTTTTGAGGATGTTACTGCAGTGTTTGYTTGGCTTCCTGCATGTGGCCCTTGTGATGTTATTTTGGGTGGTTTCTGTGAGACAGCTTATTCCCACAKGCTTTACAACATCAGCAAAGCCTCCAATCAACCCAAATTACCAACCTCTTGGTGGGACTCTGTGCTGTGTAAATCAGGACCTGCAAACACAAAGATTTCACATTACATACATTGTGTGTGCTGCAGAACACACCCCAAGGATCTCCATGCTTAGAAACTTTTWAAAACTTGTCTGGATATGACCCTGACCAACACCCAGCTTCCAGGTGGGTCCTGCTCTCAGCTGTGAGTGACACAGAGAACTTTCAGGAAGCCTTTCCAAACTAGATTATTTTGTARCACCTATTTGAGGTGACCCACAAATGAGTTCTAGGCAGACAAAAGGATCCAGGTTGGTTCCAAATATCTTTGAGGGGAATATTTTTGGAATCTGATGGACTTCCTACCCCTGACCATGGGAGGAAGAGTTCTTGGGACAATTCCTATTGTGCAATCACTGTTCACTGCCTTTCCAATTCATTATTGGTGATGTTCCTTGGTTCCAGCCCAAACTGAAGGGATGGTGGCAAATCCAGCCCTGCCAGAAAGCAGAGGGGAAAGAGACTCTGCAGCTGCTACCAGCAATGAGGGAAGCATCCATGTACTGGTACTGCTGATTGTTTCCAGCTGATTCTGTGGCACAAATGCAGCTGTCCCACAGCTGCCTCTGGACTCCAGGGCTGGGRATCACCTGGGGGTGTTGTGCTCCTGCTTTTCCATGCCCACATCTGTCACACATCTGTGTGCACAGTGCCTAACTTCACATGTGTGTGGCTACAGAACCCTGGGTTTCTGCTGATCAAATGATGAAAGTCCTCAGGAAGAGAAGGGAGAGCTCATCCAGCCCTCAGGAAAGTCTGATGCTCAAAGGTTTTATGGAACCAGATTCACAAAAAGGTTCCAAGCAGCTCCAAMAGCATTTTGGGGCACAAACTCAAAATACAGCTTCTTAAAATCCTAAAGTTCCTTGCCTTTTCYCCCACATGCTCACTGAGCTTGAGACTGAGGGTGCAGTGGAGACTCAGTGCCCTGGGCTGCCTCCTGCTCCCAGCATGGACACAGCCCCATGGCTCAGGTGCTGTCCTTGGAGGATGGACCTCAACACTCAGTGGAGAAGCCTTCAGGACTCTGAAGGCACAGAGACACATCCTCAGAGGGTCTGCTAACCCTGCAGGCCTCTCCCCACTACCTCCTGCCCCTTCAGCAGCTCCTGGTTTGCCCCATGGGCCCCTGGGGGCTGCTGAGGGCTCCTAGGAAGGTGTCCAGCTCCTGTGCCACAGGGAGCAGCACTAAAATGTAACCACTGCATCACGGAGTCCTGCTGAATTTAGGGCCTTGTCTCCACTCCCAGCTCTGTGTTCAGCATGTTGAGCAATCCCAAACACGCCAGTTCCTGAGCCATCTGCATCAGTTACTCCAAAACAATGCAATGGAATGGCAAAAGGTGCTGTGCTCCAGCAAGAGGAGAGCTTCTGGCACATTGTACAGAGTCCTCCTTCTCCTGCTCACGTACTTATTTACCCTGCTCCAAGAGAAGGATCCAAAGACACAGAAAGCTTTGGTGCAGGGAGCAGCCCCAGCAATTGTATTTGTCAATATGTGGAGAGTGTCTGAGAGTGATGTATTTGCAACATCTATGGTCCATTGCCTGATTAACTCAGAATGAAAACCACCCAAGCTTCACACTGAAATCAGTTAGCAATACAATATCTCCAAAGATTGTGCAATTACTTTTATTTTTTTTTTCTGAATGGCTGCCAATAACTGCAACTTTCACAGAAGATAAAGATCTTTTCTGCTTCATTATTTCTGAGATGGCACATTAGGATCAAATGTAGCATCCTATTAAATAAAACTCCAGGAAGACTATATATAGCACCATGGCAAATGTGGCCTGCAAAGCAGCATTGATCAGATCAGCACAGCAGCCTGTTTGCATGTTGAACAGTTAAAATATTCCTGCTATTAAAATTTATCCTCTTCTTGGTAAACCTGTATGTCCACGTTGTACTCACACAGTTGCTGCTCAGTGGGCACAGACTTCAGCAGCCTCCTCTGGCCTTTGTCAGGGGACAGGTTGTGCTTTATTTACCTCAGCCAGCAGATTCTTGAGATGCACTCTCCATTCTCATGCACCTACAGGTCCTACCTGTCCACATCCCCCAGCAGCTCGAGGCAGAGATSAGAGGTTGTGTTGGTTGGGTAKCTGGGCAGGCTGAGGTCCTCCTGTCCTYGGGGACATGCCAAGGACACAAAGGATCGTTAAAATCCATGGGGATTTTTGCCAAAGAGGAATTGATGGTCACCTGAGGACAGTGGGTTAGAGCTGAGGTTTGAGAGACAGCCTCATCTTTCCCAGTGAAACACATCCCTGTGCAAAGCTCCCAGCTTTAACACACAATCGCTGCTATTGTACAAGACCAGAGCCCAAATCTGCTCCAGGTTTTGGCTGATGGGAGATCACCCTTCCATCAGGTGGGCTCCTGAAATGACCCTGAGTTCACCCATGGCAGCAGCTGGAGGTGCTCCAGTSCCTCAGTGCTCAGAGCCTCCAGGAGGTGRGACAGCAGCYCTCTCTCRTCCAGAGAGAAARCAGCTCAYRCAGAGTGCAGGCCACTCTTCCCTGGCAGGACCCAGGGATGGCACTGCCCAGGACAGAGCCCTGGCACTGGCTGGCCCCAGCTCTGCCCCAGCAGAGCCCAGTGCTTGGCACTGTGGGATCCCCACATTCAGTGATCAAGGGGCAAGTTTTGAAAATGCAGAAAMCCCCCCTGAAATGCTATTGCAGTGCATTCACAAATTAGGTGAAGGCACATTTGACTGGATGGGCATTTACATATAAATTGCCATCTAATTGCAGTAATTGCACACGTTCCCAGATGCGCTATTGCTCAGGCAGGGTGTGCACATGGATGTCAGGTGTCTGCTTTGTTTTGTACCAAAGATGGCTTTAAATCAATATGAATTATTGGTTCCTCTCCTGCCAGACCATGGCTTAGATCAACCACCGTCCCAGGCAGGGCTAGGAAGACCTTTTGAAGTGAATTTTCAGCTCCTGTTCTGAGTCATCCTGATTTCATACCCTCAGGCTTGCAGCCTTTCCTTCCTTTCCAGGTCATAAATCCTTGTCTTGTCTCAGGGAAACATTTGGTGCTGTTAGGTACTAAGGACACGGTATAAAAATCAAACATCTTGGCATTTCACTYTTATATTGAAAACCGATCAAATAGTAAAAATGAATCTTGGATGAAGAAAATTTTAAAAGATAGTAAGTAGAAGTTAATGTCCTTCAATAACATCTTTTTTGTAGACTCGTTACCTCTTTATTTACCCTTCAAGATATTTGCTTCTGGTTTATAGCACAATATGTATTGAGGAGAGACATAAACTGGGCAGGGAAATGCCATTGAAATGAGAAAATAGAAAGTTAATGGTGAAACTAGAGTAGGCTAAATTAATTTACTGATTATATGACCATATCCCATCAGTAAGACATGAATTATTTTGTTTACAGTCTTCAGGTTGTTGCCTGGMTCTGCTACCCTTCACTGTTTTCAATTTAAACTGCAGTGATTGTAAAGAGAAGAGAAAATAAACCAAATGTTCCCATTCCACTTATAAATTTTATGTTTATAATCTTGTAGCCATCCATGGAAACCATGCCTGTTATTCAAGTGCCTTGCCTCCCCAAGCTGAGCATAATTATTACTGATACATCTGGATGTTTAACTACCTACTACAGACTCTTGAATTCCTTCCAGATATAAAATATCCATTAATACAGGAGTGGAGAAGAGTGGAGTCACAGGGGGAAGAAGAGAGGGGAGGGTTTATGTCTATTACTTCAATTCTCAGAGGATTTATGCCTTGCTTAGCACCACAGGGAGTAAAACACTATTACCTAAGCTGCTGTCATTCAGATAAAAGGATGTAATGTGCCTCTTTCCACTTTGTTTTACGAAGAATCCTTCGTGCACAGTGGGACAGATCCACTCTAGCTTGGTGTCCTTGGGAGATGGAGATACCCTCCCATGGTGCAGCCCTCCCCCAGCCCAGGGACATCACTGAGTCATGCTTTTTAAAGCCYTYTGGGYTGGGCTTTCACTCAAAACCCACATRATTTTGTAGCCAATGGATCCATCTGTGAAAACAGAGCTTGGGCTTCAATCCCGTGCCATGTTTCTTGCTCTGGTGTCAGCTCTCGAGGGAAGTCCCAAAGGAGCAGGTGTGGGTCTGTGAGGAGCCCAGCAAGCACCAGAATAGTTGGTGCGAAGAAAGGGGCTCAGCTTTGAGCAGTGCCACCAAAGATGTTAGCCTCTGAGTAAAAGGTGTGTGTCTTAGCTGAGGGAAGAGCCAGCATTTCAGGAACATCCATAAATCCCTCCTCTGGGGGCTGCATCCCCAGGGGTACAGCATCCCCAGGGGTACAGCATCCCCAGGGGTACAGCATCCCCAGGGGTGCAGCATCCCCAGGGGTACAACCTCATCAGGGGTACAACCTTATCAGGGGTACAACCTTATCAGGGGTACAGCATCCCCAGGGGTACAGCCTCCCCAGGGGTACAGCCTCCCCAGGGGTACAGCCTCCTCAGGAGTACAGCCTCCCCAGGGGTACAGCCTCCTCAGGAGTACAGCATCCCCAGGGGTACAGTATCCTCTGGGGGCTGCATCCCCAGGAGCACACCATCCTCAGGGGTGCAGCCTCCTCAGGGGTACAGCCTCCTCAGGGGTACAGCATCTCCAGGGGTACAGCCTCCCCAAGGGTACAGCCTCCTCAGGGGTACAGCCTCCCCAGGGGTACAGCATCCTCAGGGGTACAGCATCATCAGGGGTACAGCATCAGGGGTACAGCATCAGGGGTACAGCCTCCCCAGTGGTACAGCATCTCCAGGGGTACAGCCTGCCCAGGGGTACAGCATCCCCAGGGGTACAGCATCCCCAGGGGTACAGCATCCCCAGGGGTACAACCTCATCAGGGGTACAACCTTATCAGGGGTACAGCATCCCCAGGGGTACAGCATCCCCAGGGGTACAGCATCTCCAGGGGTACAGCATCCTCCTCCATCACTCCTGAAGTCATCATCGAAACACCACTCAGGAATTTTAGCTGTTTTGCAAAGATAGTTCTGCCACGCAGCATTTCCTCACTGTATCAGCTCCATTAAGGCTCTGGCCCAGACTTATTGATTACTCTCTAATCTGTGCCCTATTAAATTCACACATCCGTCTCACAATTACACACGTGGCATCAGTCACTCTCCAGCAATGCCCCATTAGTCCCTATTAGGAGGAACACAGTGGTAGTTGTGTTGCTGCTGCCTCATTACCCTCAGGATGTACCTGATCCGTGGCACTGGCTCTGGTCCAGGCAGAGCCTTCCCACAAAAAGCCRGGGCTGACTCCTCACCTGACACCCGGCACTTGAATCGTCATTTCCAAATGTTCCGTGTGTGAGAAACACTTAAGTACAGAGAGTGTCAGATCCCTTTCTGTGAAACTATTATTTGCCTCCAGATAGAATGGGAAACAACTTGTCTCTGATCATAGCAGTTACTTATAAGCTGCCAGACTGGAGGGATAAGTGAGATAAATTAAACTGTGAGCACTCGCTTTCCAAGAACAGCTCACTCTATTTGCTCAGGCGTTTGAGTACACACGCAGCTTTTAGCCCGTAATCAAAGCACTGAGCTCAACCAAAAGGATCACATTTAGTGCACCAGATCAAAGAGGGGTGAGCTCAGAGTCATGTACCCTCCTGGTGCTCCAGCCCTCCGCCACAACCTCTCCTCTCAGGAGCCTGCACACAGCTGCCCTTTGCTGCACACAGGGCAGACAGAACCACACTGAGTGACAGAACACAGCCACACAAAACCTCATTCCTTCACCACCTTCACCTCTCACAGCCCCATAAAACCCCCATTTGCAGAGCATACAGCTGGTATTGTTCCATCTTCTGTGCCCATTCCTCTGGTGGCACCACGAGTGGAGCCTCTGCAGTGCCTCCCACAGCTCTGCCATCGCTCTCCCCTCAAGTGTGCTTGGAGAGCACATGGCTGCCAGATGGAATTGCACATTCCACACGTTAAGGGGACCAGAYGAGCACAAGAGGCTGCACAGGCCCTGCATTGTGCTTCCTATTCTTGTGGACTCCCTCTCASGGAGGAAGTGGCCTGGAATGGGAAGCCCCATCTGTCACTGAGATACTTGTTGAAATTGAATGTTCTGATTGGGGTTTTTTTGAATTTTTTTTCCAAGATTGGAAATGTTTTGGTCCCTTCAGCTCTGCCTTTAGCTCTAGTCACACAATTGAGGTACAGAAAAAGCGTAAGAATATTTGATTTACTACATTTAACGAAAAGGATGATATTTTGTTACTTATGGGTAGAATTTTAACTACCTTGGAATAACCTGGAAAACTTTCATATAGGACAGATTCATGCACTTTTGACTGGACTTCCTGTGGCTTTAATTTTTAACTGAGATGCTCAGATGCACCTGTGAAAGGAACCCAAAGAAAAGCCAAGTGGGCACGATCTTAAGCTGAGAAAAAGGAGGGATGTGAAGCTGAATGTTTAGACCCAAAGGGGATTGAAGGTGCTCAAAGAGGATGGGAAAATAGGAGTGTCAGGAGATTGCTCTCAGCAAACAACAAAGCTAATGGGAATAYTGATATATGATTATGTCAAGTTTGGATCAAAACTGCATACTTAGTGATCCCATCTTCATTTCTGAAGGTGCTCTGGAGCCAGAACTCCAATAGCTGAGATCCTCTTGAATTTTTTTTTTCCTTGTTTTTGGTTTAGATTCTGAAGAGGGAAMATTACTGTGAGCAAAAGGACAACAACATCACAACTGACTGGAAATCCTGCTGGTAGGATTTGGTGAGGGTAAAATGTCATTTGTGARCCAAATCTGGCCATCCAGCCCAAACCCTTCTACCAGGCATTGCTTCATCCATTCAGGGGTGTGCYCCCATTCCTGCAGGGTGTCCTTGGCCAGCCAACATCACACTTGGCTGACTTACAGCTGAGAACTCATTTTGCAGTGATGCTGATGATCAGCATCTTCTCCTGACTCACCAGCACAAAACCAAAGCCCAGTGACTGAGGAAAGGTTACCTCAGTGACACAGCAGCATCTGAAAGCCAAGGCAAGGCTGTCACCACCCACCTGTGGCTCCTGGGACAGTCCCCAAGTGCTGAGAGGCTGCTGAGCTGTGCTTTACCCCTCTGGGGTGTGCAGAGCTTGTTGTGCAGCCCAGGCAGGCTGAGCTCACAGCCCGACAGAGCTCCTGCAGATGGGACACTACTGCCACTGTGTGAGACCTCTCAGCACGCCCTGACAGTGCTGTCCCCTCTGCCACCCTGTCCCCTGGGAGGCTGGTCTCCTCAGCCTCCCTCTGCAGAGTCTGGCTCTGCAGGAAGGAGCTGGTGCAATGTGGGATAACCCTGAACGAGAATGCCACTGGATGGAGAATCCCCTCCCTCTCTGCTTTCTCTCTCCCAGTGCTTCCTCCATCCTGATTCTCTTGAAACAGGGCTGGGCACCTGGAACAGCATTCTTGTGCCTTAACCTGTGTGGAATAGAACTCCATTTCCTCCTTGAATGTCCTATAATTTCTCTTTCTTTGAGGACTCRCAGGCACCCTCTGTTTCCACAAGGACACTGGCATGTCCCTGCTGTTTGCTTTCCTCCTTCCTTTCCTCTTTTCCCTTGAAACTGTGCCCTTTCCCCACAGCTCAGCTGGAGGGACAATTCCCAAAGCACAGCCAGGGTGATCATTGCTGGTTCTGTCAGCATCAAGTGACCATGGCTCATGCTCCAGATGAGTGGGTTAAAATACCAAGGAATTTAAAAAGAGTAAAAAAAAAGCATTTCTCTCTTGGTGTCAGGCAGTCCAAGGATGATTTTCAGAACGCTCTGGGTGGGTAGAACTACAAGAAGAAAGCATGAGCTGACAATACCTGAGCAGCACTCTGGGAATGAGAAGGACCCACCCTGCCCTGAGAACCACGGGCACTGCCTTCTGCCTGGCTCTTACATTTCCCCTCAGCTTGGAAAGGGAAAATCAAGCAGGGGATSCACATCCCTGTGTTTTGTGCAGCTTGGGGTTCACAGGACACGTGTCTGGGTTTGAGTGATGTTTGGTGATGTATCATGAGTCCCTTGAGCCCTGGTGAGGCTGCTCCTGCTCTCAGGGGAGCTGATGGGGACACCAGGCACGGGGTGTCCCATCAGATGAAGCTCCAGTGGGAGCAGCAGGGTTKGTCCTTTCCCTGCTTCCTCAGGCCTGTGTCCCTGACCTGTGCAGGAGGAAACCCCAGGCTGGGCTCAGGCCTGAGGAATTCCTCGTTTTCCAGGGAGCACTGACGAGTGCCTCAGCTCTGAAACTGCTGATTGCAGACACTTGTGACTTTCCATGAAGTCAGGATTTCTGTGGCTGAAAGTCTGCTCTGTGGAGGAGCCTATTTCACATTCCTAATGCACCCACACCTATTTTTGATTAATACTTTCATCTCAAACCAATACTGAAACCCCCTATTAATATCTGGGGCCCGTGTGCACWGTTTGGGGCTGGTGTTAATTTATTAGCAGTTTCTAGTCAAGTGGGAATGGGTGTGTGGGAAGTGAGCATTGTATTACCAARTGACCTTTTGCTCTGGGCCCAGGCTCAGCTCCGTGTCTCAAGGGCTGCTGAGCAATGCTTCAAAAGCCTTTGGCAGGGAATGGGGATTGTGGTCTGTTCTGCATTCCTGGGGTGRTCCAACCTGGCCTGGAACACTGCCAGRGATGGGCACCCTGTGCCAGGGCCTCACCACCCTCACAGGGAAATATTACTTGTGGTTATCTAACMTGAATTTCCCCTCTTTCAGTTTGAATCCTTGTCCTATCACTGCAGTTCCTGSTGAAAAGTCTTTCTTTGRTTTCCTTGGAGGCACCCTTCAGACACTGGAAGGTGCTGTGAGGTSTCCTGAGCAGCCCCAGCTGTCCCAGCCTCTCTTCATTCCTGTTATTGTTGGCTTTCTCCCACACTYACAGCCACCACTGTCCCCCACCACAACCCAGAAACAATTTTAATCCACCTTCTTTTGAAGTACTTTACTTAATCACTCACTGAACACATATTTCCTACTCTTAAAGTCTATTTTCTSCCTTTTAGACTTGTTTGTTCAATGATGGAATTCCTTCTTTCAAAGCTCCTGTGAAGGAAATGATGGTGGAAGGAGATTTCAAAATAAAACCAAATCTGCTTCCTGGAATGAAGTGCTGATGAAATGGTCTGAAAATGCMCTTGTTGCCTCTGAGGGTTTGAGGTCTCAGCTCAGGTGCTGCTCAGGGAAGGAGCAGCTGATGTAGGGCAGGGAACTCAAGGTGTGCACCCAGCTCCAACAGCTCCTCCAAAGCCCTGAGCTCACTCTCCCTGCTCTGCAGCTGTAATGGAGGGGTAGAAGCAGATGATCTTCAAGGTCCCTTCCAACACAACCCATTCTGTGATTCAATGATTCCCAAGTTCTCCTGACTCTACCACCATAAACGTTTGTGCTTTGGTGTTCACACAGAGAAACTCTGGGACCTTCAGCCTCTGGAAACCTGCACAGGCTCTTCACAGGGCCCTGGGGCAACACCTCAGCATCATCAGAGGCAAACACCTCAGCATCATCAGAGGCAAACACCTCAGCATCATCAAACACCTCAGCATCATCAAACACCTCAGCATCATCAGGGGCAAACACCTCAGCATCATCAGGGGCAAACACCTCAGCATCATCAGGGGCAAACACCTCAGCATCATCAGGGGCAAACACCTCAGCAYCATCAGGATCAAACCTCAGAGCCCCGAGTCCTGTGCAGGCCCCTGGGAGCAGCAGGGCTGCCTGGAGCACATCCACCCTCCTGGGCTGTGCTTTGCACCTCAGCAAGTCCCAGATTTCAGTTTCCAGGAAGAGACAGGCAGGGATGATGAGCTGAAGTGAGGCAGGGGACAGGAAGAGGACACTGATTYATGGCTGTCTCTGCTGTAGGTTTCCCACCCAGGAGCAGAGGCACCAGCAGCTCATCCCCACATCTTCTGACCAGGCTGCTGTGGCCCTGGATGAGCTGGATCTGCTGGGCAGGGTCCTGCAGGAGCCACGTGAGAGGAGCCATGTGAGGAGCTGTGAGGAGCACAGGCACGGGGAAACTTTGTCTTTCTGGAAGAAGCAATGGCAGAGATTGATGAAAACACAGATTTTCAAGCTCCATGGTGGGATCTGTGCATGGCTTATTGTTGACTTTTCCATTTGCAGCCAACACCACTGGTACTTTCTCAAGTCTGTGTGGGCTAATGGCCTGCGTTATTACTTTCCACTGTCTTTTCTCACTCACATTATTAAGTCTTTAGTTCCTTTTATGTCCTTGAGAAAAGAGTCCCACACAAATGTCTCGGAGGCTTGCAAAAAAAAAAAATATTCAAACCCTTATTGTCTTTAAAGGTGCCTTTTTGGGGGGTTTTTCTTGTGCTTTCTCACTGGTTTGAGGAAAAATGTTTAGGAAAAGTTTATAGAATCAAATCACACTGATGGGAGTTCATCCAAGACAACTCTTCACCTACCCAGAGCCCATTGTTGAAGTRTTTGTTCCATTGTACAGTCTGACAGGCACAAACTGTCCAAAGGGACTCTTCTCACTCCTTTCAGTGAAGTGAAATGGACTTTTTGGAGTGCTGGCCCTCCTGCCTTGAGGGAGTTTTTAATTCTGTAGTGGGCCTTCAAAGCACTCGAGTTCTCACCTGTTCCTTGTTCTCCTCTTTCCTGACCTCCTTATCCACTTCAGCCCAAGGATCTGCAGAGTTTCCTTTTCACAGACTTTGGAGAAAAGCTGGGATGGGTGGCTCTGCATCAGTTCCATCACTCACCCTGGAGCCTCAGATTCCTGCAATGCCAGGGCTCCCTGGCATGCAGATCACAGAGCTGGCTTAAGAGTCAAAATCTCAAATATTGTGAATGTGAAGCTCACTTTGGATTGGTTACAGCTTTGTAAGTATTTTGCAACTCTATTTTAGACTTCCTAATAAAAACCTTGATGWTTACAGGACTTTTAAAATTTGAAATCAAACCTTTTATGTGAGGACAATCTTTTCTCCAATGAAGTTTCCATGCAGAAGATACACCAAAACAGATCCTGAGACTCAACAAAGTTAATTTTTTACCCTTAGAAGTATTTTTTGAATAATATTTTCCCTGTAAGTCGGGCCAAGAAGCAAAAACTGATTCTTTCAAATTAAAAAGTCAGAAGGCAAAAAAGGGTAGSAGGACTTAATTCTCTTGTAAGTCACTCAGCAGCTTCATGGCTGAGAGGGAAACCAGCACCTTCCAAGACTGTTCTGGTGTTACAATAACTGCACACCATCGGATGGAATGTTAATTTTTTCTGAAATTTAATTGAATCTTGATGCATTCTCACACATGGCCAGAGTGGAATAAGCCCTGTGGAGCTGTATCAGGTGTGAGGGGTGAGCCCACAGCAGCTCAGAGTGGCTTAATAAGAGCAAGACCACTTCTCCAGGTGTGCTTTGTAACAGAAAAAAGTTTTAATAAAAAGAGAAAACAACAAACAGCATAAAGCAAATAGAAATAAGCTGAACACAGTGCAAGGGAGACCCTCACATGATATAAGGCACCCCAGAAAAGCCACGAGGGGCTCTGTGCAGKCATTTAAGTACCTCATGGTGGGGGAGGTGTCCTTGGCAAAGTGCCCAGTGTGACAGGCATCGGGTCTTGAGATGCACTTCAGGTGACCAAAAGGGGTCTTGGGCTGGCACTTGGCCAGTCAGGATTACAGAAGCTCTGAAACTTCTGGTTTCTTTACCTTACATGCAAGCAAGGGGTGAAACCTCAGTTCCTTTGTAATTCAGAAAGCATTGCTACCCTGGGGGGCCTCTGCAGAATCTGACTTCTCCCTCCAGTCTACATCCTCCTTTTAGTGGCTCCAACCCTGCTCTTTCAGAGACTCCTTGTTAATGAAAGTTTTCCAGGCCAGGGAGAAGCTGGGTGATCCCAGAGCAGCAGGAGCCCAGGCTGGTTCCTGCCACTCTCAAGTGTCCTTATTCCAGGACACAGTGCAAGGATGGGTTTTAAAAATCTAAAAAAAAATGTATGGAAATAACTGAAAAAAAAAAACAAACAAAAAACAACTGAGACTTTTTGCTCCAGGTCCTGACCTGCATAAAAACTTTCTCTGTGTGTTTTACACTCAATAGGTAATTTCACACTGTCTGTCTCAGGCAGAGCTGTCTGATATGAGCTGTTACACTGCTGCCTTCAGCTGCTGCAGGCTCTGAGTCTCACCCCACATATCAGTCTGCAGATATTGATTGACTTCAGGAGGATTTCTAATAATAACTGGAGAATAACCTCCATCCTGTGCCCAAAGTGTTGGAGCCAGAGGATCTTTAAGGTYCCTTCCAGCCCAATCCATTCTACARCTCTCCCACCTGCAGAGGCAGGACTGAAACTGTGCTGGGACTCTGAATTTGCCAGGGAGAAAAAGCAGCCAGAGAGGAGCCACAGTGGGCAGGGGGAGAAGGATGAGTGTGTGGTGGCAGGCACAGCTGGCAGAGGGCTGGGAAGTTCCAATCCTTCCATCAAATTCCTGGAGGAATCTTGCTGATCAGAGCTGCAGGTCACACCCAGCCTGGTGAGCAGCACAGAGCCAGTCCCACACTGGTGTCACCTGGAAAACAGGGCCTAATCCAAAGGAAAACAAATAATTTTAATCCAGCCTGATGCAAAACTGCATTAGGAAAAAAAGAGCCTGAGAAAGGGGAGCTCCAAGCAGGATCCACCCACAGCCAAAGCTCTTTGAGGGATGGTCGAGCACTTGAACATGAACTGCTGCAGCACATGGGTGTCTCTGACAGGGAATGGAGGAGAGAGGAGGGAGAGATTGCTGTCTTTCCTCCCAGCACTCCCTGAAACTCATACAACCAAACTGCAGAGCTCTGGCATCCATGAATTAASTCAGCTGTTGGAATATTCAGGGAACAGCCAAATAAATCATAACAGAGCAAGAAAAATATCTCGAAATGAGACATTTATAGAAGTCAAAGAACAGAATAAAAATTAAGCTGGGATAGAAATGTCTGATACGAGAGAGCTTACATTCCTGCCAAGGAAAGGCAGAGCAAGAAAATGCTGGAAGGTGAATGTGAACATTTCCCACTCAGGAGCAAGGCAGACGCTTTCGGGACAGATGACAGTTAACAGCACTGGAATAAATTCATACAGCAAGAGGCAAACCTTCCACTTTTGGTGTCTTTAGGTGGGGCCTGGGATCCTTTGCAGCAGCCAGGCAGGACCCCACAGGATTCTGCAGGAGCTGGGCAGAGTTAGCTGAGCGGGAAGAGCTCAGCCTGCTGTCATGGAGATAACCGAGATAACCACTGCCACCCGCAGCAGCAGGRCTTGGGAAGGCTCCCAGCCTGGCAAGATGCTGTGGGGGCTGCTCTTCCCGTGATTTCCACCAGCCCAGGACAGCTGGCGGCAGACATGCAGGGGGTGCAGAGGATGGTGGATCCTGCATGCAGAGCCTCACCCCAGGGTGTGCAGGGCAGTCAGAGGGGAACGGGGCATTTACGGACCAACTCTTCCCTCCCTTCCTCAGGAGAGAATGCAGTGAGGCAAGAACGAGATAAAGAGAGAGAGGGGTAAAAGGACCAGGAGTGGAGCAAGGCGGGGAGCAGGAGAGCAGCCAGCTCAGGGCCAGGGCAGAGGGACAGCAGCGTGGCACCAGTGACAGTGACACTGGGACAGTGGCACCGCTGGGTGTGAGGTGCCAGCACGGGCACCAGTGGCTGTTGCAGAGATGCCCGGGCTCGGGCAGGCACAGCAGCGATTTCCCCATCGCTCGGCCCGGGAGGTTTCCCGTGGCAGCCCCAGGGCCGGGACGGACCCCGCGGGTGAATCAGCCTCCCACGGCCCGGCTGAGCACGGGGTGGGCTGGGTGAGAACCGAGCCTGGGAGTGAGGGGGCTGCTGGGACTGGAATCACTCTTTCGAGCTTTCATTTCCTCCTAGACACGGGCTGCCCTGCTCAGAAATGAAACTCAGACGTGCCAGCGCTTTCTGAGATGGAAGGAGCCGCGGTGACAGGTCACAGGATGCAGGGACAGGATGGATSGAGTGTGCACACAGCAGACACAGCCCTGGGCAACACGTGGGGCCCCYGAACCCCCACTCTGCTCGGAAGGAGAGGGTAAATGTTGGTAACACATTTACAAGTGCAGAGGAGGGGTCCAGGAAGGCAGAGAGGCGATGAGAGAAGGAAAGAGCTTCCCTCCTGCTGGCTTTGCAGAAAGCAGCGCTGGAGGGGATGMGCCTGTTCTCACTTCGGAGCTGACACGGGCGTGGAGCAGCTTTCGCAAGCCCTGCAGCATCCCATGTGCACTCCGTGTGTGCCTCAGGCTGCTGCCCTGGGCAAGTGCCTGTTTGCCTGTGCTCCAGCAGAGCGGACGTGTCATCTCCCATCCCTCACCGGGAGATGCAGCTCCTTGCTCCGCTTTGTTCCAGGGCAAGGAACGGCCTTAGCCCCGATAAAAATTACATTGCAAGGCTCCTGTTCCATGAACAACTCCTGTGCATCAAAGGGTGTCTTCCTCACACAGCTGGAGCTGAACGTGGAGACCCTGAGCCAGAGCAGGGCAAGGCAGGGGTTCAGCCAACCCACACTGCCCTCACATCATCTGCCTGATTTCACAACGGGAATGTGCAGGAAAAGAAAGCAGAGACCTCAGAGTTCTACCTGGGGACAGAGAGGGAAGTCAGTCAGGTTTGGCTGGATAACTCACTGCCCATCTCATCCCATGGAGCTGTTTCCTGCTGGGRTGGCAAAGAGCTCCATCTCCACTTAATCTACCAGGGCAGGACCACCRATGTTCTCATCAAGGAGAGTGACTTCTTTTGCAGTGCAAAGGAAATGTCTCTATTCYGTGTTTGTGCAGTGCTCCAACAACAGAGCATTTAAAACACAACCCTAAGTGAGCACTGCCCCAACCCAGAGGAACCTGGAGGCCTCACACAGCCTGGACAGGAGCTCTTGCTCCCACCCACAAACCATTGGGATAAATCTGGGAGAACCTGCTCACAGAAGCAACGGACTTGCTCATGTGAAGCAAGAGGACAAAAGTAGAAAGCATGAATGAAAAACAAGCTGAAATGCCCATCTCATCCCCAAAACATCCCAAAGATCTCTGTGCTGCCCATTAGGAGTCAGACAAAGTGTCATGGACACTGTTGTGCACCGCTTTGAGCTGCTTTCAATCTCCCTTGCACCCACTTTCATTCAGAAATGGAACAGAGGCTAAAATATTTGTCCAAATGACTTCAAGGGTTCTTTAGAGGATTAAACAAATCTAGTCTTCAAAAATGAGCATTTTAATTGTAGAGCCACGAGGCAGGCTGAGGTATGGTGTTCRGTGATGCTTCATAAATCTCGCCGATTTGTCCAGTTAGCTTAAAACGAAAGTGGTAATTAAAAGCAAAGGAGCAGCTAGTCCGTTACACACTAAATGGTTGGATTAAATATTACCCTGGACCTGATTATTAATGTGCAGGAGGGCTGTTTGCTGTTTGTTCAGCAGGTTTTATTAATAGCCCCACGGCAAACATTTCCCGTAAGGCGGGATGGATCCTCGCACCAAAGGCAGCCGTGGAAAGTTGCGCGCTTTTCCTCCGCTGCTCTCACCCTGCCTGGTAATTTCCACAGATTTTGTGCTCTCAGGTTTAGTCAGTGTGACCCCAGGCCTCGGCAGGGCAGGGTTTGTCTCTGCCCCATTCCCAGCACSGCGGAGCCGCAGAACATCTGATGCAGTTTTTCCCCCACGTCACTGGAAGGTCCCGCTCCCTCTGACGCACCGGCCTTGCTTACAAGAACAAGTAACTCCAAGGTCGAGTTGAAGGAGCCCATCCCAGCCTGCCCTGGCCACCCACCACCAGCAGAGAGGAGCTGTGACCCCCAAGGTGTGAAAAACCCGAAGTGAGAGGCACCAGGCGGGGAGGAAGGCTGAGGAGGGCAGAGGGCTGAGTGCCTCCATGAGCTTGGGTGAGTTCGGTTTCAGTAACCTCAGAGTCAGCAGCTCAGATGTCAGTAGTTTCCACTGAGAGCTCAGGCCAAGTCAGTGAGGGATGCATATTAATAGGGCTAAAAAACTGTGCTTAGTTGATGGAAAAGTCCCATTAAACAGAAAATTGAGCCAGATGAATTTTCACACCACCCAGCCTGCTCCTCTCAGGTAGAATGCCAGAACAGGTCTTGCCCAAGGAAAGGCTGACAACTGCCTTGGGTTTGGCTGCTGCAGTGGCTGGAAGGGCTTAAACAGCCCATGGGTCCTGCAGAGCTGGRGTGKGCTGGTGGAGCACTCAGAGGCACTGGAGGAGCACCTTGTTCCTGCATCACCATGACTCAGAATCATCACATTCTTTATTTCCTGTTTCTCCTTTCTCTTTGTCTTCAGCAGAGATTCCTTCTCYATTTCTCTACTGCTAATCCCACAGGGAAAGGAGCTGAATCCTTCTTCCAGCCCATATGTTTGGGGTTTTTTTTTTCTTGTGAAACCTCTGAAAAACCAGTGCTGACAACAATACTAATGCAGGATTCCAGGGATGGACTTTATTGATGGTGTAATGGATGTATGGGAAGAACGTGGGATCATGGGAAGAACACAGTCCAACCAGAGTGTCCCAGAACGAGACTGTGAGGTGTGCAATGGGTGGATTCCCACCACCCTTCTTTTTTTAAAGTAAAAAAGCATCTCTTTGCTTGGTTTGCCTCGTTATCAGTCGAGATTAATCCAGAGCCCACCTCTCACCCCGAGCCCTGCAGGAATCCAGGTTGCCTGCAATGTCAAGCAAATCTAATAAATAATTTGGATGGAGTCAGTGCATTTAGTCAAACAAATAACTTCATTCAAAGGGCAGAATGGATTTTGTCAAAAGCTTTTTTTCATTATGTCAGAATGCAGAAAAAATTGTGCAGCCCTTTCACTCTGTCACCACAAAGGCATTTGTTCAAGCTTCTGGCTTCGCTTGATGTAAAAAATGTCGTTGTCAAGACCCACACAGTGAATTGCTCTTCCCCACCCTGTCAGCATGCACACACAGGGATGGGGGGACATGAGTCCTGTCACTCACAGAGACACTCCTGTGTGTGGAGAACAAACTGTGGGTGGTCCATGAGGAAGAGGAAGCAGCATTCCAGTTCTCCTAGACTTGTTTGTGCCCCTTCCCTGTGCCCCAGCTCACCTCCAGCAGTGTCCTGGGACATTCTGCAGCAGTGCAACACCTTGAGAGCCCAGAAGAAATCCAGACATCTCAGACTGTTCTGAAAAATCCCTTTCCACTTCACTGAAATGGCTTTACTAATTTAAGCATGTACACATGGGAGCAAAAACAGGGAAGGGGAAATACAGGCATTTTAGGCATATCTTCATTATATTTATTAAAAGTAATTAAACAAAACACTAGAACCCAGGGGCAGAACACTGGGTGCTAGAAGCTCATTGACTTCCAGTCAAATTGAGAGACAAAGAGAGTGTTCAGAGCAGAGTCATGGGCTGCATCTCCTGAGTGTGYTCTCAGACAAGATGGAGCCATCCAGGGCACGATCTCAGAACCACAGAATCATAGAATGGTTTGGCTTGGAAGGGACCTTGAAGATCCTCTCATTCCAGCCCCCTGCCATGGGCAGGGTCACCTTCCACTTGCCCACTGCTGGAGGGATGTGTGTTCCAATTTGCCCCATCAGTCCCCACATTCACTGCAATCCATAGCCACACTCCCACCCTGGCATTGCAAACCAGCAGCACCCCCAGAGGTCTCCCAGTTTGGATGTTACAGGTGCCCAGCTAAGCTCTGTCAGTCACAGGGATATTCTGTTCTCTGCAGTACCCCAGCAGAGAATGGTGCATCCAGAGGGACCCCACATCCACAGAAACTCGTCTGCCTCAATGCAACAGATTCCTCCGACAGAAAAGGTGCTCCGCACACAGCAGTACCTCATCAGGCAGCTGACTCACAGCTGCYGGGGAAAAGAGAGACAAGACATCAATACCAGAGGCTATTTTTGTATTTTGAGTGGTGCTCTGTTGCTGTTGGGCACACAGAGCTCTGCTCTGCGAGGCTCATTCGTGCATTGCATCAGCTCAGGTTCACGTTACACTGTTCCTCCACCTCACCTGAGCTCCAACACCTCCATCCCTCTCCATCCTCTCGCCTCCCACAGCTCAGAGCAGCCCCAGCCAGCTGTCCCTTTCCTCCCAGCACAGGAGYGTCCCCATCCTTCCTCAGAGCCGCCCTGGGTGTGGCTGCTGGGTCAGTGCTGAGCCCTTCAGTGCTGAGCCCTGCACTGCAGGAGGCTGGAGCAGTGGCACTGCAGGGTCACTCTGTGACTCCTGCACACCCACACAGCCTGGATGGGAGCACAGGGACTGCTCCTCAGGCTGGGAACATCCCTGTGTCACATCCCTGTGACAGCCCTGGGGGTGGCAGACCCACAGAGCCCCACATCCAGGCTGGGCCCCATSCAGGAGAATGGCAAAGCAGGGTTTTTATTCAGATGTAGCAAAAGAATAATGAGTTCATTAGATACCAATTGATTGATAAAGAGGGATTTATTGAAAGGTCTAATGTGTGYAGCCAAAATTAGTTTGCCATGTAATTAACTAAAAATGACTTAAGCAATGCATTCTTAATTATTATCTTAGTACAGCCAACTTGTAAGAAATTTCAAGCATTTAATTGGCATTTGATAGAATAGCTATAGCAAGCTAATTAGGTACCAAATTATGGAATGCGCTAATTGATATTTAATAAGTATGTCAATTGGTATCTAACTAGCCAATATGTTATAGCTATCTTGGAATGTGTCAATTAAGTGCCTAAAGATCTCTTTCAAGTAGATTATAAATGTAATCTATTAAGGATGTAATTTGCAACATTTTTTGATTATGGATTGTAACTTATTTGCTTCCTGAATATGTTATTGCTATTCACAGGCTCATTCACRCAAGATAATGTGCAGCATTTTGCCTACTCGAGCAACTTTGACAACTGATGTTTTCCTGGGCTCTGCTCCCCTCTTACTCTGGTGTAAAGAGATTTCCACTCTCCTCACAGGTTCCAGAAGGGGATGTGAAATGCACACCAGCACAACAGCCWCGGATAAATTTGTCAGAGGTTATCTTGGTTTAGTGGCAATTGGAGTCTGCCCACAGTATTTTGGTTATTTGGAGGGGTGGCACAGTCCAAACTCTTTCCTGTGTGGTTCTGTTCAAAGAATCCCAGGATGGTTTGGGTTGGAAGGGAACTTAAAGCCCATCCAGTTCCATGGGCAGGGACAACTTCCACTGTCCCAGGCTGCTCCCAGCCCTGTCCAGCCTGGCCTTGGGCACTGCCAGGGATCCAGGGGCAGCCACAGCTGCTCTGGGCACCCTGTGCCAGGGCCTGCCCACCCTCACAGGGAAGAATCCCTTCCTAAAATCCGATCTAAGCCTACTCCTTTTCAGTTTACAAAAAGTCCTCCTCAGGAAAATTCAGAGGGATGCTCTTACAGCCAGAGCCATTGCACAGGTCTGAACCAGGGGAGAGTTCTCCTCTCCCAAGTTTGTTCATTTAAATATCACAACACTGGCTGCTCTCAGGACAGGAACAAGAGGGGGTAGTGCATGAGAATTATTAAATTAACCCGCAGGGTGAGATGTCCTCAGCGCCCCTTGGTGGGCTGGCACCACATTTGGGATGTCAGGAGGGCTCCCTTAGCTCCTAACAGGATTTACCTGTTCCTGGAACTCCCCAGTCAGCCTGAATCCCCCGGGAATTTCACCGAGGAGTTAATTTCCAGCCCGCTGATGACCGTGCTTATTTCCCTTTGATTTCTTTGATACGAGTTGCCATTCACGCGGTGCCTCCCAGGTTCTTTCCCTAAAGCAAAGCTCTGTTCCTTTGTATCATGTGTAAGTGTAAGGCTGGTGTTGTGAGAGGTGCAGCACACAACATTAGTGCCGCAGCGATCTGAGCACTTTATCTTCATGAGTAAAGTACCCAGCTGCTCTTGAATTCAGCTGGAAAAAAAAAAAAAATATGCTGCCACTCGTCAGAGCAATACATTTTCAGTTACTAATAACAACTGTTGTCATGGAAACAGCCGGTCCAGCATGAATGTAAGGATTTGCTTTCAGGTCAGTGCTGTATTAGTCAGCAGCCTTTCAAAACCACATCTCCCCAGCACACAAGTCTCCTGTCCAATTTGCTCTTTGCAGCACTTTTTCTCCATTGTAAATTACTCCAAATTAATTACATTTTATGACAATTGTGCGCGGCTCCTTTTCAACTCCACTCGCTGTATAATTACTTGGRAATGGTTTGTGGAGGCCAAAGGAAAATTTCATTGCTGTATCCAGGTTTGGGAGTTCTGGAGGTTTTTTTTTTCAAAAGAACAGTAAGAGTAGAATAGGCTGAAGTATCATTATGATCATTAATGATAATTGAGCATCAGGCACGTGGGATGTTTCCAGGTTCCTGACCATTTTTGGGGTCTGTGGATTGGCTGGGAGGGGCAGTACAGGGAAGGGTGTGAGGCTGTGCAGGTTTYCCCTGTTCATTTTGAGCTCCTGGGGTGGAGGGAGGTAAAAGGAATCTGCCCCTACCCAGCCCTGTGGCTCATTCCTGCAATATTTCCATCAATCCCATGGAAGAACTGATGTCCTTCAGCTCCCAGCTGACCCCATCACAGCCCCAAGGGCTCCTTCTCCCCTGGGGAAGCAATGCCAAAGGAGAGTGGCTGTGGAGCTTTTCACCAGAGGGACCTCCAGGCTGGAACCACTTTGGGACCATTTCTCCTGGCTTTCCCCAGCGCCCAACACCTCGAGCTGCAGTTGGTGCAGCAGGAGGAAGAACACCTCATTTTGCAGCCTGATTTGATTCTCCATTAAATGCTTTGCCTCTCCCAGCAGAGAGAAGCAGCCCCACTCCAAGTGTGGGCACACCAAGCCTGTGAGACCCTGCTCCTTCTCACGTCCCTCTCAAAGCTCCCTCCCACACAGACACATCCCTGCTGCTTCCTCAGAGGAAGAACAGAAATGTGCTTTTCATTTCTACCATTCTGGGACAAAACTTGTTGGAAAAATATCCCCAAAGGGGTTGRTGTTACTCCCAAACATAASTGGTGGCTGTGGTGCAGATTTYTCYTGCAGTGAGGAGYAGAGTTTAATTCTTCTTCCTTCGCAATCCTGGTCCATCCAGCTTCTTTCCTTGCAGAATTGCTGCTATCCCTGTCCTTGTGCATTTCCCTTCTTGTTGGCACTTTCAGTTTTCTCCACATTTTTTCATGTCTTTCATATCCCTTTTTTAATACCATAATCTGAAAATCAAATTAAACCACTGTATCCTTTCTTCCAGGAATGGCCAGCCCTGGCTGGAGGGTGAAGTCTTTGCCTTGCTGTGGGGATAACTGCAAGGATATGGGAAAAACAAGGAAGGGATTTGTGGTTCAGGAAGGTTTCCTGACAAGAAAAGCAGAATACACTTTTGGAGGRAGGACWGATYTCAGRSAGCTGCAGATTTCAGCAYCTTGTGGTGYTTTGGGACATTTTGGGAGCTTTCCYTGGTGGGGCTCCCTRTGGYGGGGACACATCCCTGCCTTGGMYGGAGAGCAGGTCCCAGCTCTGCCTGGCAGGAGGAGAGGAATAAAGAGGAAAACCACCCAGAGGCTGAGCCAGAGCACTCCTGGCACACAGTCAAACCTCTCCAAAGGCACAGCTGGAGTGGAGGGCAGGATTTTGAGTCAAAACTGCASAGGGAGGATGGGCTCTGACCCTCAGGGTCAAGATGCTGCCAAGGGAGAGGGGACAAGGAGGGCTGGAGGGAGCAGATCTCAGGGCAAAGGGAGCTTGTTGAGCACCTCTGTACCCCATGGGGTGCCCCAGGTCTGCCCCCTTCCCAGCCAGCCCAGCAAGGCTGAACTGCAGGCACAGTTGGTTTAACCTTGCATCAATCCTGATGATGATAATGGAAAGGGAAGGAGCCTGGCAGAGATTGCTGAAGAAATGTTTGATTCCTGCTTTCACTCCAAGTCCTGCTCACCCAGGTGGAACACACAGCCTCACTGTGTGCCTGTGAAACTGGCCCTGACTGATTTATTCACAGGTGCTTCAAGGGGCTGAGGGTCTCCAGAGGTGCTGCTGCTGCATCCCAGGACATGGACAGTGCATTGTYCCCAGAATCAGGCTGAGCACTTGTTGCCTTGGAGCAGCTGGGTCAGGTTTGGTTTGATGCTGTTCCAATGATCTGAACCACAAAAAGTCCCTCTAGTTGAAAGAGTCCCCTCTGCTCCCAGCAATCACCCCCCACTCTGGATGAACTTCCATCCCAAGGAAATGTGGGTGCCTGGAGTTGCCCWGAGRTTTKAATGAGAGCTTTACAAGCTTGCACMCAAAGCTTTTGCCCATCCCACCTGSGAGGTCTCTGCCACCCTGCCCAGAGGCCASCACAGCCCCCAGCCCAGCCAGAGCTCTCCCTCCGGCTCCTCAGAGATTTGCCTTTCTCTGCATGGGCAGTCCAAGATTTTTAGCTTGTCTCTTAGCTAAAATAAATAAAAATAGGGTGAACATGAAGGTTTCAATGCTCAAAGTGCAACATTTCCTTCTCTGGGTCACTGGTCAGGATCTCCAGCAGATGCTGCAGTGGCCCAGGCCTGAGGTTCTCTCTGTGCCTGTGTTTGAAGAGGAAATGAGCAGGATTAGCACCTGCTCACATGCTCAGACACATCCACAGCATGGGGAAGGCTTTCACCTGCAGCTTCTCCCCCTCATGCAYCAGCCTGGGCAGGAATGAAGGTGCCAACCTAAACTTTGGGCTCTTTGTGCTGATGGAGATTCTGCCAACAGGGACCTGGTGTCCTGGCTCAGCACAGCTCCAGAAACCACACCCAGCCTCCTCTGTGCTCTTCCTTGTGAAAGCCATCAGAGATGCAGCCAGCTGAAACTCCTGCAGGCTTTGGACCACCCTGCTGGGGTGATTGTGGTGATCTTTGGTACAGTGCAAAAGAAACATTTTAAAAATGCTTTGGGAACATTTGGGGGAAAAAAAAAAGAAGGAAATATTAGACATTATCCCATTCTGGAATTACAGAGGCCACATCCAGAAGGCCACCAAGATAATTGTGAAGACTTCCCAAAGCTCTGGCTGAGATCCCCAGAGTGCTGGATTCCCTGCAAACTGAAAAGAGCCSTGTGCTTGTGGGGCCAGTGGTGCTCCAAGGCAGGACCCTGGCTGGTGTCACCCACTCCAGGGATGGCCTCCCACATTCACTGCCTGCCTGGGACCCCAGACACCACATCCCTGGTGAAGAAAAACATTTGCAGCCTCCTGGAACTTGCTGCAGCCTTGAAACCCCTTTGCCAGGCCATGGAGTCATGGATAGGGGCTGGTCCCAGGAGCTATTTATTAAATAAAATTTGGAGACTTAGAAATCCCTGCTCATTCCTGTATTGTTTACTCACAGGACTCAGGCCTCTGTCAGCCAAACAATCTGACAGAAAGTGTTGGAAAACAAAGGCTCAAAGACCTCTCCCAGAATTATTTAAGATCCATTTCAGGCTGTCTAAAAATCTTTCCACAGAATAGCCAAAAGCAGGAGGAAAAATTAGCCTAGAAAATACCAGCAGCCTGCCTGCCCCTCARCCAGGAGRGCTGTTCTCACAAGTGAGGCACACTGCGACAACRAGAGCATGACAACAATAATATAACAAATAAAGAAATTAAGCTGATACTAATAATAAATATAAAAACAACAAAACAAATACAATAAGAGCATGAGAACCACCCCAAAAGGTTTGGAAATACCCAAATGCCCCAACAGGCTCAGCCAGACCTGCCCTTGTCCTGCCTCAGCTGTGCCTCTGTGCCTTTCCTGCAGAGGTATCCCTCATATTGGGGAGGACACAGATTTTATTCATAGCCCACTTCCTTCTACCTTGTTATCATTCTGTTGTGCCCTCTGAGAAGTGTGTCCTGTGCACGCTGCAGGTGAAGCTATGCTCTCACCAATAGGTGAAAAACAAGATGACAACAAACCAGGAGCTGAGAGAAGCCTGCCTCTTATATAATGTACAGAGTGTGCTGATATAAATGAGTCTTCAAAATGATAATGTCCTTCTCCCCCAGGCCTGCTCTGCYGTGAAGTTGGATTTCTGGAGCCCGAGTTCCATTTGCAGCTCATTGTGTATGCAGGAGTTTTTCCCTTTCCCCTATTTTTGAATTTGTTTGCAGGCTGTAATGGGCCCCTTTCTGSTTCTTCCTCATATCCTTTGAATTGTTTTACAGGAGTGAAATGGRGGTTTTTGATATATTGAATATATTTAATATTTTAATGCCGAGAATTTGCAGGACAGAGCAGAGACTGCCTCTTGTGATAAGAGACATTATTATTGTTGTGAAGAATTCCTTTAAGATTCCATCTTAATCATTCTGCTATTGAAATGGAAGAATAAAGTAATAAATGGTTTGAATAGACTTGATTAAAAAGAATAATTATATTCCTCATGTGGGTTAAATATATAAACTCTTTGTGGTTTTGCATTCTTCCAGCATTTGCCTGGTGGAACGAGCTTTTCAGTAAGGAGGAGGGAAGGAGAGAGTGCTCTTGGCAAGGAGGTTTGGAGCTCAGTCACCCCTCACCTGAAGCCAGGCACTGCCCATGTTTTCCTGCCCTCCTTTGGGGGCAGATTTGTGCCAGAAGTCTTCTCTGACCCCTGGGAGATGCTCCACATCCTTTGGGATCGTCCCTCTTTCCCCACCTCTCTGGGGCACCCTCAGTGGGCCCAGGGGGCTGAGGTGGGCTGTGCTCCAAGGAGGACACAGCCACGGTGCCCCTGACTCCCTGGGGAGAGCAGGCTCAGGAATTTGGGCAAGAAGGACRAGTTTCCCCTTGGCAAAGGCTCCCTTGCCAATGGCAGCAAGGGGTAGAGGCAGCAAAGCTTGGGGTGCTCCCCTGTGCCCCCTCTGCCAGGCACAGCCTCCACCTGTCCCCTGCAAGGGATGGGGGAAAGCTGGAATTCTGAGCTSTGACATCATTCCTGCTGGGATCCTGAGCTSTGACAYCAWTCCTGCTGGAGTYCTGAGCTGTGACATCATTCCTGCTGGGATCCTGAGCTSTGACATCATTCCTGCTGGRATYCTGAGCTCTGACATCATTCCTGCTGGGATCCTGAGCTCTGACATCATTCCTGCTGGGATCCTGAGCTCTGACATCATTCCTGCTGGGATCCTGAGTTCTGACATCATTCCTGCTGGGATCCTGAGCTGTGACCTCATTCCTGCTGGGATCCTGAGCTGTCACATCACACCGCACCCTGATTTAGGATGGGATCCAGCCCATTGTGCACCACCAAGTGTTCCCAGGTGTTTCTCAGCAGCCTCCTGGGATTCATGGAGGATGATGCTCCAAGTGAAACCTCCTCCCCTTCCTGCAGGGCTGTGAGCTCCGTGCTGAGGTGGGAGCCCTGTGCCTGGCCTGCTCCTTCTGCCCCTCAATTCCCCCCTCCTGTGGCATTCCAAACCTCAGCTCCCCACCGCCAGCATTCCAGAGACAAACACACCACGGGCCAAAATCCACATTCCCTGAGGGAAGCTGCTCTTCTGCAATTCACCTTCACCCCAAAAATCTCCTTTTAACCTTGCAGTGCTGGGTCTGCCCTCTCCTTGGGTGCTTGAGAACTTTGCTTAGGGAAGAAGGCTTTGCTTCCAACCTACATTTTCCTTTCCCCTCACGTCAGAGAGCAGCTGCCTGCCTCCCCCTTCCCCTGCAGATGTGATCATAGATGCTATACTACTAAGGCTTCATTATTTTTACAAAAATCTACTCCAGTACACTAAGAAGTGTTATAAATAATTAAAGAAACACTAGAGTTGTCAAAATAAATGAACAAAGTACACTTTGAGATGCATGCTCTTGGCTTATTTGGGGTTTGTTCAGTTGGCAGCTGAATTTCAGAAYCCAGTCCCTGGAAATGCCCAGCAGAAATGCAACCAGTGAGGTTCAGCCATCCACCAACAAGGAACCTTTGTGTTCCCTCCAGAGTCATCTAGGAACAGGGCTGGACATCAAATATCAGTGTAGCACACCCAGCTCCAGTCCCCCTCTTGGCCTTTCCAGGGAAAGCCAAAACACTCCCAACCATGCACCCAGAAGTTAGCAAGACCACTTGTATGGCCTGCTTTGTGTGATGCTAACGTTCCAAGTGAATGCCTCATTGCTCTGCACAATAAACCTTCTTCTCTTCATTCAGTGCTCTTTTCCAGAAGGTCTTCTTTGTCTCCATGACGACAAATAAATTGCTTCTTGTTCACTGAAATCTGCTAAAAAGCTCGTTATTAAGCTAATGTGCCCAGGGTGACAAGGCAGCAGAGGAAGGCAGTCCTGCTCCAGCAGAGGATGCTTTTCTCCTTGGTTCCCCATGTAGACACCACTTCTCTGGGCTCTCAGGATGGTGCTGCTCTCATCTGCTGTCAGAGATGCTTCAAAAAATCGAAGACATTTGAGAGAGGAGGAGAAAAACCTCCTGAGTGTGAGCCAAAGACACTGATAATTGTCTGCCTGCCCTTTCCATCTGCCTCTCTGCCTACTGTTGTCCTCCTTCCAAGCTCACTGAAGCTCCCAGCCCGGGGTTTGTGCTCTCCTCTGGCACACAGAGATGCAGGAGGTGTCCCCAGGGCTGGGTGCCACCAGTGTCCTGCTCCCTGTCCCCTCCAGGGTGCTGCCAAGGGGTCAGGCCAGCGTGGGCAGGTGRCCTGGGATGCAGGGATGGCTGGGGTGCTGCCAGGCTCTGAGCAAGGGCTCTGGGTTCTCCAGGTCTCCAGCACTTTGCCTTGGAGAAGGAGCCTGAGAACCACTGTGTGATTCCTCAGGGAAACCCCAGGAGCTGCTGCTGGCTTCTCGTGGGTTGCCAACACCRTTTAGCATTTCAGCATTCACCTGCTCCTTCCCCAACCACAGCACTTTTTTTACCATTTCTAGCTCTCCCCACAATCCAAAGTGCTAAAAGGTCCCGTGAGAGTAAACGGTGAGAGCTTTCATGTGGTTCTGTCACTAGGGAAACCACTTCCTTGTGATTCACATCTTCTCTGAGCCTCTCTCCGTTTCCCTCTGCTCTCAGGAAGGTGATGTTGTGCTGCTGCAGTCGGGGGATGGGGCAGGGAACAGGCGGAGGCAGCAGGGAAATGGATGAACGTGCAATTGATTGCAGGGTTTTGGAAAAAAAAAAAAAAAAAAAAAAAAAAACAGCATTGTGCCAGGGTAGGCTAGAACTCATCATTAGGAAAGGATAAGTATTCAGAACTGGTAAAAAAAAAACCTAGCTGACTCAATGTGACAGTCCCACAAAAAAAGGAGAAAAAAAAATAAAAAGAAAAGGTCTTTTCTCCCCTTCCGATGTTACTTTCCTTTTCCCTTTGACCAGATCACAAAAGGGCTCATCATTAGGACAGGTAGACAAATTACCAGCACCTCTCTTCTCTTTAGTGGAGGAGCCTGGTGGAAGTGCCCTCTGTCCACCCAGGTGAGAGGGGCAGCAGAGGGAGGTTTGCCCAGCAGCTCAGGGAGGGGCAGAGACTGGGGCTGGGGTGTGAGACAGGGGTGGTGGCATCAGCTGGGATGAGAAAYAACCCAGGGTTTGGAGAGCATCCCAAAGCTCACACAGAATCCCAGAATGTTTTGGCTTGGAAGGGATCTGAAAAGCTCATCTTGTTCCACCCCCAGCCATGCACAGGGACACCTTGCACTGTCCCAGGCTGCTCCCAGCCCTGCCCAGCCTGGCCTTGGGCACTGCCAGGGATCCAGGGGCAGCCACAGCTGCTCTGAGCACCCTGTGCCAGGGCCTGCCCACCCTCACAGGGAACAATTCCTTCCATATATCTGACCTAAATCTACCCTCCTTCAGCCTAAAAATGGCTTAAAGACACTTTTCCTGGGTTTAGCATCACCAATCCTTGTCCCAAGTCCCTTTCCATCTCTTGGGGCCCCTTTAGGCACTGGAAGAGGCTCTGTGCTCTCTCTGGAGCCTTCTCTTCTCCAGGCTGAACAGCCCCAACTCTCAGTCTGGTTTCMCTTCAGTTCTGGAAGTTTGGAGCCCAGGAACACAGAAGAAACCTGAAAGCCCTTGGTTGTTCCATGTACCTCAGGCTCCAGGCTGTGCCAGGGTAAAGAGCTGCAGAAATGGATGCTTCCTTCAAGCATAAATAAACACACTTATTCTTTCCTAAAGAAAAAACATTACTATCCTTTACATAAAGAGAAAAAATTTTAATGGAGATTATTTTTGATCTAACCCCAGATTTCCATTTATATTAGTTTTTGCTAAACATGATTTCATTCAGAAGAAAGTGATGATTTYGGGGAGGTAGAAGAATGAAACCACTGAACACAGAAAGGCTGCAGTCAGCCCTTAGCTCAGTTCCTGGTGTGTTCCAAGCATGAGGGGAGTCACCAGGTCCCTGGAAGAGTTCCCATGCAGAGCTGGGATGGGAATGTCCATCCTGGAGCTTCACCCCATCTGTTTGTGCTCTGTCTCTCAGCTCCCTCTGCACACCTCGCTGCAATCACATCTGTGCTGGCTCCAATTGCTGCCCCACAAATYGAGTTAACATTCCAATCCCTTTTATAGCCATGCAAGGTGGGTGCTTAAATCAAATGAAGATGAATATATTCACTGACACATAATTGTTTTCTTTGGTAATTGCACTCAGGTCTCTTTATATCCCACCGTTAATGCTGGGCCAGGATTGTTTGTGAAATGTCTCATTGTTTCTGATGAATCCTATGAAAAGTGACATTCCTGATTATTTTGCCATGCAGGAGATTACACCAGGCTCTCCTGCTAAGCAGTATTGATAGACCCTGTGCTGTCTTTACTGTTTAGTTGCTCCTAATAAATCAGAACTTGGTTTCTTCTCCACGTGCTGAGCCTTTTCTCACACGCAAACATGCGAGAAGAGCTTTGGATGTGGCAGCTTCCCAGGGGTGCCATGTGAAGGGGTGGGCATGCTGGTGCTGCTCCAGCATGGGGCTTGAGGAGGGGGTCCTGAACCCCTTCCTGGTGCTGGGAGTGAGGTGTGAGCACCCACGGTGGCAGCAGGACCTGGCTCCTTGATCTCTCRTGGAATGCCAGGCTTTGTGCTGGTGCTGGGAGGAAAAGGGCTCAGCAGAGGCATGGCCTGATCCCAAAAGGGAGATCCCAACAGCTGCCAAGGGGGCACCTACAGCTGCCTGACCCAAAACACCGCGAGCAGGAGGAGACAGAAAGTGGCTGTGATGTATTTCATAGCTGGGGGTGCTCTGAGAGCCCCTGTTCTGTGACAAACCCACAGCCAAAGGGACACAGAGGCAGGGAGAGGTGTGATATGCCCCACCCCAGGGGACAGGGACATGCCCTGGGGGGTGGAGCCTGCCATGTGTGCCAGACTTGGTGCCAGGGCAGCATCCCGGGACAGGATCCCATGGGCAGGTGGGGAATATCCCTGGGGCCAAAATCTCAGCCCCAGCCCAAAGCCAGGCTGGGAGAAGGAAGGAATTCAGGGGCCAGGGATCTGAGAGCTCAGACTGGAGCATTCCCAGTGCTCCCAGACACAACTGGGACTGGGGGAAGCCCAGAAACCTCATCCCCTCATCCCCTGGGGATGTCCATGAGCCTCAGGGCCCGCAGGAGGAGGTGAGGGATCAAAGAGGGAGAGTGAGAAGAAGCACACACACGCCTCTGCATCCCCCCCGGCCTAATTGAGCTAATTAATTTAGCGRAGACACAGCGCTCTGTAATTTGCCTAATTCAGTGAGAAGAGAGGCAGCAGCAGCAGCCACTCCTGATCCCCAGAGCCTCTCCTGGTGCTGCCGGGGGCTCAGCACCCCGGGGCAGCTCTGGAGCCCCCACAGCCCCCACCAGTCACACCAGTGCCGGCCACAGGCTCAGCACCAGCAGCATCCAGCCCCTGGGGAGCTGCAGCTACAAATCCCATCAACATCCCTCATCACTGCAATYCCCAGCCACGGTGAGGGACTCCAAACCGAGCCCCTCCTGTCCGGAGCAGGGAAACCTCCTCTGCTCTCGCTTGTGTAATCTCCCAGTGTCAGGAGATGTGTTCCCTGTGTGGTGAGAAGCTCCTGGATAAGGGGTTATCACAATCCCCCTCTTCCAGAGCCTCCTTCCCTTCCTCTCTCGCTTTTCTCTCCCTCTCTAATGAAGATGTTGTGTGCTATGGCTGAGGCGGTTCTGGATGCGGATGCAGATGTGGAAGGTGCCGTAAGAGGAGGCTGAAGGGCTCAGGCAGCCGCAGGTGGGTGAGGAACCTTCAAACCCCTCCTGCCCCGGCCCCGGCACGGGAGGGACTCCTACGCTGAAAGGGGATGCGAAAGGAAAATTGCATCGAGCTGAGGTCATTTCTTGCACGATGTATCTTGGGAAAAGAGGGGTTTCTCTTCTTTCCCTGAGATATTCAGAGATTCAAAATAAAAGCTTTGCACCGAGCTGAGCAGCACAGGCAGGAGCCCAGAGCACTGCTAATTTTGCCTTGATTTTTTTCCTCCCTATCTGGCAATCTTTAGGAAGAAAAAAAACCAAATCTTGACACTTTTGTTTCCTTATTTGTTTGTCTTCTCAACACGTCAGGAAAGAGGCAAGATTATAACACAATCCCTGCTTGCAGCAGASAGATATTTGCCATCCAAACAGGTTTCCCCCTTTTAATGGAAGCTATTAGCACAAGTTCCTGCTATAAATGTACCAAGCCCCATCTATTTTAATCAGCTTGTTTATGAGCATCTTYCCATTCCCAAATTGCACGGGGGCTCTCCTGCTAAAAACCCCTTTCTTTTTCAGGTAAGATAATTTCTGGGACAAAATGTCAGGGAGCTCAACACATCCCTTCAATTACTGCTGYTCAGATTCTCTCTGAGCTATTGGACAATAAGTAGCTTTCAGGGAAGCATTAAGCAGATTTGCCCTCAAGGGTTTGCATTTCAGTGGAGTGACAGTTATTTTTGTAAATACAAAATAAATTAAGGAAWAAAAAGGAAAGAAAAGRAGGAAAAACCCATCCATACTCCTTCCCCCAGCTCTGAGAAAATAGACAGACACGGGCTAGACAACTGCTTATTATCTGGGAACCTTGAATCAGATAGGAAAACCAGAGTTTCTAATGTCTTCAAATGTCACAGCATCATGATTTATACCAGAACACAGTGTACCATGCTTCATTACAGAGAAAAAAATAAAGAAAAATTGAATTACCCAACTAATGTCTTCCCCCCCCTTTTTTTTTTTCAGACTACTCTGAGGACATAAAATCCATCATTAGTTGTTTTTAAGCTTGTCTCTAATGATGAAAAAAATAATGGGGCATGAAACTCAGACTTAACAAAACAAAAATACAAAACACAGCATTTTACAGACTTTACGTAAACATAATGTGACAATGCACTTCCTTTCATTCTCTGCTATGACAGTTAATTCCAGACCAGGAAAACTGTCAAAAATGTTTAGTTCTGCTTGGGTTGAGTTAATTACAGGCCCTGGGGCTGTGTTGACTTTCTCCTGCTAATGGCACTGTGCTACAGGTAAAAATCCATTTGCAAGAATGTTTTCAGAGCTACAGATCTAATTTACTGAATATCAAATATTTATGCCATTGCAATTAAAGTGACAACGTTCCACCCCTCTCCAGCACACAAGCTCGGGCTTTTTAATAGAATTTATTATACAGTAAACATTTGGTAAAAAGTTTTGCTGGAGCTTATAATGTGAAAGCTTTGAATATTTTATTGATTTTATTTCTTTYGCACTCCATCCCTATCAATGCTGGGACACGAGGAACTTCTGCAGCACATGGAAAATGATTTTTTTCCTGGCAGAGCCAGAGGAGCTCACGGATAAAGGCTGGCACTGGGGGATGGAGCTGTGCTGTCACTGTCACTCGAGGAGGAAGAGGAGGGACAAAGTGCCAGGGCAAATCAGCCAGGGCAGCAGCTGGAGCACTGAGGGATGAATTTTGCTGGTTGGGTGAATGGGTGAGGGGATTGCTCCTGGTTTATATCCACAGTCAGATCCCTCAGCACAGGGAGCCCACGGGCAGAGGCACCTGAGTGCCCAGAGGAGCCGTGCAGGGCTGATGGGCACCTGGGCAGCCTGGGAGCCTTCATGGGGCTCTCATGTAGGGTGGGGTATCCAGGGAGGGGTTTTCTTTCCCTTGGCTGGTTTGGGTTGTGGGAGCAGAAATCAGGCTGTGCCTTCTGTATTTTCTGCAACTCCCTGTCTCCATCCCCACCCTCACCAGGATAATGTTTGCCCACTGTTTGGCTCTGTTCCCTACAAACCTCATAGGTAACTTTTTTTTTCCTTTT
>CADDXX010000216.1:482529-497328 GCA_902810485.1 Alauda arvensis
CACTAAAATTGCCTGTTCTGCCTTAGGGGCAGCATCCAGGCTYGCCCTGGTGGGTGGCCCTCAGCTGTTAGATTAGAGAGCAGAAAATCGTATAATTATGGAACTGTAGAATGATTTGGGTTGGAAAGGATATTAAATATCATCCAGTCCTGCTCTCTGCCATGGGTAGGGACACCTTCCACAAGACCAGGAGCTCCAAGCTCCATCCAGCCTGGATTTGAGCACTTCCAGAGATCACCCTGTGCTGTCCATGGGTTTGTGCCACCCTCTGACCCTGCTGGCACCAGCTCCTGGGGACAGCCAGCTCCAGCAATCTGCTGGGAAAGGCACTCCTCTGACTGAGGAGTGGTCTGAAACCAATCCCCACCAGCTTTACTGAACTCCCCTCAGGCTGCTCTGCAGTGTCACACTGATACCAAAAGGAACACACAGCACACAGTCAAGAGGGGAAATGAAAAGAAGATTTATTGAATTTCGGGGATATTTATGCAAAAGGAATAAAAGGTTCTGATAGGTGGAGGAAAGCACCACCTCTACACACACAGTGGCTAATACACATGCTTGTCAAAGAAATCCATCCCACTAAGAAGAATGTAAAAATCCAAGCTGGTTAGAAAACAACACCTGTTATTTACATGAAAACCCATGGGAAAACTGACTCCAAGCTACAACTTATCAGAAGGCTTAAAAATTCAGGGTGACACTGCAGTTTTGTGCTCTCTGCACAGCTCTGGTGCCCTTTCCCCACATTTTTAGGCCATTCCCTTTTTGAAGACCAGCACACAGGTGACAGGGTGGTTCAGCTTGCTGCCCTCACTGCCCTGACCAAGGACAGGGGCTGCCCCAGCAGCACCTGCATGAGGAATAACCCAGAGCAGCATTGCCCTCACAGGCTGTAAAGCTGGTTCTTCTGGGACACAGATTTGGTCACATCCAAAAGTGCAGCCTCTGACCTGGCCCATGTGTGAGCAGCTGACATTTGCCACCATCATCGCTTGGCCAAAGTTTGCAGCTTTGCTCATCCCATTTACTCTCTCCCCAGCACTGCTCTCAGGGTAGAACCACCCTGCAGCACATTTTTGTTATTAGACCTTGGGTTTGCCACCTCCAGGGATCCATCCCCTTGGGCTCCTCTTCCCACCTGGTGGTTGAATTCTGCTCTTCTATTGTCACATGTCYTGTCACCTTCCTGCTGTGCTCCCAGCATGCCAGTAAAGCACCACCTCCAGTTTACCCACCTCACCAGGGCTCTGGGTGCCCGTGGAGCTGGGATCAGTGGGGATGCYRAGCAGGWGGCCTCATTCTCCTCCTTCATYCRTGKTAATTGYTGTGTCCCACTGGCCCTTTTGGAGRTGCATTGAGCTACAGCCMCYAAAACTGCCAAGCAGGTCACCTGAACCAGGCACTCCTGCTCCAGCTGTCCCCAGGATAAATACAGCCCAGGATCCCTTTGGACCATGTCACYCCTCGTGTGGCCCTGCCAAGGATAACGTGCAGATCACCTGTCCTGGGTCCTCACCTCCTGCCTCTGCCCCTTCTCTGTGCACCATCATCTCACCATCACACCAACACTGCTGATTCCTGCTCTATACCCCTGAGCTGATCAGAAATCAGCCCCTGCCAAGCAGCCTGTGCTGAACCTCCCAGAGCAGCCTGTGCTGAACCTCCCAGAGCAGCCTCTGTGCTCCTGCCCACACCACTGGTGCCAACATGGACCACAAGAGCTGTCAGTGATTATCTAGAGTGGTCCTGTCCCCTCTGTACCCAGCAGATAAATGCTCAGTCTGCCATCACAAACCAGCTCTGTGTGTCCCAATAATGCCCCATCCCTGGAAGAGTCCCAGGCCAGGCTGGATGGGGCTCTGAGCAATCTGATCTAGTGGAAGGTGTCCCTGCCCATGGCAGGGGAGTGGGACAAGTTTTAAGGTCCCTTCTAAACCAAATCATTCCACGATTCCATGGACAATTGCATTTCCAATACCACCACTCAGGTGTTCTTGTCTGAGAGGATTTTCTGCTGTGGGAGTGTTCTTGAAGTCAGAAGACCCTGGAGGAAAACTCAGCTACCTGAAATCCTCTCCTGCCATTGATTTCCTTGTTACACCTTTCCCCATCAGAGCCAGGCCTGCTGTGTGCCATCCCTGCAGGAGCTGCTCCCCTGAGCCCCCCATTAAACCTCTCATGGCAGGAGGAAACCAGTGCAGGGGACAGGGAGGTCCCCAGGAATGTCTGTGTAAGAAATTGAGTAGTCCCTGCTCCTGGGGAACACCTACCTATGTGCCTCTTGGGCTTCGATGAACTTTGAGTCTCTCAAAAGGAAGGGTTAAAATCACTCTCATGAAAGCAGCAGGGTGAGAAATACCCAGCAGCAGCAGAGCAGCCCACAGCCCCCTGCTCTGCAGCCCCTGGAGCTGAGGTTCTGCTGTGACCTGGCCATTCCACTGCTGCCTTTATCCTGCCCTGGCTSCAGGCAAGCTCTGCCCCTCAGCCCAGGCCCAGGGCCACCTTCAGACTCACAGAAACAGGACAGCAAGAAAGCCAAGTGGATGGGATAACTGTCCTGTGCTGAGTGGAGARAGAAGGAAGGTGACAGAGCAGTGTGGCACTGCAGGGGCTACAGCCAGGGRTGAGATGTCCTGCAGGCAGATCCTGCAGCAGGAGCAGGATGCTCCCTGGTCCCTCCTGGAGGAGGCTGATGAGCAAGGTCACTGCCATCCCAGTGCCAAGGCTGTGTCAGGGATGTTCAGCCTAAAGAGTCAGAATTTAAACTGGGATTTCTAACCATGAGACAAGAAGAGGACAACAGTTGGGATGTATGAGGAATGCTGGGATCAGGGAAAGGCTCTTCCCCAGAGGGTGCTGGCACTGCCCAGGCTCCCCAGGGAATGGGCACAGCCCCGAGGCTGCCAGAGCTCCAGGAGCCTTTGGACAGCACTGCCAGGGATGCCCAGGGTGGGGTTGTTGGGGTCTGTGCAGGGACAGGAGCTGGGCTGGGGGATCCTGGGGGTCCCTCCCAGCTCAGGGCACCCTCTGATCCCATCATTCTGTGTTCCCCAGCTTGGGATCCCCTTTGTGCCTCCAGCTGTCCTGCTGGAGCAGCCGTGATGGAGGCGGCGCAGCACATGGGACCCACAGAGCCCTGCAGGGGGACAGAGAGGGGACAGCAGTGCCACAGACACCTGTACAGCCCAGCCAAGTCCCCACAGAGCCACTGACCCACACCAGCTCTGTCTGCTGGCCATGGGGGAGGACCCCTCGGGGTGAGGGTGCTCAGAGTGTGCCCAGCTCTGTCCTGCCAGCCCAGGGCCCTGCAGTGCCCACCACGGGCATCCCTGTGCCCTGCCAGCCCTTGCAGACACTTGACCTTCAGCCTCCTGCCTCCCTGCACAGCCAACACAGGCACTAATCACTTCAAACCCCAACTACTGTCWTGTCTTATTGCTTAAACACCAGCTCTGCCAGCTGCACATTTACATCCCCAGCATTGACTCAGCTAATGTAGCTGTCATTTARGCACCAGTGATCTGCCAGAAATAAAACTGAGTGCAGCAGCTATCGAGGCTCAGGGCTTTTGCTTGCAGGGAGCAGTCCCTGCATGCCCCAAGCAGGGCTTGTGGCAGCTCCCACTGATGGACATTTACAGGATGCAGGTGAGCAGCACATCCTCACACTTTGTCAGGGAGCTGCCTTKGTCCCAGCCCTCCTGGGAAGGACTACAGGAACCCACAGAGATGTGGGATGAGTTCCTCTGGGAGGGGTTGCCAGGTTCAGGGTTGAGGTGAGTGTGGTAGGATCCCTAGGACAGGATGKGAGCAGAGGCAGAATTCCTGATGGACAATTCCTAAAGGCGGAAAGCTGCTCTGATCTGAAGGGATCTGCTGTTCAAAGCTGCAGTGGAAGCTGCTCCAAACAYGGGCTGCTCCAACACAGCTCTCACAGGAATCTGTTCTCTCCATCCCACCCCTCTCCTCCCCCACCAGTGTCTAGGACTGGCTGAACAGAGCTGAGGGCAGCACAGCCCCTGAKCTGGGGCACAGGAGAGGCTTCACAGGGGAATTCCATCCTGGAAAAGGGCCTCGGCATGGACTCGAACTCCCCCTGATTGCATCCCTGACTGTGGAGGGAACATCCTCCAGGGAACCTCTGCAGAGCTCAGGAGCTGCTCCCAAACCTCCCCAGAGCTCAGGCTCCCTCCCCCCCTCCCTCCCAGCTTTCTCATCCCTGGCTGTCCCAGTCCATCCTGGGGGCTAAAACCACACATTGGTGGGACACAGGAGACTGCAGAGAGCACACCTGGAGGTACCCAGGGACATCCCCTGCAGCAGGGCTCTGAGCCTCTCTGAGGTTCTGCCCCTCCTGGCACCAGAGCCTGCTCCCTGTGCTGCTGCCARGGGAAGAGCTCCTGTGCTGCCTTTGTCACTGCCTTGTTCCCATCAAAGTTTAATGCAGCTCCTCTCTCTCGCTGGCAGTGAGATGCCTCCTGTGTCCCTGCAGGGCACAAAGGCCAGCCTGGGAGGGATGAACCCAGCCTTGYTTCTGGGTTCAAAGCAGCACGGGGCAGATGAGAGCAGAGATCTTTGGCTAAATCCTCCCCACAGGTGGGGTGTGTGTGTAACAGGGAGGTCCAGCCCTGGTGCTGCAATAATCGGGGCCGGGGCTCCGGGGAGCTGCTCCGAGGCCTCMCGGAGCTGGAGGAAGCAGGCAGACATAATGAAATCTTTCATTCGTCAGTAAATGTCACTGTATGAAGTGTAATTAATGGCTTTACCAGGGCTGGATGTGGCCCAAACTGAAATCCAAGCGCTCAGGGAGCGGGCTGGGAGCAGTGTCCTCTCCACCACTCATTGTAAGGTCACTGCCAGAGCTCCGGGAGCTCTGCTCAGCCTCCAGCTTGGGGAAATCTCACCAGCCTGGAAACGTTCTCAGCAAAATGATGGCTTTTGGTGGCAGGGGAGCAGAGGGGGAGTGGTGAGGCAGGCCCTGAGCAGGGAGGTGGGGCAGGGCTGCAGGCAGAGCTGGGATGGGCTGGCAAACCCTGGGATGGGGATGCAGGGCTGTGGAATGTGGCTGTGGAATCTCCCAGCCTGGCAGCAGGAGCTCAGCAGGATCCCAGCCCTGGGCAGCAGTGGGGATCCAAAGTCTGCACTTGGTTTGGAATTTTGTGCCCATTTGGGAGTTTTTCCACTGGTGCCTCCATGGAGGTGTCWCAGGTGCCCTGGGGGCAGGGGGTGGGTGATGAGGGGGCATTATGGATARCAAATCTCTGAGCAGGCTTCCAGGCTTGGGATAGATGGCATTTCATTTCCTCCATGCCTACAGCACCCTGCCAAGCTCAGCAGGAACCACCTTCCCACTGTGCCCCCTCTCCACTTCAGCCAAGTTCCTCAGGCAGGACGTGGTGACTATCAGCACAAAAGTGTTTTTCTCTGCAGCAGAAGGAGCCTGGCTGCATGGGACTTGTCTCACTGGCTCCCAAAAATCTCTCTGTGACCAAACACATTTCCACTTCTGTCCTGAAGTGATTCAGATCGACCCCTTGCTGCTCAAGGAGCTTCACAAGTGAAAATGAATCGTGTGCACAGAGCCAGGCAGAGTTTCTCTTCTCAAGATTATCCTTCAGACTAAATATCCTTACATTCAGGGTGTCCAGCAGAAGGTCTCACCCTGGTTTTTCAGGTGCCAGCACAGCCTCCAGCTGTTCACAGGGCAGCCTTGGAGGGCAGGTAGCCCTTCTCCTGGGACAGGAATCCTCCTTGGGACACCTCATGTCTGCAGCTGGAGAATTTCTTCAGCCAGGACACATCCAGCTCCCACTGAGCCCCAGCAGGAATGGATCTCCAGTTATTCTGCCACAAAAATAAAAAACAGTGGCCAAAAAAAGYCTGGCAATGGGCAGGAGACAGACACAAGCAGGAGTCTCCTGTAACCTGTTCCAGTCCTGATGAGGATGTGGATTCTCTGCAGCATATTTCAAAAAGCCCCAAGCCCATTATGAGGAACAATCAGCAGCAGATTTTAATAGATGCATTTTGCACTCAGCTGTCACCATCTGTGTTTCCCCATTAGAAATGCAGAGTGAAGGAGCTGCACAATTACAGCTGGGAGGGTCTGGGAGGCCCAGCAGAGCTCTGAGAGCAGCCACCCCTCCTCTGCTGCTCCCGGGGAAACCCTGGTCCTGCAGCACAGCTGGGGCAGTGCTCGGGCAGCCCCTGCCCAGCCCATGGAGCAGGAGGGTGTCCCAGGCACGGGCCATGTCCTGCCTGTCCTGCTCACAGGGTGCAGCCTGGGGGGACCCCAGCCCCAGTTTGGCCCCCAGGAATGGTGCATGATGGCATGAGACACCCCCAAAGGACAGGCTGGGGGTGCTGCCTGAGAGCCCAGAGCTCACAGGGCTCCTGTGCAGGCTCCCACGGGCTGGTGAAGCCGCAGGCAGGAATTGAGGCTGCCCAGAGGAAGCTGTGCCTTCCCTCCAGCCTTTCCCTGCCTCCAGGAGGGTCTGGAGRGCACCTGAGGGCACTGCCCAGCCCCGTGGGCACGCGTGGGCACCCAGAGCTGCCAGGGGAGGATGGGGGGTGTGGGGCTGCCTGCTCTCTGCCTGGGGACAGAGGAGTGACAGAACCAAGGGATTCCCTGTGTTGGAAGGGACTCACAAGGTTCAARTCCAGCTCTGTGCTCTGCACAGGACACCCCAACAAATCCCACCCCGYGGGGCACAGGAGCAGCCCCAAAACAGCCCCAAAGCACGTCCAGAGGAGGAGAGGAGGAGCAGCTGTGCTGTGGGGATGGCCTGGTGTCCTAGGTTGCAATGTAAGATGTGCCCAAAGTCTGTATTCTATTCCCATCTYCATGGGTTGTTGGAGCCAGGTGGGGCAGTGTTTTCCCTGCCCCSTCCCTCAGGACTCTCTGCTGTTCATGGCCCATCAATGCCCTGGTCAGTGACTCACAGGTAACTCCCCTCGGGAGCCATCTCTGCTCAATGGGCAATCAAGGACCCATTGTGTGACTCATGGAATGACATCAGCCCATTGTGAGATGCTCTGCCCAGTGGGGAGGAGCCCAGCATTCCCACCTGGATATAATCTGGAGCTTGGGACAGCACAGGCACCGACTGGATTCCCAGAGGACAGGAGCTGCCAGATCTTTCTACAGGATCACTGCTTCAACAAGACTGCTTCATTCGGACTGCTACCACCACCCTAATGAACAGGGTGTCAGGTTGGATTCTGACTCTGCCAAGGGTCTTTTTGTTTGTTCCTTTTACTATTATTTTTATTTTATAGTTTTCCTATTAAATTGTATTTTTGACTTAGTCTCTCACTGGTTTTGCTTTCAAACCAGTACACCTGGCACAAATTGCTCCATCCCCAGGGGCTCTGCAGAGCAGCTCAGCGAGGAGAGGGCCCGAGCTGCAGGAACCTGGCAGGACACGGCAATCCACGAGCTGGCAGGATAATTACTTTTTTAATCAAGTCTTTTCAAAACATCTAATTTTATTACTTTATTCTTCCATTTCAATAGCAGAACGATTAAGATGGAATCTTAAAGGAATTCTTCACAACAGTAATAATGTCTCTTATCACAAGAGGCAGTCTCTGTCTGCTCCGTCCTGCAAATTCACAGCATTTGAATATTAAATATATTCAATATATCAAAAAAATCCATTTCAGGCCAGAAAAATAATAAAGACGAGAAAAAAAAATCCACATCCAACAGAAATTTTCCCCTCTTTCTGCTGAAAAAAAAATTAAAATCAAATAGCTCSCAGTTCTTTTCCCCTCCAAACTGCCTTCTCCAGGAGGGAGACAGGAGACACCTCCTGCTGCTGCCAGGCCAGGCACTGCCTCAGCAGGAAAATGAACCTTTCCTGAGCTCTGATCCTACAGAGCCCTCCCAGGATGTGCTGCATGGTTTGGAGGAGGAGTGGGCTGGTGACTCCCAGTGTGGTGGCTTAGGAAAACACCTCCATCACATTCTGAGGCTGATGCAGGGAGGAGGAWSMCAGCCCTGSTCCCCATCACAGTTTGGGATGAAGGGAGGGACGATGCCATCCCTGGTCCCCATCACAATTTTGGGATGAGGGGAGGAGGAACCCAGCCCTGGTCCCCATCACATTTTGGGATGAAGGAAGGAGAATGCCAGCTCTGGTCCCCATCACAGTTTGGGATGAAGGAAGGGAAAATGCCAGCTATGTTCCCCATCACAGTTTGGGATGAAGGGAGGAGGATGCCAGCCCTGTTCCCAGCATTGCTTTGGGACCCCAGCTGGGCTGCTGTTGCCAGGTCAATGCTTGATTTGATCACAAGAGGAGACAGTGCCATCTCAGTTTGGAGGTCATCAGCGTGGTCCTGGGTAATGCAGGCTGTGTTTGCATCCTGCCTTTCTCCAGGAGAGCACACAGTGAAAGGAAAGTCATGGTGCAAGTGGACAGGGGAGTGACAGTGGCAGGAATGTGTTTGCAGTGTGATTTTGGGTTGTTTGTGACAGGTCAGACATAAACTTACCTTTCACAGCTCGGGCTGGAAAAGGAAAAACCCCAAAGCCTTGTTTTGAGAAAGTGCCCACGGAAATCAGATAAAATGTTGGAAATAAACACAGATGACCCTGAGCTCCTGTCTCATTCCAAAAGCATGCATGTAATTTCCTAACTGGTGTTGCTTTGCTTTGCTTTCTGAAGGAAAGAGGTAAAAAACAAATTCTACTGTGTCAAACATCCTTGGGATGATTTCCCTTTCTGCCCTGATTCTGTCTGCAGCAGGAGCTGCTGTGTGACAGTCCCAGCTCTTCCCAAAGCCCACGTCTCCATCACCTGGTGCCTGCAGTGCAAGGAGATGAGAAACAGCACCAGAGTGATCAGCTGTCCTTGTTTTCAGTTGTCCATGTAATAATTACATGTTTCCTTAGAACAGCCATAAATAATTATCCTTCCTTAACAATGATTTCCTCCATTTTCTCTCCATGTCCACCCCAGTGACTCCTGCTGTCTCACAGGTTCCTCTTTGGGAAGTGCTTCAGAGCTGGCTGGGGCCTCTCCTGTGCCTTTCCCCCTGGGACAGCTGCTCCAAGCACATCCCAGGGAAGCTGGGCACTGCTCTCCCAGCAGCCATCCTGCAGCCAGCTCTGGGTTTGGTACCCACCACTGGCAATCTGCCTCCAGGAGCCAGGTCTGGCATCAGCATCCTCTTATGAGACCTCACCCCCTGGGAGAGCCAACTCCAGAGGTCTGATGGACACTTTCATCCCAAGCCAGTGAAATGTGATGGGAAACAGCATCTGAGTGATCAGCARTGGTTTGGACACTTGTCCCTGTGATTCCCACCCTGGGGAATGTCCCTGCAGCAGCCCCTGCCAGCACCCACCCTGGCACTGCTCACTGCACATAAACCCACCCAGGGCCTTTTCCCAAGCCCTGCAGCACCCAGCTGTTCCTGGTTAACCTGGATTGTGGCTCTGAGGCTCTGGAAGGGTGAGGGATAGCACAGGTGTTGGACTGCAGGAGCAATCCTCAGGAAAACCGAGTTTATTCCTGTGGTGTCCCATAGACCACAGAGGAATTTGCATGGCTYTTCTGTGCCTCAGTTTGCCCATGAGCAGAATGGCATTTTCAATTATCCCTGAGGTGGATTTCCCTGGATTGCCTGCAAAAGCAGCTGTGGGGAACGTGGGGGTTCACTTCTGTTTGCCATCATCTCCAGAACTCCTCCCCACACACACCATGAACTCTCAGGTCAGGATGCTCTGGTGAGAGCCACTCCCCTTCCAGCAGGTAACACAGCAAGCTGCCTACAACAGCATTTTGTTTTTGAGGGGGGCCTTGGGTTTGGATCAGTTGCCCAATGRCAATTCTCTAATGGTTTCCCCTCAACCCTCCTCCTGATGAGGAATTTTTAATTGATGTCTGTCTCTAATAGASTTTCCTCAGTCTCCCCCCACACGAGGTGCCTGAGCTGTGGTTAGAGATGGAAATCCACTCCAGCCTGCCCAGCAGCAGCTCATCAATGACAGTTCTTTCATTAGGTGATGTGAACCCACGTAAAATAAATTCTAATTAAAATAGGAGCTGAAATCACACATTTTTTGAACACCCCTGTGCTGGTGGCATGCCCTGCTCTGCTCTGCCCCTTCCAGACCTGTTATTACTCAGTCCCTCACCTTGTCTCTGCTGATGTATCAGACAACAACAAATAAATAGTGTTTTCATTAAAGTCCTTGCCAATCCACCAGCAGATTGAATTATTTGTCCCTCAAGGTGCACGTGAATGAGAGGGAGAAGGCAGAAAAGGGAAGACAGCAGCGTGCTCCTGTCTTGACCAAGCTGGAGCCAGGGTTCTTCCTCTCTTTACCTGGTTGGGATGCCTGGAAAAGGGATTTRAAGGAATGGGGGCCCTCTGGGAGCAGCCAGGAGGGTGTTTGGTGCTGGCACCATTCCTGTGCCCAGGGAGGGGCTGCCAGCTCCTGGGGGATTGTTGCTTGAGCCAAATCTTAGATTCTATTTTAAAAATTCTTGGCCTGGGGCAGTACAATGAGCAGAAATAGAGAAAAGCCAAAGCTCCAGGAGGAAAATCAGGGGTTGTCATTCAGCTGGGCAGCTGTCCCCAACCCCAAGAGGGTTGGACTGGGGCCACTTCCATGCAGCACACCCAAGTATCTGCCACCATCAGGAATTCCCTGGGCCAGGCTGCCCAGGGGAGTGGTGCARTCACTGTCCCTGCAAGTGTTCAAAGATCAGGCAGATATGGGATTTACTGACATGGGTTAGAGGTGGGCTTGGCAGGTCTGGGTCAGTGGCTGGRCYTGRTGATATTGGASRTCTTTTCCAAGCCTGATGACCCTGGCATTCTGAACTCCCTGCTGTTGGCTGAATTGTTTGTACCACACAAGTAAAAGGCAGAGCTGGGGCCTGCAATTTGTGCAGAGAATTGGGCACCTCTGCAGGGGTGGTGGGATGTCTGCCAAGGGGTCAGGACGTGCCTGCTGCCCATCCCAGACCCTAACACTGCCCTGCCAGGGACCCCCAGCCCTGTTGCAGCACCCATCTCCTATTTGGGATGCACCAGATGCCCCAGGAGCAGTCCCAGCCTTGGTGGCCACAGGGTGTGACAGAGTTCAGCTGGCAGGGCACAGGGACAGAAATGGTGTCACCAGTGCCTGGTGGCAGAGGTGGCACTGGGGGTCCCCACTCCAGTCTCCTCCCTGCCCCACCATCCCCACTGCCCCAAGCCCCTCACTCCATCCCTGCTCCTTGCAGCACCTTGCCATCAATTCCTGTTTTTTTAGGCCCAGTTCCACAGCACACAATTTCAGAAATGCAAATGGACCTGCCTGCAGATTCTCAGGCAGGTGCCAAGGAAGGAGAGGGAGAGAGACAGAGAGGGATGCTCTGATTTTATCAAAATCAGTTTTCCTGCCCAGGGGAGGATGGAAAGCAGCTACTCAGCCTCAGGAAGACGATTCTATTTAAACCACAGGATCATGTTGTAGCTACTTCTTATTTACCAGACTGGAAAGTTACATTAAGAAGTTATCACTTATCTTGCAGGGGAGCAGATTAAGAGTGAAGGACCATTCCCTGGTTTGCATAGAGCTGCACTTCCCAGGTTACTAAAAAGACAATTGATGTAGCAGTTCAGGAAGAAATATGATTTTCATTATGATACACAGGCATCRGGGATTGTATTCTAATGGTCCCCTGTCACCAGTGAAGAGCAAAATGGCCTGTGACCACTGTAATGGAAAAAAGCTTTCTGTGGTATTTTGCAAAGCATGGAGGGAACTTTATGTTTGGGGTTGGGGTTTTTTTGGTTTTTTTTGGGGCTTGTAACCTCCTGGTGGCAGCATTAAAGGGAACAGCATCTGCTTTTTCTAAATAAAGAATTTGGGGCCCCATGGTGAGAAAGTTTCTCCCCRCTCATGGCAGAATATTTATATTTGAGGTGAACTTTTATCTATGAGGTGAAACAGCAGGCTGCATTTTCAGCAGTGGGGGGGTCTCCTGGATTCTCCCCACACCTCTTTGGGCAGCTGAAACAGGAAGATTCCATGGAGCTCCCTCATGGTACAATTCCTTTTTGGGGTCCATTCAAGCTTTTTGGAGCCAGTGGGGTTCAGGCTGTAGGAAAGCACACAAGAGCACAAACTGCTGGTTGGGATTTACCCTGCAGGACCTGTCTGGCTCTCAGGGACTGCAGCCAAGCTGTGTGAGCTCCACGACCAGCCCCACATCCTCCACTGCCCCTTGCCTCTTCTTTTACCACCATGATCAGTTATTCAATGGAGGGGGAATATGAGTGAACACCCAAAGCAGGGCTGTGTTTCACCACAAAGAGGGATCTTCCATCCCAATATCCCTGCCTCACTGGCTGGGAACCAGAACCAGCCAGGCAAGAGGCAGGAGCACACAGAGGGCTCACCCCACCCATGTGAACCAAGAGCAAGATGGGAAGATTGGCTATTTCACACAAATTATTCAGGGATCATTCCCAAAGGGAGCAAAGAGAAAAAATCCAACCMCATTTGTGAGTTATAGAAATCCTTAATAATTGATAAATTAAAGGATTTCACTCTGAGTTTCAGTGCAAGGAGGAAGATGGGGAGGATGTAGCAGTAAGTGATGAGATTTTCCTCTCCTGTTTAATTACTCRACTGCTGTAAAAAACCAAGCAAAGTTTCAAAGGTAACTCAAATTCCCCCATCACTAAACAGCACAGAGCCCTTCCCATCCTGTGAACTTGCAGACAGCTGGGCTGAGCAGCTTTCCTTTAAACCCACCTAAGTTAAAGACAAACAATTTAGGCCCATTGATCTGGAGCTGCGGAGCCTCCTGTTTAAACTCGGGGAGATGGAAGGAGCATAAAGGGAGTGCACAGGATTTCCTTTGCATTGCTCAGATTAAAGGACATCAGAATGAGTGGTTTGTGTGATGATCAAAAGATTCAGCACACTCTGCACCTGTCACAGGTACGAGCTCAATTCCTTATGGATGAAAACAGAGTGGAGCTGGCAGAGCATGAGAGACTTGCAGGAAGGGATGTGCAGGGWGTATATTTAAAGCAGGCTGCATGAATATGGGATTAAATATTAGTGCTGGRTGATAAAATGTTAATTTTGCTTCATTAGGCTGTTTCTAGCAAAGGGTTCCTGTTGATCAGAGCACTCTCTCCCAGATAAAGAGGGTGATAGGGAATGGTCTTCAGAGAAATTTGAGAATGTTTCTAAATAGGGATTTGGGAAAAAATAAAACCAATAAATGGCTGAATTGATTACTGTTTGCAGCCAGGCCTCATTGCCTGCCTGGGATGGAGAAAATGGGAAACTCACCTAAATTTGCTGTTTTACTCTTCCCCCAGAGGGTCTGACTTGCCCATGGGAATGTGGAGCCTCTCCACTTTCACCACTCCTAAAAYTGGACTGGAAATCTGGAGCCAGCTGGGACACAAAGAGGGCTGACCTGCCCTCCCCAGGTGCATTTCCATGGTCAGAGACTGTTATTCCATGAGAGCTGAGCTCAGCTGGAGAGATTGCACGTTCCTTTAGACCCTGTTTTACAGTTGTTACCAATTCAGCCAGTTCCTGGCCCAGCACCTGCAGAGCCCAGGCAGCTCTTTGATGCTCAGGCTTTCCCACTGTTGTATCCCCAAGGAGCCTCCAGCTGGGGAATGATCCATGCAGGGAAGAGAGGGTCCTGAGCAAAGGCTGCTGCTGCTGGCAGGGAAAATCAGGCTGGGTGATGCACCCTGGATCCACCAGCCTTGCCACAGGGCTTCAGCTGCCATCTGCCAGGATTTGGCACAGCTGGAGCCTGAAATCTTCACAGATTCCTTCTTCAGGGAAGAAAASCATGAGGAGTCACCCTCTCTGAAAAGGACTGTTCTGTTAAGTGATCTCCTCGTGCTGAATTTCCTTTCCCCATGCTCACAGTATGTTAAAAACAAATACATCCAATACAACCATTAGGCAATTAAACATTGGCTGGATCAAGATGGAAGCAGGCAGGATGCCAAGGAACAGGCAGTTGGGTGATGCTGSTTTGGTGATACACTGCATTTTACACCAGTTCCTTCTCATTGCAKGTGTCACATCAGTGTCACTGGGCTGCCACACCCCTGGTCCCCACGTGCATCAAAAGGCACAAGCAGAGAGGAGAAAAAAAAAGCTGGCAAAGTGMAGGTGCAGTGCTTTGCTCTCAGGCTTTGGCCACTGGTTTCCTTTTCTACCCAAGAACGCTGAAGTCAGCTCAGAATATTTTTGTTTCTCTAGGAATTAACTCCTTCACTTTCAAATCCTTTTTTGGATGCAAAACCCATCTTAAGTACAGGGAGATTCAAGGAGGAAGGTGCAGAAAGGGGCTGTGTGGGACAAAGGGCAGGAGACAGAGGTCTCAGCTGGCCTGAACCCCATGGATGGGGCAGTGCAGATGTGCTTCTTGTGCTYTCACCTGCATGGGCCATTCCATGTCACTGCCACACTGAGCTGTGCAAGCCAGGGGCACCTGCAGCCAATGCCACGCYTGGATTTTCAAATCATCCAAGCTGTCCAGAGCAGTCAATGGCTCAGTGAGAGCTTTTGGAAAACCCAGCACCAGCCTTGGAGGAGGTTGGGAATGTTCAGAACTCTTCAGCCAGGGATCAGAAACCAAAGAGTTTGCCCTGAATGTCACTTGTCCCTCCARGTATCTGCCAAGCTGGGTCTAAATCCCCTCTGGCAGCCAGCCAGCCTTTGTACCCCTGCTTTGATCATTGCAGCTTCCACTGAGCCAGCCCCATCCAGCCTGGCCTTGGGCACTGCCAGGGATSCAGGGGMRSC
>CADDXX010000216.1:497374-508149 GCA_902810485.1 Alauda arvensis
GGRAMMAWTYCYTYYKYAWATCTAGTTAAATTTCCCCTCTTTCAGTTGGAATTGTTCTGATTTCAGCAAGTGCTTCACTGAAGAAACCAATTCCAAGCAGGGATTCTTCCTCTGGCTGGTGCTCAACTCTAATTTAGAGCATGTGACAATCCAACCAAGTGTCCCTCCTTCCCAACACTCCATGGYCAAGGCCAGGYTGGACAGGGCTTGGAGCAACCTGATCCAATGGAAGATGTCCCTGCCCATGGCAGGGGGTGGGGTGAGATGGGATTGAAGGTCTCCTCTCCCCCAAGCCATTCTGTGATCCTGTGACACACAAACAGCCACCGAGAGTGACACTGAGCTGGCAGGTACCACGGGTACCCCTCACTCATCCCTGGGAAATAAAGCCATGAGCTTGGAAAGGGTTATTCTTCATAGAGGAAAAAGAATACTTAAGGCTGCAAAACTTCTTTTGACAAGGTTGTCTTTTAATTACCCTGTGGAATGATAAAATCCCAGCACTGAAAATGTGTCTTTACAAATCTCTAGCTGGAGTAATTAGTCCCGTGCCTGGCTCTCCTGAGAGATTATTGCTGCCTTCTTTTCAGATTACTTACCCAAATAGAAGTGGAATCATTGCTATGTTTGACAGTGAGATATAAAATATCAGATAAAGCTGCTAAAATACTGTTTCACACGCTGTGTTTCTGCAGAGTAAGGAAGCATCTGCTCTCTYGGTATCAGCAGCAGAGCTGAGCACAAAATTCACAGCTGAGGGCTGAGAAGATGAATCTCACTTTTTTTCCCTTTTTTTTCTTATTTTTTTTCTTCTTTTTTTCTTCTTTTTTTATTTTTCCTGGTCATTCCTAGAAAGATCCAAGTGATCAAGAATTGAGCTGTTGTTCAAATACTGAATAATGTTTGCACCTGTGTCCATTTTAAGGCTTGAATGCGTTGGTGGGGTTTTGGGTGAGCCCCTCTGCTGCTCTGAGGAATTCAGCTGGAATATTTGTGTGGTGAAGGCAAAGGGGTAGCACTGAACCCCACACAATCCAAGCCTTGTGACAGCAGGCAGGGATTTCAGGTGCAAACCTCTGCAAAGTCTCAGTGCAGGGGTACTTACAGGGGATGCAAACACAGGTGACATTCCTCCTGTTATATCCTTAATGGATACACTCAGATGGAAGTTTCTCCATAGATTTGGCACAGATCTGCAGTGAAATTTGCCTCAAAGAAGTTACAGTTGCTATTTATTACTTCCTAGGGAAATAAAAAAACCTTTCATTGGGAATTAAAGTGCTTGCTACATTATGCCAGGCTGCTGAGCTCACAGTGCCCAAAAATGCATCAGTGACAATCCTCATCAGGGGCTGTGCTGTTGTGCACATCACACCCTGGGCTTTTCCTTCTTTTCTCACCCCCAGGGCAGATCTGTGCCCATGGGAAGGTTTTGCCCAGGCTGCTGTAGGTGATGTTCTGGCTGCAGGGGCAGGGTGTGCACTGTCCAGGCAGCAGCTCCYTCAGGGAAGGAGCATCCCAGCCTTGCCACTTCAACAGTCTGTTTCCTGCCAYCTCAAATAAATGTTTTTGTGCCCTTCTCCCTCCTCCCAAGGCAGCTTTTGTGTCTCATTGACTTCTGATGTAACTCAGCATTGCAATGGAGACATTCCCTGGGGGGCCAGAGAGACAAGGAGAGCTCAGGCAGCTCAGTGGGATGAGGAACCASCACCAATTCTGTGTCCAGGGAAATTAAAACCATCATAATGCCTCCCAAGAACAAGCTTGATGGGTCAAAAGTCTGCTCTGAAAGACTCAAGTCAGCCCATACTCTTGAGTAGGTCCAGCTGCAGCAAGTTCTTCAGGACCTTCAAACACCTCTGCAAACAGAGACCCTGCCAGCTTCTCTGAGCCTCAGCTTCACTGTTCCACCACCATGGGGTGACAGAATCACTTCTAGAACCAAGCAGAACTTCCCTGGTGCCTCATTCTCCCACCGTGTGCCTTTGGGAAGACCCTGACCAAATTTCCATGCCCTTTCTCACCTGTCCCCAATGAAACATCCCCTCACTCTCTGGGCTGCACAGACCCAGCTCTGCCCCTCAGCCTCCCCCACCCATCCCCTGCTCCAGCCCTGGACACCCTGGCATCCCTCACCAGCCCCTCTCCTGTCCCAGAACAGCATTTTCCTTGTCCTGGGGAATCCCAAGCCAGGCTCAGTATGAAGCACAGCTGCTTTCCCACTCTGGGAGTCAGACTGGGGCTGTGTGGGTGAAAACTGGGAATGCTGACCCASCCCTGACCCACACCTGAGTGCCTCTGGACCTGCTGCTGGGATCAGGGACTGACAGCATYTCCCCACCCCTTCCTGGTGCTTCCCACAGGCCGGAGGAGGGGAACACAACCCTGTGAGAAAGGCTGGAGCTCCTGGATGCAGCTGGCTCTGCTGGGATGCTCCTGCAGCTCCCGTCAGAGCCCAGGCTGGCACAGGCACAGACCACACGAGGCACTCCCGTGGTTTTGCTGCATTAAGGATGGGGGTCCCAAGGGTGTGCCCACCCCTCTGCCCCGGCACCCGTGTCCCCAGTGCTGCTGCAGAGCCCCAGGCAGGGTCACCCCCGGGGCCATGCTGCATTCCTGCTGATAATTGGTGGCAGGCACTAATTCCAGCCGGCGTGAAGGCGAGAGCACGAGCTGCTTCCCTTTATTGCATTTGATTACACTTTTTGTTTTTGCATGATTCCCTGCAGTAAGTAGCTCATAATTAACAGCGGATGAATAACATTTCTGCCACTCTGAGTATTAAGTTTTCTCACAACAAATGAAAACATAATTGCCATTACACAGAGCCCTTATCAGAGTGAACACGCCGCCGTTGGAGGAGGGAGATTCACTGATAGGCACAACTTCCACAGGCACTCGGGGATGAGAACAAAACGCTGSTGGCTGAGGGGCTGGAGCTGCTGGCCACGCTGCTCCAGCTTCCTGCAGCATCTCCTGGCAGCCCTCTCCATGGGCTCCCTGCCAGGAACAGCTCATGGGCTCTGCAGCACAGCAATCTGGGAGTCATGGAATGGTTTGGGTTTGAGGGACCTGAAAGCCCATCTCAATTCCAGCCTCTGCCATGGGCAGGGACACCTTCCACTGTCCCAGGCTGCTCCTGGCCTTGGACACTTCCAGGGATCCAGGGGCAGCCACAGCTGCTCTGGGCACCCTGTGCCTTCACCTTCTGCTGCTGCTGCTGCTGCTACGAAGCCTTCTTGGAAAGGCTGGTCTGGCATTTCTCCTTCATTTTTCCCCTTTTCTTTTTAGTTTTTAATCCTCCTTCAGTAGGTTCAGGTAAAACAGAGACTCCTCAACCATATCAGCACTGCTCTGCCCAGATCTTGAGTCTTTCCATTTGTACAGTGCTGGTTTTCCCCCAGAGGGAACCTGGAGGATCTCTCCATGCTTTGTTGGTTTGCTCCTGTAAAAGCTTCACAGTCACTGTCCTGGCACTGGTGTAATATCACAGGCAGAAGGTTTAGGGAGGATAKAATTGCCAGTTGCTTCAAGAGATACCTCCTAACGTCTTACATGGGCTCTTTGAATGTGAATTCTCATCACAGGAGAGGAGAAATAATGACTTTCTGAGGACAGGCCATGTCCTGGCTGTGATTCCAAAGCAAACCGGAGCACAGAGCACAGGCAAGGCAGGAAATGCTGAACTCCACTGATGGCTTTCAGGGAAGAGCTTCCTCACCCATGTGCTGGGTGTAATTAGCACTCATTAGAGCTACTTATTATRCAGACACTCCCAGAGGCCCTGCCAGGATTTCTGCTGGGGACAGAGCAAATCCATGGAGAGAAACTCCCTGCTCCCAAGCCTCGATATCTGAAAAGCAAATCTCTCAAGGGCAGGGAATTCAATCAGCTCTGAGGTGCACATTGATCCCCTCGCCCCAGTGATGCACAGTGGAGTTTCCTGCACATGTAGGGGGCAGAACTGGTGTCACAGGGGCTCCTCTGCTGCAGTTCTCCCCCATAAGGGATCATGGAATCACTAATTGGCTGTAAAACACCTCCAAGATCATCGAGYCCAAGCTGTGGCTGATCCCCACCTTGCCACCCAGAGCACTGAGGGTTCCTTGAATACCCAACAGAATGATCACCTGGCCAGGTATTTTCCAACATCCAGGCTAAAAGATACTCATTTTCCCAAGGAATGTACATCCAACACWCGTCCCAAACTGAGCTCTGATATCCCCCCCTGGAGCAGTGATGCTGGAGGGCCCACACTAACTGGGCACCCGTGTGCCACCACCCTCCAGCTGAGCCCCCATCACCACACTCKGCACCCAGAGGCTCCCTGACCCTGAGCACCTGGACATCCAGAAAAATAACTATTTAACCTTTTGGAAGCTTTGTTGGAATCCTGTTTCCATCTCCCAAACAACCCCAGCTGCAGGCATGTCTACTCACTTTAGAAAAGCTGGATTAGAAACAAATAGAAAATTACAGAAATGAACCAGTTTCCCRTGATGTTACTCCAGGGTGGCTGTGCCTATTCAGGGATGCCCTGTGTAACTACACCAGCCCTGGAGTTACAACCACTCTGTCAGTGGACAGCTCCTGCCAGGCCCTCCCAAAGCTCATTTCATTATTGCTGGTCAACCACAAGCAACGAGCTGGAATCCAAACACAACAGGAGTGRAAACCACTCCTCCCAAAGGGATTGACAGCCTTTAAAAGATTTAAAGCAGGCCTTCAAAAACGTTCCCAGGGCTTGGAGCWGACGGTTTGCTCCTCACACAAACCTGGGTGATTAACACGCTGTTCTCAGAGTGGCCACAGGCCATGGAGCAGCAAAGGGAGAGGGGGATCTTTGGTGACAGACTGGCAAATGATGGAGGGGCACAGCCTGTCCCCTTCAATTTGCATGTGGGTATCACCAAAAGGCTGTCACCACACAGCAGTGATGTAACAGTCTCAAGATATGTCACAATAAAATACTTTTTCTAATAAAAAAAAAACAGCCCCCTCTGTTTTTGACTACAAGAGTACCTAAAAAGCCAGAAGTGAACAAGAAGACATCCAAMATCTTTTGAAAATGAAGAATTCTCTTGATAAATACATCTCTTAATGAAATACAAGCAATTAAACTAAAAGCCCTATCAAATACTGCTTGTCACTCCACACATCAGCATTTAATTGAATTTTTTTTCCATCCCCTGGTCCTTTTTCCCTGATAAACAAATTCATTCACAATGGCTCAGGTTTCACTAACCCAGAAACCAGATGATAGTCAATCAACTAATTGACACAACAAAGACTTTTATACGAAAAAAAATTGTCTAATTAAAGCTGAAATGAAATTTAACGATACACAGACATCTCATAGTAATGAACAATCCTCTTGTATTAATTACTTGGGGTTTAACCCTTTCCCTTCTGGTCACTGAAMTCATGAGAAGGATGGTGGAGGCAGAGGCAGTGCTGATGCTCCTGTGTTCATCCAAGAGTTTGCAGAGTTCCTGATGGAGCAGGGGGCACCTGGATGACCCRAAGTCTCCTTGGCTGCTCTGGGTTAAATCAGTGAAGTGCCATGGTCACCTGTTTCTCTTCTTCCTGACTGTCCCACGGTGACCAAACTTGTGAGAGCCCCAGGCAAACGACAGAGAGTGTCCCAAGATGGATGGATGGATGGATGGATGGATGGATGGATGGATGGAGATGGATGATGGATGGATGGATGATGGATGGATGGATGGATGATGGATGGATGGATGGATGGATGGATGGATGATGGATGGATGGGCAGACTCTTCCTTCTGTCACTGCAAGGCATCAGAAGCCCTTGGGAACTTCATTCTGGCCCAGCACTACAAAACAAACGTTCACAGAGAGACCCCAGTTCCAGCCCTGCCTTCAGTGAGAGCTCTGCTGAGCATTTTGGCAGGACAACAGAGCCCAGAACCTCACTCAAAATTTACCAAATCATTGAAAACACTTGGGATTCATMTCGTGCTTAAGAGCTTTCTGGAATAAAACTGAGCTTGAGTATGTGATTAAAGTTCAGTGGGGACTGAATATTTTATTGAATCAGGGCTTTGGTCTGCCATAAACCTGAGCCAGCTCAGGAGAGAAACCGAAAACCTCTCCATGTCTAAAGCAAAAAATTCAGAACCTGAACACATAAAGGGAAGCACAGCAGATACTTCATCCCCAAAGCATCTCAAATCTTRAATATATTTGTAAAAACCTGGAATCATAGATTGCYGTGAGCTGGAAGGRATCATTGAGTCCAGCTCCTGTCCCTGCACAGACCCCAACAACCCCACCCTGGGCATCCCTGGCAGTGSTGTCCAAAGGCTCCTGGAGCTCTGGCAGCCTCGGGGCTGTGCCCATTCCCTGGGGAGCCTGGGCAGTGCCAGCACCCTCTGGGGGAGGGAAGAACCTTTTCCTAATATCCAGCCTGACCCTCCCTGGCACAGCTCCAGCCGTTCCCTGGGTCCTGTCCCTGTCCCAGAGCAGAGATCAGAGCTGCCCCTCTGGAGGAGCTGCAGCCCCTGGTGAGATCAGACCTCAGTCTCCTCTTCTCCAGCTGAATAAAACAAGTGGAGAGGTGAGGGAGAGACCTTTGGAGCTGCTGCAGGGACTGAGCTGGGGCAGTGGCCCATGTCCCTCAGCAGGAGGAGGGCTTCACCTACACACCCACAGTGGCTGAATCCTGGCTGCTCCCACAGAATGTGGAACCAATCCTCATCAAAGCAGGGCAGAAAAACATCCCGGAAATAATGAGCAGCCATTTGTGAAAAAGCCAAACAGRAGGAAGAGAGAACAGCTCAGCAGAGGAATAAGAGATAAGTTTTAAAACTGTCTAATTGTTTGTGTAAGCGAAACCCATGAGGGTGTCAAGTGCCTTTTCCCTTCCAGCTGCTCCTGCACGCAGCGCTCCGGCCCTTGCCACTGCTCTTGGCTCTCTCATCAAGAAGTAGCTATTATTTTCACAATCATTTTCTAGAGCACTTTACACCACTAACAGAACAAGCTGTTGTGAATGGTCATTTTGCTTGCAGGCAAGTTTGGACACAAACAGCAGTGAGTTCTTTCAGAGCTGAAAACACCCTGGGCTTCTCTGGCTGCCCGAGGGTTTGGAGCCTGCCAAGTGCCCAGGGCAATCCCGAGCCACGCTGCTCCTGGGGCCATGCCACTGCTCTGAGAACTCATTTGTGTTAAACAAAAGCTAATGGGGCACAGAGGGAAGGGGAGAGGCGAATTAGCAGCTCTGACAGACTCCTTCAGGTAATTATGGTTTTTCTATCTAAATATTACAGCTGCTCTGGAGACACCACTTTATTCTACTGGTGTGTTTGGGATGAGTGGGAATGGAGAAGAGGTGGTCCTGCAGGGGAAAGYTTTGTCTCCCAACAGATTTGTCAAAGGTGAAATTGCTGCAGAATTGCTKGTGACTGGGAAGAAGTCAGCTTCTGGTCATTGCTGAACCCARGGGATTTAAAGATACAAGGGCACAGAGCTGGAACAGCTGGATGAAATCCTTCCTCATCATCTCAGAGGAGAGGTTCCCCACCTTCACCCACCAAGGAGATCAAAGCCAGGTAGYCTGGATAGGAGGTAACTCAGAAAARCCTGAGGCTGCTGGARAGGACAAGGAGACAATGCACGAGAACCTCCCCAGAAAGTCTTTTTTCACAGAGCCCTCAGTGATGGAAACARCTTGTCCTGATCCCTGGGTGCTCCCAGTCCTCTCCCCAACACCTCAGCCCACCCAAGAGAGGCTCCTGAGCCCACCCCTCACCCCTCACAGGCAGAGAAGGTGTGGTGGCATTGGGACATGTCAGGAGAGGGCTGTGACAGGGCCCCATGCCACCAGGCAGGCAGACATGACAACTGTGTGAGCACAGTGGGACCAAAGAGTCCTCCAGAAATGTGACAGGAGTGTCTGCAGCACCTGCAGAAACCCCTTCCCAGACCCTCAGGAGTCACTCCTGGCTCCCATGGAAGAAGGAACACGGTGAGAGAGGCTGCAGGGCKTATCTGCAGTGCAGCTGAATTTTCCCTGATCTATTTAGACATATTTCTTGACATTCCCAGAGATGGCAGCCTGACAAATGCAAGTACTCCAAGGGTTAAGGGCTTTTAAATGTCTTGGGAGTTATTTGTAAAGCTATTACTTCTGAGTTTGTTAATAAATCAGGATTTAATACACCTGAGTTACATTATCTCCCTGTTCTAATGTATAAATCCTGTCACTAAACCTTCAGGCCCAAGTGCTGTGTGCTTTTAGTCTTAGCTTTAGCTACCTGGTTTCTAAAACGTTGGATTGTTTCACAAGTCAAGAGATGGATTTTTAAATCCTTCACATCTCTCAGCAAGTATACAAATCTGTGTCTGCACCTACAAATCCGATCAGAGGGTTTGTAAATCCTACAAAAGATTTATTTGAAAAAGTTTTCATTTACAAATTCTTGCTTTGCCTCTGGGACGTGTAAGTGACTTATTTGCCAAGGAGGATTCAGCAGCGCTGGGTGAGAGTGAGAAATCCTTCCCTCTGCTCGGCACACACGAGGCTGGATAAATCCCATCCAGCCACTCTGTGGCTGCCTCCCAAATGAAGCCTGGGCTTTGCAGGGAGCTCCAGAGCAGTCCCTGGAGAGGGATGGAKGCTCTGGAGGGGGGTCAGGCACAGTCTTGGGATTCCTGGGCTCTGGAGATGCCTCCTCTCCCACTGCTCCAAGAGGGAAGCACAGCTCACAGGGAAGGCTTCAGAGTGAGAGCCTGGGTGTGGTGCAGCTGCCCTGGGTGTGAGATGAGGATCACCAGCATCCTCAGGAGTTTGTGTGGAGSAGGTCAGTGAGGGGCAGGAGCTCTGCAGCCAGGTGCTGTCCCCACTGGTCCCAGGCGTTTTGCTGTTTTTCCTCCTGGAGAAGGAGCTCGTGTGTGAGGGGTGTGAGCAGCCACGGGCACACCGGCACTGCTGAACAGGGGTGACACCCCAGTGCCAGCTCTGAGTGCCTCAGTGTGTCACAGCACAGGGTCTGAGCACAGCCAGCCCTGCCTGAGCAGGATCCCACCCCGGCAGGATCCCATCCCAGCAGGATCCCATCCCTGCAGGATCCCATCCCAGCAGGATCCCATCCCAGCAGGATCCCTCCCCAGCAGGATCCCATCCCTGCAGGATCCCACCCCAGCAGGATCCCACCCCAGCAGGATCCTATCCCATCCCGGCAGGATCCCACCCCAGCAGGATCCCATCCCAGCAGGATCCCATCCCATCATGATCCCATCCCAGCAGGATCCCATTTCATCAGGATCCCATCGATCCCTCCCCAGCAGGATCCCATCCCATCATGATCCCATCCCAGCAGGATCCCATCCCAGCAGGATCCCATCCCAGTAGGATCCCATCGATCCCACCCCAGCAGGATCCCATCCAGCAGGATCCCATCCCAGCAGGATCCCATCCCAGCAGGATCCCACCCCAGCAGGATCCCATCCCGGCAGGATCCCATCCCAAACTGCCCCACACCCCAGCTGGGCCCAGCAAAGACGGGGCAAGGCTGGGCAGAGCCCCCCACCACACTCAGGTATCCCCTCAGGAACTCAGGCTTCCAGCACGTTTGTTTGCTGCCAGGAAAAGGCCCTCATGCTGGAAAAACAAGGATGGATGTGGATGTGGATGTGGATGTGGATGTGGAGGGAAGGCAGCTGAGCTGCAGCACCCACCTGGTGATGCCTCGAGCCCACCTTGACTGCAGAGTGAAACCTGCAGCACCTCTCACTCTGCCCCTGAGCCAGTTTGCATGGCTCTGCCACCTCTGCAGGCACTCCCATAACCAATATGAACTAACCAGTACCTAAAGAAATTGGGAAGATCAGTTTAGGTTACATCAAATATTTGACTTTTTTAAATCATTTATTTTTACTTTGCTGCTTTGCTTTCTGGTTTCAGGCCCTTCCGTTCACCTTAGAAAATTTTACTGAGATGTGGACCTCTRAGGACATGGAGGCAAATACAAAATGAGATGGGAAAAAAAAAAAAACAGGGAGGTTTTATCAAAAGTAGAGCACATAAAACTAATTTAATATCATTTTAATAGGAAAATGGAGAGGAGCAGAGGAGCTAATCTGTCTAGGTTTAAACAAAATATTGCATACAGAGCCTGATGGGAAATCAGTCTTTCAACAGAGATTCTTCCCAGAATCTCCATGGAAAGAGTTACAGGAGTTGCAAAGGGGACGTGGGTCCAGCTGGAGGGAAGGCTGTGCTGGATGAAGGTACCAGSCAGGRGAGCAGAGCCCAAAGGGGCTGCTCAGGGACCTGCCTGGGGGTGCTCATGCACAAATCAGGTGTGAAATGGGGGAGATGATGAAGTTAGAAGTTATTGCTGGAGGAGTCTGGGTTGCCAAACTGGAAATGGATCCCAAAACAAAACACGACTTGTGCCTTGTTGGCTTGTGCTGGGATAACCCCATGAGCAGCCTGGGGCTCAGGAATGCCTTTTTCCCAGGAAGAGAAGGACCACAGGGGTTTTCCCTGCAGGATGCGAAGCAGTCTGGTGTCCAGATGATGTGGCTGTGGTGGGAGAAGACCCCAGCAATGCCAAGGGCAGCCAGTGCTGCTCTGTCCCTCTGTCCCACTGGGCTTTGGGCTCATCTGGGAGGTGGCTGGGTCTGTGGGGCTGGAGCTCAGCCTGGCTGGAGGTCAGAGAATCTGGGAATCAYGGAATGGGTTGGGTTGGAAGGAAATGTAAAGCCCATCCAGTGCCACCCCTGCCMTGGSMRGGRMMMCYYYC
>CADDXX010000216.1:519835-530979 GCA_902810485.1 Alauda arvensis
AGGAGAGGAGAGGAGAGGAGAGGAGAGGAGAGGAGAGGAGAGGAGAGGAGAGGAGAGGAAGATAATTCTGAATTCTGCTTAGAGGTATATATACACTAACATTTCTCACACTTATGGATCCTTTGGATCTCCTCTGATTGTCTTCCTTTAAATTACATCCCCATTGCTTTGTGCTTTTCCCTGCAAACACCAGGACACAAAGGTGACACAGAATAAAAACTCTGAATCTTTGTGGTGCAYGTCAGCTCTGAGACTTTAGCTGGATCACAAACCAGCTGCACTTCAGATGAACTGAAAATTTCCCCACCTGAGAGTTTTGTACAAAAACATCCACAAAGCTCCACTGGAAGAACTTTTTCTAACTGTACACATGAATTTTGGCACAAGTGGAGCTTCAGCTGTAAGAAAAATATTGGTCCCAGGTGATACATCAGACAGTGATCTGCAAAACTGCTGCAAACTTCCTAAAAGCCCMCAAGAGACAGCAGATAAAAATCTGTGGGTGTCCATTATCTGATGACTAATAAATGTTGATCAAAATGCTTGTCATTCTTCCAGTGAAAAYATGCACTGGCAAACTCAGCCCAACACAAAGGTCTCCTTCCAACCACCCCACCAGGGCACCGTGCAAGGAGGGCTGTGGGATTTACTGAAGGGTTGGATTGTCAGAGAATCATGGAATCATTTAGGTTGGAAAGGCCTCTAAGATCATCCAGTGCCACCATTCCCCCAGCACTGCCAAGGCTGCCACCAACCCATGTCCCCAAGRGCCACATCCACAGGGCTTTTGAGCCCCTGCAGGGATGGGGACTCCACCATGCCCAGAGCAGCTTGTTCCAGTGCCTGACAACCCTTTCTGTGCAGGAACTTGTCCTAATCGCCAACACAAACCTCTCCTAGTTTAAGGCTGTTTCCTCTCACCCTATCCCTTGCTCTCTGGGTCACCTGGCTGTCCTCTTTCCCAGCTCCCTCAGCTCTTCCTCCTATGTTTGTTAAATCAAAAATACTTGTCTTTCAATAGTTTTGTTTCAATGGTGCATTTCATATCACAGCTCAYGGTGACAAGGACCAGAAGAGTCACCCAAGCCAAGGTGTCACCAGGAGGCAAAACACCACAAGATCACCCATTCCCACCTGGTCATCCCCACTCCCAGTTGTGAGTGTCCTGGTAGGAACTCCCCACCTTCAAGCCTTTGGACAAGTTTACCTGACATTAATCATCAGCTGTAAAAGCTGTGTGGGACTCCCAGGCAGGTGGCAGGAAGACAAACAGGCAGCTGGCATGGCTGGAGCACATGGAAAAGCAGGCAGAACATGGCATGTGTGCTGTTTTCAGGAGCAGCTCAGTGCCCCCAGAGCTGGGCAGGGGGAGATGGATCATGAGCCCAGGCTTTTATCCCCCCAGTGGGGAGGAGAGGACAGGAGGACAAGGCCAGACACAGAGATCCATCAGGGAATGCACCTGGTTGCTCAGAGAAGCTGTGGATGACCCACCTCTGGGAACATTCAAGGCCAGGCTGGACGGGGCTCTGAGCATCCTGGTCCAGTTGAAGATGTTCCTGCCCACTGCAGGATGAGTTTTTATGTCCCTTCCAACCTAAACCAGTCTGGGATTCTGTGAAATAAGAAAGGCTCTGAAAGCACAAAGGAATTGCAGGCTCCCTCCAGACACAGCTCCAGGATCTCCAGGGCAGGGCAGGGCTTGGAGCAAACTTGGAGAACATGGAGAAAAAAGGATTTTCTCTGGACCCTTCATCCTACAGGATGAGAAGCCAAAGTAGAGGGGCAGAGATCACCACAGACAACCTGATCCCAGCATTAATTCCCTCTCTAACACAAGGAGCAGACCTGAGCTCTCTATCAGGTTGTTGCCACAAACATTTCTGCTGARCAGCCAACATAAAAACGAACACGAGAACAYGAGTTCTTGATCCAGGCCCAGCAAGGACAGGGTRTTTTCCCCCACCTAAGTGAAATAGGGCAAAAAATAAAAGCAGGGAATGTTTTGACTCCCGTTGAAACATTTTGACTTCCACTGAAGAAACTCCCTTGGGTGCCTGGACTTTATTTACCATTGAAAATGGTTTTTGTGTCTTTGTACTTTGAGCTCTCCCAGGCAGGTGCCATCTCAAAATAAAAGTGGGAAGATTTTGTTTTGGACAATTTGAACTGATTTTTTTTTCTTCTTTTTTCTTTTTTTGTCAACTACTAAGTGAAACATTTTGTTCAAAAAATGCCTAAACAAAATATTTTGACATTTTCAAAATGTTCTCTTGTTCCCTTTAGCCAAAACACGTTGCTATATTCAAAGCACATTCACAGATCCCTTCAGCCCTTCCAAAATGCTCTGGGTYTGCTGAAACTGCACATTAATGGAGAGATAATCCTGCAGCCATGGAGGCTGAGCAAGGGGAAGAGAGGGAACTGAGGTGGGCTTTGAGGAGTCAGAGARGGAAAAATGAGGGAGGCAACAGCTTGGGAGTGCCAGGAGGAGGTGGGAGAAGCTGGGAGAGGATGAGCAGTTCACAGAGATGGAAAGAGTCAGGGGGCTGAGCAGCTCCATGGGTGTGGGTGATGAGGTTCATGAGGTGGCTCAGGGGCAGAGGAACCTGCCCAGGRCAGGGCCAGGCACAGCTTTGTGCCCACCACGTGTGCTACAGCTGCTGTGGGGAAGAGGAAGACCCATCCCTGCTCCCTCCCAGCTGTGCAGACACCTGGATGTGGCCCAGGCTGAGAGCTCCTTCCTCCTGACACACCAAACCCCTGGAGGAGAGCTCTGCTCACAGCTTTCCCCTGATGGAGAAACAGGAGGAAAACAAAACCCCCACATGTGAAAGGCTCCAGTGATTGTGTTCACTGGCAGCCCTGCCCTGCTGCTGCCCAGAGGCTGTGCCAGTGCACAGAACCCAGCCASCAGCACCACGGGAATCTGCTGCCTTCTCTCCATCCTGGAGCAGCTCTAGAGTGGATGGGGCAGAGGGATGGCACCATGCACTCAGTCTCTCCTGCTCTCCAGGACKGTGTCACTGGGGCTGGACGTGTCCTGCTGAAGCCCTGTCCCCCTCTCCTGGCTGGCACAGGGGCACTGGGAGCTGTGGGGCAGCTGCTGGGGGGCTCAGCTGCCCCTGCCAGCCAGGAGAGGAGGCAAAGCCGGTGCCTGGATCCAGGAGAGAGGCAGCTGCAGAGCATGCACCCTCCTGGTGCCATCCCAGCCCGTTTCCATGGCGAAGGGAGAAGCAGGAAGGCGCTATCTCACAATCAGCAGTGCCTGGCACCTCGTTTTGCCCGTGTTTCCTGTTATTTCACCAGAGTCACCCGCGGGTCCTCGGCTGAATCACGGGGTTCGTGACCTCCGCAGATACTCGGGTGCTGGGGACACTGTGGGTGGCTGCTGTAATTAGTGACTAATTGGGTGAGTTCAGCAGCACAGGCCTCACATCACCCCGGCACAGCGGGTGCCTCGGTGGCAGGTTGGTGACAATTCCACATGGATGTCCCTGGTTTGCAGCACAGCTGTAAAGACAGGGATGGGAAGGTGCTGCAGGATCCATGTCCAGACCCACAGCAGACATCCCAAGCTCTACCCCCATCCCATGGAGCTGTCCTGCCCCATCACACAAGCGTGCAGCGATCTACACATCATCCACATCCCCCCCAAAAAAACAGCCCCTGGAGCCCCGAGATGGAGAAACCCCTGTGCCTGCAACAGCAGGAAACAGGGGGTGCTGAGAGGAAGGAAAAAAATGGAGTTTGAGGGAGACTGTGGAAGGATGGGGTTTGTTTGATGTTCTCAGCATCACACTGGTGGAAAGTGTTCTAGGAGCTCAGCACTGGGGCTTGGCCTCATCTCAGGGTGCCTAATGAAGATAATCCAAACAGGGAGCAGCAAAGAAGAGGTTTGGAGAGTTCTGGTGAAATGTCTCAGCATGAAGGCAGTTCCAGGTTGGCCAAGTTAGATGAAGGCTCTGCCCTTAGCCTTCTTCTGGAACTGGTCAGGAACCAAGACATGACCACGTGGGGCATTCTCAGAAGCTTTAAAGGGACCCACATTTTATAAAAAGCAGATCAGCCCTTCACCCCTACCCTCCACCACCTCTCCAGAGCTGCCTGGGACCATTGGTGCCTTCCACATGACCCAACAAGGTGTGGGGTCTCCTGGGCAGGACTCAGCATCTCCCCATCTTGACCATGCCACTACAAGGCCAGTTTTCCCAGCAGAAGTTTTGGCCCAGCAGTTTATCCTCCCATCAGCAGCACAGAGCTGCACAGATGGAGGATTTCAAGGGGAAACTATTTAGATAAGAGATTATCAGGTATACCTCGATGTCAGCTGAGCTTATGGGCTTAATGCAGAATGATGAATCACCCATCCAAACACATATTATTTTCCCTGGAGGCATTGTCCTGTGAAATTTATTTCCCACTGAAGGGCCTTGTAAATAATTTGCAGCAAATAAACCASAGYATTTCCAACCCTACATGTTCRAAAATCTGGACTCGTGTCTGAAGACTGGCCTAAAAGCTGTGAGATCTTTCCCTTCTACCACTTTCAGGAGACGGACTTTTCTCTGCTTTCTGACCTTTTTATGCTTGCTCACCCATTTTCCAGGCTTCCCTCTCCACTCCCCACTCCTGGCTGTGTGTTATGTATTCATTTCCCCATTCTCGTGGTGCTGAAGGACAACACATCCTCCAAGGCATTTGCAAACCCAGGCACTGAACCACTCCCACCACCAGCACCAGCAGAGAGCTCTGGTGGGATTTGGAATGTAGGGATYTTCCCTGATGGGGAACAGGGCACAGGAGCACCTGCTCTATGGCAGCTCTCTGCCACTGGATTTTCCAGTCAGCAGTGGATTTGCTGGGGTTATCCAGGACAGGCTCTGTGGTCTCTTTGGCTCAAGCCGTTTTTTGAGGCTCTGTGGGTGATTCTGGCAATGATTCCATTCTCTGTTCTCCACTCCAGGGAATGGATGCACAAAGACTCATGTCCCAAGCATGGCTGAAGGGTAGCAGACAGGTTCCTCTGCCTGGACTTAGGGCTCCTTTCCCACTGCTCCATCTCACCCCAGCTTGATGCCCTCCTCTCTTTCTGCCTCTTGSAGCTTCRTTTGGAGCTGGRCRTTTATTGAGTTRGACTTGATGATCCATGTGGGCACCCTTTCTTGSTGTCCTTTTCAGCCTCCCTCCACAGCAGAGGCATCTTCACTCCCAGCTTGGAGACATGAACCTGGCGGCCAGAGATCAGCCTGAGCCTCCAGCACAGCCCTCTGGTGCACCAGAGCCTTTGGTCACCTCCACAGCCTGCCCAYGCTTTTGGGGCACCAACATCCACCTCTCCTTGAAATAAGTCGGTGGAGGAGACCCTCYCCAGCAGCTCTCTCTGGAGCAATGGTTGTGACAGGAAATGTGATGGGAAGTGGCTCACAGCAGGACCAGGGCTCCTGGCAACCAGCCTCAGGGCATGAGCAGTTTTCTGAAATGCTGAAGATCACGGGTGCTGCAACAGCAGATTTTCACCTTTCAGTGGACATTAGGGGGGAATAATTTGTGCAAGCAAAGTCTGCAGCAGTTGCTGCCCCATATCTGATCATCTCCTGCGATAGGAGCTCGGCCCTATCTGATCCAGCAGTTATTGAAAACTCAGCTGAGTGTGACTGGGATCATTTTTCAGCGTTTTCATGTTGCTCTTTAACCATGGTGAAAATTAAAGAGCCAACTGTGGAACGGGAGAAAGCGCTGTACTTTCACTATGACACTTTCTGGTAATGAGATATTTATTAATGTTCATTTCTTCTGAAAGGAAACAAACCAAACCCAATCCCTTATCTCTCTCTCGGTGTTTAAGTTATGAGTAACACGGGAAGCTTTTAGGCCATGAGACAGCAAATACAGCCTGCTTGGGAGCCTGTGGGTGTAGGAGATGCAGTGATAAAGCCAAGATAGATCAAATCACTCCCATTTACCTAGAGCTTTCTGCAACTCTTGAAATGATGGAGGGATTGAAAGATGCTTTGTCTTTTTTATGAGAAAAGCAGCTGTGATTTAGCAGTTTAATCACTTTTGTCACAAAGAAATGCAAAACAAAGCCCATCACCGGGATGGATTTTTTTTTTCAAAGCTGTGTTTTGTTTCCTATCAGTAAGGGATGATTTTAAATGCTAATGGTGGGYTGAGATACAGCATTGGAAGCAAAGTCATTGCTTATATAGCAGCCAGGCACAGATCAGCTCTCTSAAGCTGCCATCCCACTAAGGGCTTAGCAATGGTGTTCATGGTCAAACTGCTGGTTTTGGGTGCTCAGCAGGTTGTCACAGGAGCTGGCCGACCTGAGGGTGATTTGGAATCAGCCACATAACCAAGAGCTGCCTTAGCACCTTGCAGGGTTTGGCTCACRGGTTTTTGCCCTCAGGTGACTTCTGAATGACCCTGTTGAACCTGCAGCACCTCAGGCCTGGCTGCTGCAGCTGCCCTGCMCTCACACTGGCACACACAGCCCGAGTTCTGTCCGTCCTCCCACGCCCCGGACTCGCCAACTCCTCACTGCTCCACACACGGCCCTGGGGTGTGAGGAGATGAGTTTCTTAAGAAGAAGTAACTATTTCCTTTGTCATTATGRTCATGCTCATGTGATTTATTAGCAGGGATGGAAACTTCACAGAGCTCTGCCAAGGAAGCAGTGGGTCTCACCAAACCCTGCTGGCACTGCTCTCACCCCAACTGCAGCTCTCTTCACTGGTGGTTTCCCAGCTGCCAGCCCCAGCTCCCTCAAGAATCACAGAATGCTTTGGGTTGGAAGGAACCTTCCAGACCATCTTGTTTCAAACCCCTGCCATGGGCAGGGACACCTTCCACYAGCCCAGGTTGCTCCAAGCCCTGTCCAGCCTGGTCTTGGACACTTCCAGTGATGGGAAGTGCTTTGGGATCTTTGTCTTACACCTTCCTATTCCACTGCAGTCCAGCTCTCCCAGTGCTTGGGAATGAGCCAGGATGCATGCAGGGAAATCCATTTCCCAGCCTTGGYTGGTGTAGATGGGAGATGCAAAACAACCCCTAATTTCCATTTGGGGTGTTTGCTAGATGAGATTTCTCCACAGTTTTGTGGTAATGATACACGGAAAAGCTCCACAACTCGTGAAAGCTGTAAAGGAGGTGTTTTTGTTCACAGCCAGATGTGGAGTACATTATCCCCAGCAYAATGGCCATCTGTTCCCAGGCTCCAAACCCTTGCTAAGCCTTCCCAAAGAAAGGGCCACTACATCATGATGATTTTATAATGCATCTTAWGTTTTTACACCTTAAAAATGGTGGTCAAAGAATCCAAAGCTCACATGCTGCTGCCAGCCTGGACAAGAGGGGTTATACAAGATYTGGAAGCTTTGTTTCCTCAGGAGCCTTTTTTAAAACCCATTTTTAATTTCCTATTTGGTGGCTTTGGTGCATGACTGCATTTCCCGGTGTCAGGCTGTGGCAGTGCAGGAAAGGGCTTGTTGTGCTGGAGAGCACAAGGGGTGACAGCTTCCCACTGCCAAAGGGCAGGGTTAGATGGGATTGCAGGGGGAAATCCTTCCCTGTGAGGGTGGGCAGGCCCTGGCACAGGTGCCCAGAGAAGCTGTGGCTGCCCCTGGATCACTGGAAATGTCCAAGGCCAGGCCGGGCAGGGCTGGGAGCAGCCTGGGACAGTGGAAGGTGTCCCTGCCTATGGAAGGGGTGGAACCAGCTGGGCTTTAAGGTCCTTTCCAATCCAGACCATTCTGTGATTCTGAGACTCAAGACAAAGACTGGAAGGGGAGAAGTCTTCATGAAGCTATGGAGAGGCACTTCTGGGTGAGCTCTGGGGGTTCCCAGCCTGGACACTCGCTGGGTTGGTCAACAGCCTCCWAATCMCTCAGGCAGARGCACTGCATGGTTGTTCTTATGGASAAAGGCCTTTCCAMAGGGCCTGCACCAGCATCCCAGCCAGGAGACACAYGGGGTTCCCATGTCCTCCTCTGGCTGCAAATCCATCCCAGCCCCTGAGGTGGGGAAAAATGCAGACAGGAGCCAATAAATGAGCATTTATCCTGCTTRGTTATACAAATGGGGAGTGGTGAGTCAAAACTGGGAGCCTCTCACTTCAGTGAAAGGTGAATGGGAGTGAGTCTCCCAGGGAATGTGGGGAACACCACACAAGGAACATCAGCTCCCAGGTGGGTCTGGAACAGGAGTCAGCACGGGTGAAAAGGCAAGAGCCAGCCTGGCTGGGAAGGACAAGTCCTGCTTCCCATGAGAAACTCCAGAAAGGCATATTTGCACCACAGCCCGGAGTGGGAACGTGTTTGTAGCCACAGCAGAGTGGGGTGACAGCTCCTCACCAGCCTCTGGAGCACAGGCACCTCTCATCTTGGTGGCASTGCTGGCATTTCCCACACCACAGCAGTGACAGCAGTTGTGAGATGAGCTGGCTCTTCACCTCACACCACTCACTGCACCTCTGCTGGCAGCATGGCTGGAGGCCACGGGGTGTTTCTGGGGCAAATGGGGCACTTCAGGTGACACCAGCACACCCTAAAAAGCCACAGCTCCAGCCCCTCTGAGGTGATCAATCCCATGGGACATGGCAAACATCAGGCTGGGCYGCTGCACCTCTGAGCTGGTGCTCCACACCCACCCCACCAGGCAGTGCAGGCAGCACAGGAGCTCACTTCCATGAGGATCTGGCTCCATTTCAACATTGCTTAAAATTTCAAGACATGTGGCAGTGCCTGCACAAGGCACATGAACTTCCACTGCTTTGGCCAAGCASCAGTGGCTTCCAGGAGTTTGGTTTCCTGAAGCCAGTGACAGGATGCGAGGGACTGGCACGAAGCTGTGTGATTAGGGTGGATCCCAGGGAAAGGCTCTTCCCCAGAGGGTGCTGGCACTGCYCAGGCTCCCCAGGGAATGGGCACAGCCCCGAGGCTGCCAGAGCTCCAGGAGCCTTTGGRCAGCACTGCCAGGGATGCCCAGGGTGGGGTTGTTGGGGTCTGTGCAGGGACAGGAGCTGGGCTGGGGGATCCTGGGGGTCCCTCCCAGCTCAGGACATTCCATAATTCTGTGATTCCATCTCAGCCCAGGTGATGCCATCCAGCTAAAGGTCTCAGCCCTCACTAAGAAAAATGACATTTGAAAAGATCTTGGACCCTTCAAGTCTCTGAAACAAGGAGGAAAACAGTCAGAGCTCAAAAGTTTTATATAAAAAGCTTATAATTTTGCAGCCCATATCCTGATTGCTGGGCCCTGCTGGGCTCTCAAATCTAACACAGGGATCATTTATCATCTGCTGCACAGACTAGTGAGGACCCTTGCAGAGGACACTTTGAGCTTTCCTTGACTCCAGGTTAAAAGATTCTTCCCTAATCTGCAAAAGAAATCTCTCAGAGTGTTTTTCATTGGATTKTTTTTTCTATTTTCAGAGAGCAGAGGGAAGTTCCACAATTTCTGAAAGGTCATTTTTTCCYCTTTCAGCTATGAAAKCAGCTCTTTCWGCTGTATAYATATGCAAAAATACAGAAAGTGTGTGTTGGTACAAGGYATTACCCACAAAGACTTGTTAGATTAAAACATAGATAAGCATAATCTGAATTTCAACTACATTTCACTTGATTCACTATATTTTTGAGTGAATGATACATGAAGATATTCTCCAAGATGCCTTTAAAACACCCAACCATGGTTCTGTAAACTTCTGACCCATTTCTATTGTTAACCTTCATTGAGTTTTGTTACACCAACAAAAAACCCCACCAAAAAAACAAACAAATATCAAGAAAGTAGAAAATACAGGAAATGAGCCCAAACAACCAGGTCTCAAAATGAGTAAAATTCAACTCAGACTTGTTGGCAAGAATCCTATCAARCTTGTTCCCAAAGCTGCAGGGCATTGTTGTGGTAGGGTGGTACCTTGTTATTGTCATTTGCCTGTTGGTGCTCATCCCATTTACAGGAAATCACAACTGAAGAGCTGAGATGCACAAGGCACAGCCCTGAGATGCTGGACATGGAAAAGCAGGTGTGCCACAGGGATGGGGACTTGTGAGGCTACAGCTGATCAGTGATCAATYCTATACAAATTATAAATGCATTTTATCCTCAAAACACTGTAGGGAAGATCCAAGAGAAGGTCCTGTGCCCCCACTGACCACTCTGAGCTGCACATAATGGTGCCATGATTGGTGGCTGGGTGTCCCTTTGTATCCCTGCTGGTTTCTTCTTTGCACACCAGTAAAAAAAGAAAAGGGTTGGGTTCAGGATTTGGCTTTGTCCTGCTCTCAGTCACTCCCAGGGTGGACATCAACCTTCAGAGCTCAGGACCCTCCTGCCACACTGATGAACAGCAATGTGTTCTAGCAGAGCTGGGAGGTCACTGCAGGGAGTTTTGCACTGCCAGCCTGTCATTTCCCCATCTGGGAGCCTGTCCTTTTGGAATGCCACCATGTCACCTCAGTGCTGCTCCACAGCTGGGGTGGTGACAGCTGCTTCAAAGCACACATTTTGTCTGGCWTGGAAATGGAGCCAGCACCCACCTTAAGGCTCTCTAGAAGGCTCTAAATAACATTGGCAGAGAAAAAAAATTAATATCACAGAAATACATTTCATCTTCAAATAAGAGAACAAGGAGCCCTCCAGCCCACTGACATTTGAGTATGCAGACAGCAGCAGCACTGCCATGAGAACTGTCCTGTCGTGACAGGGACACTGCTGAACCACTCACAGCAATTGTTAATAAAAAGGCCACAGCCCTCCCTTACTGGACACCTTTGAACGAGTTTCAGACAATCCCTGCTGTAAGACCCATTCCCTGAAACTGTGGGTGTCCAAGGATCTCAGCTTGCTCACAAACACTGCAATTCCTGAGCCAAGAGATGCAACGTGAGCAGCACCAGGACACACACACTGTCCCTGTCCCTCTCCTTGGGCAGGGACTGTGGCATGGCTTGATGGGGGAATCCCTGGAGGATGGAGCTTGGCAAGAAGCTGAGCTGCTCCCACAGAGTCCTGCTCTGAGGAGCCAGGGGAGAGCCCAGTGTGCTGCATTCCACAGCTGGAGTCACGGTGGGAGCCCCACTGCAAGAGAGGAGAGGAGAGGAGAGGAGAGGAGAGGAGAGGAGAGGAGAGGAGAGGAG
>CADDXX010000216.1:547800-563357 GCA_902810485.1 Alauda arvensis
CCCGGAGGGGCTCGGGCTGTGCCCCGGAGGGGCTCGGGCTGTGCCCCGGTGCTGCAGGGCGGCACGGCGCGGGCGGTACGAGGGTGTCCCGGTGCTGGAGGGCTCCGTGTGCCCCTGCCCGGCCCCAGCCCGGCTCCCGGAGCACCGAGGAGCGGCTCGGGCGTTTGCACAGCCCTTCTCCGCCTCTTCGGTCGGTGTGGCCTTCCCTGCAAAGAAAGGAAGCTCTGCCTGGGACTGTAACAATGCAGCATCGAAATTTAAACGTATTTCCTGCACAAAGGCAGCCTCGTGGTRTTAGGGCTTAGGAGACATTTTAGCTCTGTAACGCAGGTGATTTTATGGGGAACTGCTCCGGGTCTGTTTCTTATTTGCAATCTTTCCCAGTTGATGATGCTGGGAAATACCAAGGAGTGAAATCGGCTCCTTACCCCGGGCCTGTGCCTGTCGTGTGCTGATGTTGGCTTTTTTTGAGAAGCTGCTCAAGGATCATAGAGTAATTAATTTGTTTTCTGGAGAATAATTGGCATTTTTCTTGCAGTTTAAATGCAGAATAGTGCAAAGACTTGGAAAATGAAACCTGAGATAAAGAACTTGCATTCAGGTGCTGATTTATTGAGCTGAAGTATGGAATTAAATATAGCATTTGTAATCTAATTTACTAGTGCAGATAACAACATTTTCCTTGACTAACAAAGGTTCTGAGCAATCACCAAGAGAAGATTTGTTTGATGCCTTTTCGAGACTACCTAAAAACAGAGGCCAGACAGAATTAAGAGAATAAAAAGCAGTTCTATTTATTGCAGGGCCTTCAGGTACATTTTGGGCAGATGAAGCTCCCCAGGGTCTGCACCCAAARTGGACAATGGTCATGGGTTTTCACACTTTTATAAGTTTAATCCATTTGCATATTGGGGGTTAATCTCCCAATTACAGCTTCAGGTAATGAAGTCATTTGCCCCAAGTTTGCTGTCCCCAACTCACTTTTGTTTCCCTTTCTCAGGGCCTGAGGCAGTGAGGGGTCCTTGATTGCCAGGCCTGGAGAGGAATTGTTGTGTCTGACCCAAATGGGAAAGCAGCAGCTCACACTGTGTGTGGGGTTTGGAGTTATGCACTAAAGAATTACAGGGTTACAAATATATGAAAAATATAAAAGGTAAAATCCTAAGGCATCATGTTCATYATGAATGCCTGTGCCTCATTCTGTAGCAGAGAGGTAAAAGAACAAGTGKTTTTTTACAGCTCTTTTGTCCTTATTTTGCTGCTTCTTCAGCTGCTACTTTGRTTAATCCTKCAGAAGAGCAKGRATATAAACCTGTATTGGCTCTTTTCCTTRGGRTTRTTTTAGGGGTGGATTTAGCACGTGGACAGACTCTGTCTCACTGCTTTACCTGTCCACCTCTGCACTCTTTCTTTCATGCACCTCCTCAGCCACTGCCATTTCAGTCAGATAAACCTGTACCAACCTTATGCACCTCTGTTGTCYCTGTGGTGGTGCTTCCACCTGTGGGCTTTGGTTTGCTTGAAGAATTCAGTGCTGCTGTTTTCATTTTGGGCTTCTAAGCTTTTATGGCAATCCAGGAAACTTCTGTTCATTGCATACTCCTTATAATGCTCATGAATGAGGTGGTGGGGTTTTTTTTGTTGTTTTTTTTTTGCTGGGGTTTTATTTTGTTTTACTTGAAAAATTTTGGCAACCTTGTGCTGTCCTGAGTGTTAAAGCTTGGACACACAGAGTTCCCAGCACTTCATAAATGCGGAAGGAGGATATTTTAAATCACTTCGTGTAAGAGCATGGAGGGACCGGGCAAGGGTAAATGGCTTCCCACTGCCAGAGGGCAGGGATAGATGGGATATTGGGAAGAAATTCTTCCCTGTGAGGGTGGGGAGGCCCTGGCACAGGGTGCCCAGAGCAGCTGTGGCTGCCCCTGGATCCCTGGAACTGTCCAAGGCCAGGCTGGACAGGGCTTGGATAGTAGAAGGTGACCCTGCCCATGGCAGGGGGTGGGACTGAATGAGCTTTAAGGTCCCTCCCAATCCAAACCATTCTGTGATTCACTTTAGCTAAGGCAGGGGTAATAGCAGCTCCCTGAATGATTATGAACTTTATAAATTCCATGTCTCTGTACTTTTACCTTGAATCAGTTTTTTGTTTGTAGATAATCTAAATATAAAACACTTTGATGTAACTTTTAAAGAAGCACAAGGCAGTTTTGGCTGGGTTTGTTTGTTTGTTGTAAGTTCTATATTTTATCAAAACATTCCCTGTTCTTGTGCAATTGACTCCTCAGTGGCAGTGGGGAAGTCCTTGCCTACATTTCTCATCTGAGTTGCTCCTGCAGAGCCTGAGAGCAGGTCAGGTTGCTGTGTTGGGGTGTAGAGCAAGTCAGGAGAATGTCCTTGAAGCTCTTTCTCGCTGTGTTTTGGAAGGAAGTTTTGGGTCATGTGCTGCCTGCACTGCTCTGGTGTCCTGTGAGGAAGGGAAACCCTTCTCAAGATGTTAATTCAGGGGATTGGTGAGCACAGTTCTGTGCTGKGGTGCCTGCCATGGGCAGCAATGGCATTTCACCCTGAACAAAGCTTTGTGTGCTATTCTTAGGTGATCTCAAGATCCATTTTTGTATGAGGAAAGTAGGGGCTTAGCTGTGAGCTGGGAAGGATCACTGTTGACAGGCCTGCATCTAAAAATTCATCACTCTGATCTTACRGGGACATAAAAGCATTTTTGACAGCAACAGCCCCCTGAATATCTGGCAGTTTTGAGGTCAGCTGAGGCTCTGAAATCTGGATCCCTGCATGTTCCTSCTGTGCTCACCTACCCAGAGCCCTTGGCTTCCTTGTCAGTTGGTGTCTTGCTTTATTATTAATAATAAATTATTCAGAGAAGGGCAGCAGAGCTGGAGTCAGTCATATGAGGAGTGGCTGAAGGAGCTGGGAAAAGGGCTCAGCCTGGAGAACAGGAGGCTCAGAGGGACCTTGTGGCTCTGCACAACTCCCTGCCAGGAGGGGACAGCCAGGTGAGGGTTTGGCTCTGCTCCCAGGGAACCGGGACAGGAAAAGAGGAAATGGCCCCAAACTGTAGCAGGGGAGGTTCAGGTTGGACAACAGGAGGAATTTCTTCCTGGAAAGGATGGTTCAGGCATTGTCAGGGACTGCCCAGGGAGATGGTGGAGTCCCCATCCCTGGAGATGTCCAGGAAACAACTGGATGTGGTACTCAGTGCTCTGGGCTGGGTGATAAGGTGGGGATKGGGCACAGGTTGGAGTCTACAGTCTTGGAGGTCTTTTCCAATCTAAATGATTCTGTGATAAGAAGTTGATTAGGAAAAGCAGATTTCAGTAGATACTGCCATTATTTGTTCCTGTATCTGTTTTATCCATGTTGCTGGCATCAGCTGCTGCCCTGCACACGAGCTCAGTGTTGGTATCAGATTGCATAACCTTGGACCAGGATTTGCCCTGCCCTGAGCACAGAGCCAGTGCAAGGGGCTTTGCAGGTGCTGGTGAAGCAGCAGTAGAACAGCTTTCCAGAAGTGACACATTTCTAAGAAGCAAGAATATTGATTGTGAGGGGCCTGCTGTGTTGTCCTTCCTGGGGCACGGCTGTGCCATGGATCACAGGCTCTGGGACAAGTTTTGTGCTGCTGTTCTTTGAAAGCCAAGAACACTCTGGCTCAGCTGATCAAGCTCAAATCCTCTTAGCAAGGAGACACATACTTCATCTGCTGCAAGCCAGCTGTGAACAACATGGATATGGCATGAAACCAGAAGATATTTAGGTGTAGCTCTGGGAATCCCTGTGGACAGAGCAGTGTAATAATGGACTAACCAGGGATTTGTTGTCAAACTGAAATGCTCCTGTTGCAGTCCCAAGAGCTGAGTGTCAGCAYTGCTCTCACCCTCACAGGATTGCCAAGGCTTAGCTGAAACAATCAGAATGGAAAAAAGGAGTCCATTTTTCCAGCTGTATTTCATGCTTTGCTATCCCTGGGAGCAGACACTTCCCTTAGCAGGATAGTCACTATGCACTCTAAAAAAAGCTCTGTGGAAAGAAAACATTTTCTCCCTCAGACATCCAGATTTCCACCTCCTGCCATTGCAGGTTATCAGCAGGAGTAGCTTCCTGACCCTGAGAARAGGTTTTGGTTTTGAGTCAGCTTTTTGTTTCCTCCTTACAACAGCACCACCAGAACYAGCTTCACGTGAACATAATCCACTTGAGTAGCTCTAATTGTGTGGGTGTTAGCAGGCTTAGGCCTCTTCAGGGGAGGACAGTGAGGGAGTGTTGGAAAGCATGGATGTGTTTTTGTTATGTAACAGGATCAGAGCTCTGTCATGCACTAGAAATGCTCAAAAAGTGGCTGTGTTGGACTTAAGCTGTGTTGGTGTCTGATTTTTTTGTGTGGCTGAAGATGAGTGAGAAGAAAAAGGTAGATGTGATACTCCTTATCCCTCTGATTTTTCTTAGATAGTCCTACAGATTTTGTTTTCTTTCAAAATGAATTAAASARSAAACTTAGGAAGTTCCAAGGAAAAGTAGTAACTGAGATGTTAATACAATTTAAATATAATTAGACATATTAGTCGATTTATTTTTCTCTGAGAGTAAGGTCAGCAAAGCAAACATTAGTAGCTCTGTTCTGATCTGGTAGGTCCTCTGGTGGGTTTGGAGGGCTGCTGGTGTCAAAGGTCTGTGTTGGAATGTCCTGCTGTGGGGATTGGAGATTCAGGAGTCCTGCTCTTTGCCTTGGTAGACAGTTCTTCTTCCAGTTCTGCTGAGCAGAGCTGTAGTCTGGGAGCTGTGGGGATGGTTGGGCCTGGCTGGAAGCTGTGGCATGTTTTATCCTAGGACAGTGTGTCCCTGGGTTCATGCCTGCTTTTTGGGTTGGCAGGAGAAGGGATGGGGGCAGGGAGAAACAGGGAATCTAAATCTAGCTAGGGGAATCTTGATCTGCACTTGAAGAATCAAGGAGCTGGAATGAAACTGGACAAAAGTGCTCCTACACTGATTTCTCCCAGCAGAGTTTCCTTTTAGGATTAATATGTGTGGGGCTGTGCCCTGACTCTGATCAGAGCTCAGTGTGACTGACCACAGTGTGCTCTGCCCTGGAGCTGCAGTGCTCAGCTTCTCCCTTGGAATGCTTTCCAGAATCTCTCCATGGGCCAACAGCTGTGTTCCTGCAGAAGCTGTTAAGACCAAAACTTGCAGGGTCATTTGCCTTGGTTACAGAGTTTTGTGGGAAAAGCTGTGTGAGGAAGGACACAGCTTATCCAGGCTGATGGATGGCTGTTAGCAACTGGGAAGGAAAATGCAGTGCTGAGCTGGGATGGGGGGGCACTCCCCAAAATCTGAATAATCATTCTCCTGGCAGTCTGTCAGGGATGACTTCCTAAGTTATTRCTGTTCAGAGGAAAATTAAACATTTAATTGCACAAATATTAGTTTCCTGGGTTTTTTTAAAAGGTACAGCTTAAAAGGCCTGAAGGAAAGGATATGGAAAGACTTCAGTTTTATTAAAAATASATAGAGACTGTGTGCTTGCATCTCTTTGATCCATAATCTTGTGCTTGTTTCCTTTTAAACTTTCAGGGCATTTGAATATAAACTTCAGAAGTGGTCATGGAAAATCCTGAGAGTGGAAATTCTGCCTTTTTTAAAAGCACTTCAGTCTTAATGTATGATTGCAATGAGAAATTGAATTAAAAACACCTTACAAGTGATGTGTCATAGCTGTGAAGTCTGTCACAGCAGGAACCCTTCAGTGCTGGGAAGGATGCCTGGACACCTGAGTCACTGGTTCTGCTTTCTGAGAGATGACAGCAAACACCCTCCTGTAGTGAGCACTCAGCAAGGCAGTGAAATGTTCGAAGGGTAAAATTTGAAAAAGAGACCCAGTTTTATCAGGGAACTGTTTGCCCTGCCCTGGAGAGCAGAGGGAGGATTAGCTCCTGGTATTTCTGCTGCTGTCACCATTGCTGGGCCTTTGGTTTGTCAGCAGTTTTGGGAAGACACAGGGAGGTGTCACTGACCACAGCTCAGCACAGGGTGGAGGCAAGCTTAGGAAAATCAGGGGTTTGCTTTGTAGGGCAAGGAAAATTGTCAGTGCAGGAACAGAGGTGGGAAGGAAAATTCTCTCTGGAAGGGGAAGGGATTTGGGAGCAACTTCAGCTCCAGGAGATCTCAGGGCAGGAAGAAATGTTTTGGCAATGCTGGTAGCACAGTGCTGAGCACTTGCCAGGACATGGACACAGCAGGGGGAAGAGCTGCTCCTGTGCTGCTGGAGTGGCTGTGCCTGGGGGAAAGGGAGGGTGGAAAAGAGACTAGACTGATCAAGGGATGGATTTAGGCAAATATTCATGCATAACTTCATGAAGGTGCAGGTATTACTAATAATTATTTATTGACCATCATGCAGATTGATGCTGTCAGGGTTGTTCAGGTTGGATATCAGGGAAGGYTCTTTCCTCAGAGGGTGCTGTGCACTGCCCAGGCTCCCCAGGGAATGGGCATGGCCCTGAGGCTGCCAGGGATGCCCASGTGGGATTTTGGGGTGTCTGTGCAGGGCCAGGAGCTGGGCTTGACAGTCTTTGTGTGTTCCAGGTCAGGACATTCTGTGTTTCTTATTCTGTCATTTTTGAAAGGGTTTAAAAGACTGTAGGAATGGAAAGAAATGAAAAAAATACTTCAAGTTGTGCGCAATGTCTTTTTTCAGCCCTTTGTATACTGTYAAGGAAAATTATGCACAACAGTTCCTGAAACTGTGTAGTTGGAAAGTGTTCCTATGGTAGTTATCAGTCTTTGGAGTAATCTCCTGGGAAATCCTGAGCTCCAGTTCCTTGGGTTTCTTTAAAGAGCAAACCACTCAGTCTGTTCTGCCTTGCAGTCATGGGTGGGCTGGTGACATTTTTATCTCTGAATTTAAATGCTCTCCAAGGTCTGTGATTGCCTTCCCAGCAAATCTGCAGTGCCATGGCTTCCTGGCACAGCTGGAGCAGGGGGACCTGAGGTGGGGATCACCTGTCTGGGGAACAGCATTCAGCAAACCAGGGGTGTAGAACCAGGATTGTACAGACACCTTTGGACTGAGGCACAGCTTGGGAGCTCTGGATGAGCTGGTGTGTGGCACTGTGTTCTCAGGGCTGTGCCTGGAACAGAACTGCTCTGGGGAGCCCCAGTGTGCTGTCCTTGGGTCTGKAAGCCAGAGCTGGGATGTCTTGCAGCAATCTGGGGAGTGACTGTGTACAGTCCTGGTGTTTGTACCACTTTGGTTTGCTGTACCTGGCTCTTACGGAGGTTTATGTACTGCTCCAGAAGTGATCCTTATTCTAATAAGAATCCTTATTAGAATAAGGATCCTGTGTTGTAACTCCAGTAATGTGTGACAATTCCAAACCCACCTGCCAGCACTTGGGGAGGACCTGGCTTTTAATGGATACCTCTTCCAGCTGGGCTGCTTACAGCCTGTACTTCTTGCTRGATTATACCTAACTTCACAAGTTTTGTTGCAAGATTTCAGGTATTTTATCCAGAGCTTTTCAGTGAATGAAGAAAATCAGCATTGGATTGCACTTTTTGTGCTTGGATGAGACCATAAAATTCCATAGAGGAAGGAAGCCCCAAGACTCAGAGCTGATTTTGATGACTATTCAGTAAAATTTCCCCAGAAAGAAAACCATTTKTGCTTATAAATGAAAAGCATTGACTAGCTGCTGTTATGAAAAACAGGAGATGCAGTTTTTAACCAAAATGGCTGTGAAGAAAGACAGCTCCACAAAGTCTGATTGAATTTTAATCCCTTCCCAGAATCCAAAATCTTTGCATTGGCAAATACCACCCAGCCACAATGGAAATATCCAGACTCAGGGTAGCCTCAAATACAGAGCTGAGACCACAAGCCAGAGCTTGCAGTGAAACCAAAGATGTGTTAAATCAAGAGAAAGAAAACCTTTTTTTATTTTTTTTCCTTTTTTTTTTCTTTTGAAAGTACTAATATGATGATGAGAGCAAGGAAACGTGCTTCACTCTTTCAGAATTTCAGTTCTGAGAGTTCCTGTGGCTGCCTCTTGGAGCCTGGGGCAGGGAGAGGAAGCCCWGCTAGTACAGAAATGGGGATGGCTCAGATGGATCCTGCCCCAAACCRAGAAGCATACATGTGATTAACAATGTGGTGTTAAACCCAGCACAAGGTTTTAATGATAATGAAAGGGTTTTGGACTTTSCTGAGAGCATTTCAGTGCTGGATTCTGCTCTGTGCTACTGGAACCTGAGCTTGCAGCCCATGCACGTCATCATTGCCTGTGGTGTATCTTCCACATCAGCTGGAACTGGAGAGTTGGACTCCTTCCCTGGCAGTTTGCTSTGTGTTCTTTGCACTTTGCTCAGTAATTAATCCTGTTCCTCCCACTGCCTGTGGCTTTGTCCTCCTCCCACACCTGGGATGGGGCAGTGCTGGAGCTCCTTTGGCTCCTCCTGTGCTCAGTATCTCAAGGGGAAATGGAATCTGTGACTTCCAAGGAGCTGACCCAGAGCCCAAATGATGAGAAGTCATTTTGGCTTTCTGGTTTSGTCCTCTGCTATTTTGCCTGMTTGGAAGGAAACTGTTTCATTCTCCAGCAGTGCTGGTTGATTCCTCTGATTCAGAAATCAGGAAGCAGGGAAAAGGTAAAAACTGGAGAGCATTTTATGTTCCAGGTGTGCTTATGCTGCTTCAATCACTRCTTGTAGCAAGAAAACCTGGTACTTCAAAACCCTTGAAGTTTTTATTTACCTAAAAATGTGGGTATTTCAGCAGGAAAAGAATCCTGAGTACTTGGGAATCTTACAAAGAGGGTGAGGACCCASATTAGCTGCATTGCCAGGCTGAGTTCTCAGCTTGAATCAGTTTTCTGGTATAACAAGCAGAGAAAAGAGTTAAATTTTCAGGCAGAAGTTGGAGTATATTTGCATATAATTGTCTAATCAGGAACTGAATGRCCCTTTGGAATTGTGCACTGAGATGAATCTGAGAATGGTGTCTTGGCTGAAAGAGTAAGAAGCAAGGTTTAAGCAGGTGGGAGGGAAATGTCACAGCCACAGAAAGGTGCAGAATGAGAGCAGCTTAGGGGTTTAGGCCTGGGAGTTGGAGCAAACCCACGAATGTGCTAGGGCAGGCTCAGGCTGGATCTCAGGGAAAGGCTCTTCCCCAGAGGGTGCTGGCACTGCCCAGGCTCCCCAGGGAATGGGCACAGCCCCGAGGCTGCCAGAGCTCCAGGAGCCTTTGGACAGCACTGCCAGGGATGCCCAGGGTGGGGTTGTTGGGGTCTGTGCAGGGACAGGGCTGGGCTGGGWGATCMTGGGGGTCCCTSCCAGCTCAGGACATTCTGTTTTCTAAGGTTTGCCTTGAGGTGCTGACCAGAGGATTGGAGTTTTCTTTATTGTGTTGTTTTTATTTGGAGGGCACGTAAAACGTTTGTAAACCCAGCCAAAAATCCTGCTGGAATTGTTGCCTGCTTTACYTTCTCCTGTGCAGGGATAAGTGTTGGGGTTGGTGTGGGTACCAGAAGTATCAGAGAAGAAAAGAATTCAAGTTTAATCAGCATGGACTGGATGGTGGATTTTAATTGAATGTCCTAAGCTCCTCCTTGACACATTCCTGGTGTGGAGACCTGGAAGGCTTCAAAATATCTTTTGTGGATTTTAAGCAGAATATTTTAGTCCTGTGTTGCTACTTTGTTTCTTTTTGGCATTAAACACAGTGATGGATATTAAGTTTTTTTTTTAACTTTAGGGAAAAAGGAGGAACATTGAAGAAAGTTTGGACAGCTATTGTAACAAATGCCAAAATGTTCTTTTTTGTGGTTGCAGCCTGTTTCTCAGGACAATGCCAGCATTGTTCTGCTGGTTTACTTGGTGATCTCCATTTACAACAAGCCCAAGACTACAGAGGGAACTTTCTCTCTATCTTTGATATGTTCCTGCTTGTAAATCTTCATGKTTTGGGTCATTGCTGTGACCAGCAATAACTGCAGGGACTTGGCTGAGGAAATACTCCTTTGTGGCTGAATGCATCACGTAATGAAGCCTTTCCACCCTCAGTATTCTACATCTTAGACCAGTGTAATTTGATAGTGTCAGGGCACCCATTTCCTCCTTCACTGACCTGCCAGTTGGAGTTCTGCTAATGGAATTGTTTAGAGGCTAATGTGTTCCCATTTAAAAATACACAATCAATATAAAAGTACASAATGAGATTATGTACTCTAAATGACACCTGCTTGAAGCCCTGTGCTGCTTAAGATGCTTTGCATCTGTAAAATTCTGCAGCTACCTGTCCTGGATAAATTGCTGCATGGAAAAAGGCACTGGATTTTGGAAGCTCTTTTTCCAGGRAGRTGATAAGGTYATTTTCCTGGTTATGAAGCAYTGGACACATGRGAATYACATTCTGGTTTTGTTGCAGATCACTGAGGCCTTGTTGAAGGAAAGAGACAAACAAGCAAAATGGAATGGGATCCCCTTGCTGTTGCAGAAGCTGTATGAGCACAGCCACCCAAACAGTGACTTCTCCCAGTGCCAAAGCATCCTCAAGGTACTGCCTGCACCCTTCTTCCTAAAGCTGGACAGAATTTGGTTGTGGCTTTCTTTAAAGTCTACTGTGATCATACTCTATTATTTTTTTAAGCTGTCTGCATGATGGTRTCTGTCCAAAACTGGCTGGTAGCTAAGAGCTGGGGATGCAAGTAGTGATTAGTCCACAGATAGTGCAAGATAATTGTGTTTACACTGATGAACAGTTTTCTTTTTGAGCCATCTCTTTATTTTTTCCCTGTATGCAGGAAATTTCTCCTCTCCTTTCGATGGAAGCCATGGTTTATGTGACAGAGGACAGAAAAGCTGCTCAAGAGTCCAGCTTCCCAAACACATACACCTTTGACTTGTTTGGAGGAGTCGATGTAAGTGTGTTTGTTCAGTCTCAGAAGATCTGCATGATGATCATCCCATTGAAAAAGCTCTTCAGTGAGGTCTTTGAAGCTTCTAAATGCAAGCTGCAGAAGGACTAGACCAATTTGATGTTGAGCATTAGAATTGTTCCACCTTCTGTTAATCAAAATAGGAAAAGGGTGTATTTTTCAAGGTATTACATCCAAAGTGAGGTGTTTTGTTCTTAAATGATATGGAATACTTGGCTATTTCTGTTTTTACCTAAAAAAAGATCAGACCTTTAGTTCTGAATGAAGACAATTTCAAATGGTTCCTGGTTGTGAGATAAAACACAATTGGCATTGGAGCAGTGAGAATTTCMCTTAGCATGGGGGATCTGTGGCAGTTTAAGCACACCAGGGCTCTGTCTTAACCAGCTTATCTATGGTTATTGCTTCATCTGTGGTAAAGTTTATAAGCAGAACTGGAAGGTTCCTGTGGATATTCTGGCAATTCATCATTTTGTTTATTTGTTTTAATTCTACATTGCACAAATGCCCATTTGCTCAGTTTTATGGTGCCTGACTCTGGCTTGGCTTTCATTAGAAATGTGTTATTTCTATTTTCCAGTGAACTAATTGACACTCCTTTTTATTTAGTTTAACTAAGCAGATTGTGCTATTTATTTCTTGTCACACTTAGCTTGCTTTTACTTAAAGCTGCTGTTTATGTTTTGAAATGAGCACTGGTTTAGTTGCTGCTGTCAGTTCAGGGCAAAAGCCTTCAGCTAGGTAGCAAATAAAACCACTATGAAAATGTTTTAAATTTCCCTTGTTTTTAAGGGAAATAGTGGTACTTCTGTAGAAATGATTTTAACATAGTGCACAGAATCTCTGTATGTTGGGGACTAGGTTTGGTTTGGTTGGTTGGAGCTTGGTTGTTTTTTTCCCCTTTGGGCTGGAGATGGTGAATATGAGATCAACTGTAATTTCCTGGTGCTCTGGTCAGGGATTTGGCCAGTAGGGGAGGGTTTAATGTGATTAAAGGCAGTGATGGAGGCCAAGCTGTGTGTCTTCAAAAATCCTGCTCTAGGATGTGAAAGGGAAGAAGTTTGATGTGCTGGTGCTGTGTGTGCCACATGCTGATTTATGTTGCAGTATTTTGAGCTGTGGAGCTTGAGTAACTTTGAAGGACACTCAGTACTCTCTAGGCTACAGTGTGTATATTTTTGGATTCTGACAGCYTTTACATTGAGGAGGAGCAAAACCAGCTCAGTGGCTCCTCCCTTTATGTGAATCCAAGTAAAATAAGCCCTGAGAGTGCAAATACACAAACCTCATGGTTTTATCCCTGAATGTAACCCCGTCCCAAGGGTTGGGATCTCATCATTCCCTTTCTGCTCCTTCTGCCTCTGTTGAGAGGTAGAAAACCCAAGAATTAAAGCATAAACCCCAARTTTTGAGGTGTGCATTCTCCTCCTAAAACACAAGCCATTAATATGAGATCTGTGTTACTGCAGTCATTTTTCTCAACCCTATAAATGCTACAGCTACCACTACAAATACTGCTAGAAAAAGTATATTCCTCTTAAAAGTTGCCTATTTATTTATTTCTTTGTCAATACTTTTAATGTGTCCTCCAGTGATGTCAGGTGGTTTCCTTGTGTCTGGATCAGTAGTTCATTAAAAGAAGGGTAACATTAAGATGGGACCAATAGATCAAGTTGTAAACTCCTAAGTATCCTGTGAGTTGGCACTGACTGGGTGATGCCTGCATTGCTGTTAACAATTTTAAACTGAATTTTGAARCCAGCTGCATTTGCAGTGGTTCTTGCAGCAGTCATCAGTTCTTTCTGTTCCAACTTTCATTTTTAAATTAAGTGCTSTTTTGTCAATGTTTTAAGCTGAACCAGTGGTACAGAGCAACTAAAGATCAGTTSTACATCAGTCAGAACCACAGTCCTGGTCTTGAAAAGCTGATTGTTACATTCCTTAAATAGAAATAGAAATGTAAATAGATACACAGGGTCCTGTAAACAAGCAGTGGCTTCTTGGTGCCGAGATAAAATCTGGAGCTGCTGAATTCTGTCTGGACCTGAAAYGTTTTTGAAGCCCAGAAAGATTTAAGGGAAAGCCTTTGCAAAATTTGCATCTCTTTGCAGATTATTGCTAAAGATTCCTTACCATCCCTGATGTTATCTGGAGGCATGTGAAATTACATTCCTTGCAAGCTCAAATTCTTTAAAACTTGTCAGTGGGAGGTTGTTTTGTAGAACTCTTACTGTTTCTTCAGGGTAAATGCAACTATTATTTGTCAATGTGATTTTGACACCATTGGGGGGGTTTGATTGTAGAGCCTTCATTATTCACCTCTGTGACTTCAGCAGAGACAGGTTTGGGTTTGTCACTGACAAATTAATTGGTTATTTGTATCTCAGTGTTCATTCCCTTAATTCTTTATCTTATTTTTACAGCTTTTAGTAGAAATTCTCATGAGACCAACTCTTATTACACAGAAGAAGAAGCAGAAAAGTAAGTCAATAGGTAGTTTGTCTCTTCTTCTTTCCCCCAGTTTTGCCTGGTGTTTCTGTTTCAGACAGAAATTGTTCTATTTTTCTGTTATTCCCTCTCCATCCCAGCAATTTCCTGTTGATTCATTTAGGAGTGAATCATTGGTTTCTTTGTTCTCCTGGTACTGATTGGTGCTGGGATTTGGGAGAGTCACCTCTTGTGGCACAGTTCTGGAGATTCATGCACTGAGCACACTTGGCTCCAAGCACTCAATCTGCAATCACTGGAAACTCTTATTGTTCCTGTAGCTACAGCTACAGTGAAAAATTATTAATAATAAGCCACAAAACATTGTTTATGTAATGGGAGCTACAGAGATTGGGAGATGAGTAGTTCAGGAAAACAGCACACTTTGTCATGTGACTGCTCATTTCCACATTGCTGTAAGGAGAGGGGGTGCAGTGGCTTCAGCTCAGCTTTCCTGCTGGAACAGCTTGGCTGCAGTGTTTTCATTTCCCCTGTTTGGGATTCTGCTGGTTCCCTGAGCCCTGCTGAGGGAAGGGAATGTCTTGGTGTACCCTGTGCCCTCCAGCCAGGAACTTCAAAGGTGAAGTGACTTGAACTGGAGCTTKAAACAATTGAAGGTCTGTACTGAAAACATATTTTAAATACTAAAAGGCTGCAGTAAACCAGATTCAAAGTTTTTCTMTGAAGTCCAGGTGCTGAGAAAACAAGCATAAGTTTCCAGTGAAGAAAACTGCATGAACTGTCTTTTTTTTCCCCAATAAAAAAAAAAATATTTAGCATGTGAACAGGTCGTGTGTAGAGTGTTTCTTGTGTCTTCTGTCCCATGAGGAATTTGTGAGCTGCCAGCCTGACACTGTCACCCATCCCTTAGCTGTCCCTGTCCCTGCCACAATCCCCCTGGTGCTCTGTGGCAGGGAGAGGCTGTGACTGTCTGCTCTCTCCTTTGCAGTCAGTGATGACCTCATCAAGGACTGTTTGAGCATACTGTACAACACCTGCATATGTGTAAGTACAACTCCTCTGCTCACTGTTTACATGTGCTATGTGATAAGACAACAAGGAGACTCTTCTAAGTGTAATTGAAACTTACTCTGGAGCTTTACGTTCTTCAGTTAAATACAGGATCACTATATTTTGATGTGTTGCTTAAATAATTTGTTTTCTGAGCTGCATTGTCAGGCTTTAGTTTCCTTGTTTGGATCTTTCTGTCTCTGTGTTTCCATAGGAAAGCTGTGCCAAGCTTTGTAATGTTCCAGCTTAAAATCTGAAGCTGGGAGTGGATGCCTGTTAAGCCCAGTTACAGCTGGTCTTGTTTGGAATTGGGACTGGCAAGGGCTTTTCAATTTGATCCTGCAACTCCATGTGCTGGATTTTAGTTCAGTTCACTCATGGCAGATCAGTGCAAAGGAAGGTGCTGGTTTAAAGGCCTCTGKGAATACCTCATCATGAAAATCCTGAAGCTAAAGGATTTTTAGCTCAGATTATGCATGCAGGGAACATCCTCAGGATTGTTTACTTCATCACACACCTCATTATACCATAAGCTAGGGAACATTTTTAACAAAAATTTAAACTAGAGCTGGTTAGTGGCTTGGAGCTCTTCCAAAAACATCAGTCTGATCCTCCAGAGTTTGAGTCTTAGTAGCTCATGTCTCRCTGATAAGGATCTGTGTACACATGGGAGGGGGAAAAGAAGGAACACTTTTTTCCTTGGCCTGGATKATTTATTTTTTTTAACTGCAGGTAATGCAGCTTTTGCAAACTGAGAAAAGCATGATRTACTAATAAACAAGTTTACAATTTCTAGACTAGCTGCTCTGTTTTAATTTWGTTTGTTATTACTGATTGGATGAGWGGTGTCCAGGATCACAGAATTGGTCTGTGGGCAATATTAGCTGGTTTTATGCTTTTCTGTAAATATTGGGGAATTATCTTGGCTAGTCTGGTTCTGTGAGCACTGGGAATATGTCAGTCATGGACAAGACATGGTTTTCCAAGCAGTGAGGATGCAGTTGTGAGTTCCAAGGCCTGGCTGTGCTCTTAGCAGAGCTCAGAGCATGAAAGGCAACCTTAAATTTGGGTTGTCATGCCTCAGCCTGACTTTGGGGTTCATTCAGGCCAGTG
>CADDXX010000216.1:565831-611174 GCA_902810485.1 Alauda arvensis
TWKKGKRWAWRKKGCTTAAAGACCTTGGAAAAGTCAGTAGTGGCCACTTTGCCTCATTTTCCTGACTTGTTAGGTAGAGCTCAGRGTGAGTATGTAAATAATCTGTAAATAGGTAAGATATAATAAATCACCAAGTTCTAACTCGAATTTATGTCCATGTATCATCCATCCTGACCTTGGCAAGAACAAGAAAAAAGAATGAGAGCAGCAACAAGTAGTTAAAATGTGGATATCTGTACTTCTGAAACTGCTAAGCCTGACAAGAGTTGTAAATCCCAGCTCATGCTGGAATAACCCAGGAGCTCCCCAGGGAGGATCTGCCTGTGTTCACTTCCTGACCATCCCATGTGACTGAGTGGTGTTGCTCCCTGCAGGAAATGATCCAGCTGGATGATATTCCCAACCTGGCCAGCCTGGTGTCCAGCTTTGACCAGCAGCAGCTGGCCAACTTCTGCAGGATCCTGGCTGTCACCATCTCGGAGCTSGACACGGGCAGTGATGACAAGCACACACTTCTGGCCAAAAATGCCCAGCAGAAAAAAAACCTGGGCCCTTCCCGAGCTGAAATTAATCAAGGTAATTGTTGTGCTGTGAGCAAATCAGARTAATCTCAGCATTGTATAAAGTTTTCCTCTTCTCAGTGTCACACTGTGGTGTCTTTCTGACAGATAGTGAAAGTGGTGTGTCTTACAGAGCATTTCTCTTGATTCACTCCCCTCAGATTGATTCCTGGAAACAAGGTTTCCTGTTAGTGAAACTTGGTAGCTTTTGGTTTCATGTGGTGKTGCTAATTAGGTGGGTTAATTTCTGTCATTTCAGCACTCTCTGAGTGGCTTAAAAKAATTGGATTTGTTTTCTGTTCCTCAGCCACATCCATGGACTTCCCATTAGTAGCTCTAAATAATTCTGTGTCCTCCATAAAATATGAATTCCTGAACTAAAGTTGCCTGCAGTGTGGTTGCTGTTGGAGCATTTCCTTCTCTGGTTTTATCTGATGTTGTCCTGAACAGGATGTCTTGTCTTYAGCAAAAAGAGAAGTGTGTTTAATATTAATTATGTTGCCCAGTGTTACCAAACCAGCCTTGGAAATCTGTGGGGCTGATCTCAGCCTTWACTTTGGGCACAGTGCAGCTTTCTTTATTTTGCTGAGTATTTCTCAGTGCAAAAGTCCTGTCTAGAAGGATAAGTAGGAATTGAAAAGGTTAAAGCACCRTCAGATGTAGAATCTGCTGTTTTCAGCTCTTACTGTGCTGAAAACACAAAAGGCTTTTGGGCTTCTGRAGCAGATATTTGCATAGGCCTATGCCAAGCAAATGTTTAGCTAATCATTTTTCATGGGCACAGTCAGAGACTGATTCTAAGGCTGTACAGYATATTCTATTTTAAACAGTTCATCAGGGAGCCTGTTCTGTCAGAGATGCAGCTCTCTCATGTAATGTTCATGGCCAAATTCTTTGTCCTTTTCTCCTTGCCCCTGCAAGTGAGAAGTGAAGCTTTAGCCATGTATCTTTAATAAACAGGTCCTGTAATTAAGTTGTTCTTGAGGGCAAAATGCACCTCCCCAAACATTTTGCAGAGCTGTAAGTTCTGTCCTTGTACTGCTCTTGCTAAGGGTGCAGTTCCACAGTGAAAACCCTCACACCTGAGGCTGCTGTGGTGTGTTCTCCATCTGCTTTGCTCCATGAGGAGCTAATTCAGCAACCTAGGACTTGAGAAGCTGTCAGCTTCCCTCCCCCCTGCTGCAGGGAGCCAGTTCAGTCACTAAAGACCAACACCACAAGAGGGAAAATTAGGGAGGAAAAGGGAAGTGGAGTTGCCCCTGCCTAAGGTTGCTGCTGTATTTCAGCCAGCTTAGTTTTCAGCCAGATCAGCTCCTTGATAGGACTGGAGAACAGCACTGAATTATTCTTGGTGTATGGATGCTCTCTTTCAGTCCTTCAGAGGAGAGTGCACTGAATTCTTCCATCTTCAGATCCTTTTAACCCAAGTCTTTTTAAACATACACTTCTGTGTTCCTGTAGCAGACATGCTGGTACCTTGTGGTGATCTCAAATTGTAATAAAATGATTTCTCTTTATTTTTCCCAGCTACRCTTCTGAATATTCCAGGCTTCATCGAGCGCTTGTGCAAGCTGGCCACCAGGAAGGTGTCTGAGACCACAGGCACTTCCAGCTTCCTGCAGGAGCTGGAGGAGTGGTACACCTGGCTGGACAATGCCCTCGTGCTGGATGCACTCATGAGGGTGGCAAATGAAGAGGCAGAGCAGAGCAGTACAGGTACCTGCTTCCCTCCAGCCAGCAGCAGCTGATGCATGGCTTAACCTTCCCCAGGGTTTGCCACTGTTGCTTTTCCTTCCATCTGGCCCTGATTCCCCTTCTCTTGCATGGAGCACTCACATATCAGCATGTAGGTCTGACTGCTGTTTTGTTCTCATGTAGCACTGATTGTTGTACTGAATTAGAATTAGCCAAAGGAGAGCTCCTCCAGCAGTGTGTGCCCTTTGCATGCCTAGCTAACACTGCAATGCTGTGCATCCTCAGCCTCCTCTGGAGTGATTCAAGTAATCCTCCTGAGGTAAGTGGCTTCACCTGCATTTTACTCTAAAACTTTGCCTCATGACTTTGGGTTCAAATGCTTCACAACAAGCAAGAGGCCCCTTCTTAAAAAGGAAAAGTAGTTCCATTAAATTAAATTAAAGAAGTTAATTGGAAAAAAAYAGTTGTTCCAGTGGAAGTGTTACTRCATTAGGGAAATGCTTTGGAGCACATGTGTGGTTTGTTTCTTCACCCTTTGGCATGACAAAAATGCAGTGTATGTCTGGCAGAACTCAGTACTTTGCACTCCTGTTTCTGCTCTTAGCAGAGTAAATCTCTCTAAGGTTATGAAATTTATTTAACTGTGGCCTAAGAATACTGRTACTGAGGTATGAAATGAAAGTAGATTTAATAGCAAGTGCTTCTGATAATCTCCCATCTAYTTTTATTACCTCTCTGCCATGCCCTGGTGCAATAGTCTATTAATTCATGTAGGTGAGCCTACTGATTTCAGGGAGATGCTGCCATTTAGTTTGTTATGGAAAAAGAATTTTAAAAATCTGATTTTATCTCCTCTAAATTTTCAGCTATATTTTTTCTCTAGCATGTAATTCAGATTGGTTATTTGCTGTACATCACTATTTTAAGTTAAGAAGACAATTCCAGCAGATGTGCTGCTCCTGCATCTGCAGTGTTCAATGTAAAAACAACAACTGTAACAAATCCCTTTCTATTGAAGCTGGCTCAGTCTCACATCTTTGCCATCTTTTTCAGAGTCTTCAGATGAGAGTGGACTGGCCAACACCTCCACCAGGACACAGCTGCCCCAGTCCATGAAGATCATGCACGAGATCATGTACAAGCTGGAAGTGCTCTATGTTCTGTGTGTGCTGCTCATGGGCAGGCAGAGGAATCAGGTGAGCCCAGTGCMTGCTCACACTCCCAGCTGGTGTCTCTTGAAAGCTGAGTGCTCTGAGTGAGGTCATGGACACAGCAACACCAGGGCAAAGCTCAGGGTACAGAGCTGGGCAGCCCTGCCCAGAAAACAGGATTTCACTGGGATACTTCGGCAGGGCTGGTCACACTGCTCTGCACAGCTCTGCTCTGCTGCAGGGGGACCCCTCCTGTGTGAGGAAGTGTGTGGGGACCTGGGTGCTGCTGCAGGGGCTGCAGTCAGGTGTTCTCCCCTCCTGGTGCCCAGTTTGGATGGAGCCCCTTCAGGCCTTACCCTTCTTTGGCTGATGATTTTTGCAGCATGTTGCCATGACTTGGCACAGTGTCAGCAGGCTGTTAAACTCTCAGCTGGGAAGGTGCACCTCAGTGCTGTCTGCACTGGTCAGTGCCTGGAAATCCCACTCATCTGTTCCTTTGCCTTTCTTCCTTCTGAGGAAAAAAAAATTCCCTGCCTTACACAGGCTGCTGAAGAACCAGTCACTGCAGCTGAGCTGTGGTTTGATTTAAATGGGTCAGAGGCAGGTTGTGCAGGGAAAAGCAAAGCAATCCTTGTTTCCAGCTTTGGCAGTCTGCTCAGTTCAGAGATGGGATAGCATTCAGATGTCCTGGGCACTGGAGGGCCAGGCTGGTGTGAGTTATTGAAAGGCTGTTGCATTAGGCAGGAGAGGCTGTGTTGTGGGCAGGGGTTGCAGCACATTTATCTGGAGTGTTTTGTTCTCTGSTAGGAACCTCCCAGGGTATCAGTCACCAACACTGCCCAGGAGAATCTCCTAAATCTCTTCATCTGAATGCAGGTGCAGTTGTAGCTCAGTCCCAAACATAACTGCCCTGTTCCCTCTGAACCTACAGCAGAGCTTGTGGACTTCCACCCCTGGCAGTGTTCAGGGCTGGGGCTTGGAGCAGCCTGGTCTGGTGGAAGGTGTCCCTGGAATGAGATAGGCTTTAACATCCCTTCCATCCCAAACCATCCTGGCATTTGGGGATTCTAAGCAGACACTTGGCATTAAAAGAAGCAGATTCTGCATAAGAGGAAGCAGAGGGAGCCAGTAATTCTTGTAGAAGTCACAGTCACCACCGTAAACAACTCCTAATCATGTTGTCCTTTCTTTTAGAAGTGCTGCTTCTGTTAGGCCTGAAATAAAATGTAAACAAAGCCCAAAACTTAACTGAAACTATCAGAATATGGATCTTTTAGGAGGACTTCTCCATTGTATCAAGGCAGATCATTCATCCCCACAAGAATGCAGGTTTATAGATACTGCAGTAACTTTGCAACCTGCACTCATCCTGCTGCTGCTGGAGGGAGCTGGAGGTGCTGCATTCCTTCCCTCCCTGGGTCACTTCTGGTGTGTTCTGTCAAATGTGACAAGGCTAAAAATCTGCTGCTGGAGCAGCTAGCTTTGGAGATGAATTCAGGTTTTCATTTCCTGGGAACACATCTCTTATCCTTCATCTGCTATTTCTGCCCCTGTGCAGATGGGGAAASTAAGGATAAATGTGGCCTGCAGGTCACTTCTTCCCAGGACTGGTTCAGGACTGGAGTTGAATTCTTGAAGGATTTGAGTTACTGCATTCCCAAACACTTCTTSTCTAGAGCCAGTTTGKTTTGTTTGTTTGTTTTAGGTTTTTGTTTTGCTTTTGTTTGTTTTGGGGTGAGTTGGTCTGGGATTTTTTTGTCGTTTTGTTTTGTTTTGTGAAATCCTCTGCCTTTAAAACACATGCTACATCCTTCATTCCTTAATCTGCATGGACTTGTGTGGCAGATGTGAATCCCCTGCCCTTCCTGAGAGCCAGGCAGAGGAGGGAGTGCAGCTGAGCTGCTGTCCATGGGRAGCTCTGGAGTGCAGGCACAGCAGTGTGCAGTAGCACCCTCACACAAGCATTTTGCTCTTTTCAGCTGCTTTTTGCTCTCTCTTTTGCGTGAAGGAATAAAAGCACAGGATCTGTGGTACCAGTCTGAGCAGGCAAAGGACTTGTTGCTTTTAGATTGGATTCATTTTACATAGAATTTTATGAAGGGCATCACAAACCTGCTTCATTCTGCTGTAATAATCAACATAATGGTCTGGCATTTGCTTGAAGCAAGGTGCAGCCTCCCARACTCAACCTGTCCCCAAGTGAATCTCTGAATCCTTGGTTCAAGCTTGATTACTGGCTAATTAGCATAAATTGGTAACTGTGGTAGCAGTGACTTGGCTCCTCCTGTTGCCATGTTGGGGATGATGTCACCCTTGGGAATAAGTGSTGTTTCTCTGCAGATCTGGGCCTTTGCTGCCTTCTCATTATGGTCACACCCTAAATTACTCTCCTTAGGTATTTTTCTATGCTGTCCTGCATGTCTGTGTTGTGAAGAGCCATCAACTGATTTCCTTGCTCCTGCTGTAGGGAGCCACACTGCACACACAAACTCAGCTTAGCAGAGACACTTTTGGTGTTGAGAAAGCAACAGAAGCTGGATGGCAGCAGGAAAAAGCCAAAGTAGCTTGAAGGTTGAATATAGAGCATATAGAGGATTGTCTTGGCATCCTCAGGCAGAGTCACTGTAATGGGTTTGGGTCTGGGAGAGTGATGCAGAGGCAGTGATGTGGCTGAGGAGCTCAGTCAGTGAGAGTTCAGAGCTGAGCAAACTAAACTGCACAGGTTGAGTCATTTGGAAAGGAACAGATTCAGGAGGTAAAACTGAGTGTAGAGACTTGTTCCTTTAGTGAGGGTTGAGGCTCTTGCAGGCAGCTCACACCCTTGGCTTCCTCCTGTTGTGCCTATGCCAGGGAGGGACTGGGAGCACTGTTCAGAGAGACTCCTCAGAGCTGCTTTTGGACTAAACCAGAGTGTCCAAGAGTGTTTCAAAATAATGGGACACCAGAGGACTGCAAGCTCAGCAGTCTGGCAGGGTGGGAAGGAGCTGGTGCTCCTCAGGTGTGTGTTTGAGGTGTYCAGCAGCAGGAATGGGATTTCCATAAAGGTGGGACAGCTGGTGGCTAACAGCCAAGAGGAGTGCAAAAAGCCATCAGATGTGCTGCAAACTGGAACTAAAACCTGTTAAACAGCTTCATATATTTGGATTCATTCAGGTATTTGAGTAAATAGAACAAAGTAGATTGATCTGCTTGAAATGCTGCTGGTTACAGTTCTGGATCTTGGGACAACCTGGAGTGTTCTTAAGTGATTTTATTTGTTGATTTTAAGGAACATGTCCATTAATTGGGTACTTAATTTTTGCAGAATGTTGGACATTCCAGTCGTGTGGTTTTCATTTATAACCACATCTCAAGCAATAATGCTTGTCCTAGGCCTACAGCTGATAAGAATCCCACTTCTATTTYCCTTAGTCCTCATCTTCTAAATTCCTTACATCAGAAGTATCCCAGCTTGGACTGAAGGTATTAAACAGCTGTTCACACCAAAATTATTAGCTTTTTTTTTATATGAATAAAAGAGATGTACCAGGCAGACTGATAAATGAACTTGAGCAATTTGACATTTKTTTCTCTGAAGTTCAGCTTCTCTTTAACCTGCAGGAGCAGTGGGATGTGGTTGTGTTGCTGCTGGGCTCTGCTCAGGGCTCCTGCCCAGGTCACCTGAACAAAACCAATMCTGATGGGGTTTGTTGCCATCAGAGGCCTGCCTGAGCTGCAGTGTCTGCAGAGGGAAAGGACACTCAGTGGCTGCAGGATATCCCCAGCTCAGCTGTTGGGTGTAGAAGCATTTTCAGTGTGCTGGAAGTGATGTCCTRATGGCCAAAGCTGCTTGCAGAGGCACAGTGGTTAACTGAAGCTCTGGTGAAAAGCTTTGTCCCAGAATGTCTGTGTTCTATCCATGTCCATCAAATGGAGACTGCTGCACTGTGGTTAACACAAACACTGCTGTGTGGGACAGGAATTCCCATCCTTTTGGCAGAGAATAACATTTGTTTCCAGACTGCATGAGATCTGTGTCTGAGGCTGGAGCAGACCTGATTGTACCTCTCTTGTTCCCCAGGTTCACAAAATGATAGCAGAGTTCAGGCTCATTCCWGGCCTCAATAACCTGTTTGACAAACTCATCTGGAGGAAGCACTCRGCCTCAGCCCTGGTTCTGCATGGACACAACCAGAACTGTGACTGCAGCCCGGTGAGACACTCAGGAATGCTGSAGTGGGATTTCATCCTGGCACAGTTCTGAGGAGCTATGCTGAGGAGCTGGGTGTTTGTGTAATCAGTGACTTGAGATGTGGTAACATTCAGGTTTTGGGGARTTACTGATTTCCCTGAAGTCCATCCTTGGCTCATGCTACCAATTTAGCAGGGCCAGTGTAGCCTCTCCCCTCTCTCCTAGTTTGTTGATTTTAAGGAACATGTCCATTTTGGGAACTGAGAAAGGAGTACATTTCTGGACCCTGGAGGCCAGAGGTAGAAGACAACCAAAATTCAAAGAAATGACACCTAGGAGAGGCACAGAGTACAAGTCATGCCACAGTCAGCTTTAGGGAGGGGTTGGGTTTTTGTGTTGGCCTCTTTATATTTTTTTTTCTCTCCAAACATCCTGAATTGATCAGTAAAATTCTAAGCTTTTTTGCCTTTGCAATGAGAAGGAACTAATACCTGTTTTGTGCATAGGCTTGAAGGCAATCTCCACTTCTATTTTGGGAAGTGCAGCCTCTCCATTTATTCAAGTCACTTGCTCTGCTGTCCAAAGGGGTTTGATTTGGAAAGGTTTTCCATTCTGCTGTCTCATGCCAGCTTGGTAACTAATGATAGCCAAAAATACTAAAGCAATAATGGGTTTTTTACSTTTCTTGTCTCCTTTTAGGACATTACTTTAAAGATACAATTCTTGAGGCTTCTTCAGAGCTTCAGTGACCACCATGAGTGAGTATGAGAAGCTGTTSTGGGTTGTGGCTTGGTGCTGTTTGCCTGTTGTGGTCCCAGCTGCCCTGGGCACAGGGCAGGCTCCATGGGAAGGGGATGTTGTGCTGTCCCTAAACTTCATGTTCCTTTCAGCCCTTGCTGAAACAGCCTAAGAATTTGCTCTGTGGTGGACATGTCTGAATCTGTCTKGKGTGGTTAAACCCAGCCCATTKTGTCTCMTGTTGAGATGAGCTGAAACATGTACAGGATGAGTTAACACTTTCTGGCTGAAGGAATGAGGAGGCAGCTTTCCTCTTCTTTGTCTCTTACTGAGAGCTGACAGTGAGCCAGGGAGATAGGAAGAAAGTTCTGTCTGCCTTCAAAAGGCATCCTTAGGAAAACTTGGGACTGCTGGAATAGTTGGAAGGGTGGTGCAGTTTGCCTGGGGTTATTTAATGCTGTGCTGCTGGTACAGAGGTGTTTGTGACTTGTGGAATTGCTCCCTGYGTTCCATCAGTCCTGGGAGATGGTGCCCACTTCCTCACAAACTCCTGTGCTAGAGGCACTTTAGCTGCTCATTCCTAGAGCCAGGCTGGGAATTTTGTGCAGGGTTTTAGGCAAATACCAGCTTTTTTGATATGGAATATTAGCTTTGAGAATGGGGAGCTGCTGGACATAGACAGGGGGGAAATGCTGACCTATTGTAAATCCTTCTGGCAAGACATTGTTTGCCTGGGAATCACTCCAGGTTTTCCAATAAAATCTCTACAGGTGATGTTACTGCTGAAGTGGCTGCTACAAAGATTGTTTGAGCAGGCTTGTCAGGCTTGTTTGAGCAGAAAACAGCTCCCAGCTGTAACACTGGAGCAAGTGGAATGTGTGGAATCTGTTTGGGGGGGTTTAAATAATTACATGAACTTTCTATGAAATTGCAGATAAGCTGAGTTAACTGAGGACAAGATGAGAGCAAAGTACTTGTGTGCTGATAATTCAGTGAAATTGTGTCCAAACCAGACTTGCAGAGCTGTTTATTACAGGGAGAGAAGGGCTCTGTTCTTACTGCTCTGTGCAGTGCACATCAAAGGCAGCTTTGCACAGGAGCCTCAGTGAGCACTAACCTGATGGAAGCAAGAAGGAACCTCACACCCCTCACTGCATCCTCTGCTCCCTGAGCTTTCTTGCAAAGGAATCTTTGCTGTGTGATTTTGAACACTTGGAAGCAGAAGGACTCTCAGGGAGCACACTGCCCTTRGACAAAGGGAGTCCCTCTCTRCATTTCTAYKCTGCCAAAYTTATTCTGCATTTAGTTCACTTTAYAGACAAAATAATTTRTTTTCATTATGAAAAGTTCATTTTAAAAAATTCATGTACATTCCTGGGGTTAATAACCATTTTTATTTGGATCTTTACATTTCATGATGTTTTAAAGTATTTCCTGGTAAAGTTTGTTCAGATAATAAAATGCCAGGATGACTGAGTCCTTTTTTACAGTTCTGCTTTATTAAAAAGAGATTTATTACTTGAAAAGAGCAATCTCTCTAGGGTGGAGAAAAACTTCAGGAAGCTGTGAAAAAGTTTGCTATTTAATATTAATTTTCATCTAAAATTCAGCAAAATCATGCTGAGGGTTTTTTTTTTTTTAATGAGTGTTATCTAGAGGAAATTATTTACAAACCATAAGATCCCAAACAAGTCAGCAGAGAACCATCATCTCCAAGCTGGTCAGTGCTGGAAGTGGCATTTGGTGAATTTTGGAGGAGGTTTTCCCAAGCTGCAGCTGGCACAGGGAGCAGAGTGGGAATGCTGTGAGGAGCAGACAGCTGCTTGCCCAGTGCTGCAGCCCTTGTAGGCCTCTGCTTTTCATGGAATTGCATTTTTGCCTCTTGAATTCATGGTGCTTCTCTCCCCTCCTCCCCCACTGTGTTGCTTCAGGAACAAATACCTGCTTCTGAACAGCCAGGAGCTGAATGAGCTGAGTGCAATCTCCCACAAAGCCAACATCCCTGAGGTGGATGCAGTTGTCAACACTGACAGGTGAGGGGGCGCTGAGGGTGTAGGGCAGCAATTTAACACTTTGGGAAGCATTCACACTGGAAGTTTGACATCAGCTGCTTTGTTTGACCTCTGTCTGTCCACTGCACTTTGGTTTCTGTGGCTTCTTTTAGTGGGAGGTGTCCAGGTTTGTGGGATGTTGGTGGCCATCAGCAGATCTCAGGTGTGCTTGTGTTCAGGATAAGGTGCTTTATAAACAAAAGCAACTTGAAAACCCCTGTAAAGAGGGGTTTGAGTTCATGGCTCAGACTTTGATGTGCTGAGTCTGCCTGTGTGGCCTTCCACAGGTCAGGCATTGCAGACTGAAGTAAACTGTGATCCCTCAAATAATTGCTCCTGCTAATAAATCTTAATTCTGGCATTCAGGAGCAGTGTGTGCACACATAARTGTCCATTTCCAGGCTGCATGAACACATCCAAGTGTCTGCTCAGAGTGTTTTAAGAGCAGCTAATAACCAGAATAAACTAAATTAGATTAACATGTTAAACCACTTACTCTAATGTAACACAAGAGATTGTGTATCTGTTAGATGACTGTTTTGATCTAATAATCTCTTCAGTACACAATTCTGGTGTGCAAACCTCAGCAGATGGAGGGTTGATTGCAGAATTTAGTYTGTCAGAATGCTCCCAGGGTATATCAGCAGGGACTTGGTCTGCACAGAGCAGATTTGCCTCACTCCAAAAGGGAATCTCTAAGAGGATTTCTAGATTAMAGTTATTATCATAATACTGTGTCTAATAGGGAAGAACTTGGGGGTTGTTTCACCCTTAGCATTTAGTTTTCATGCTGCTTTTCTTGATATGTGAGATCAAGGCATTACTTCTGTATGAGTTTAATGCAGGTGGATATTCCACTGAAGGTGCTGTTTAATAGAAGCAGGATTGCAGTTCTGTGCTTTTACTACAGCCTCATGAAGCATGCAGCTTTCCATACTCTGCTCTGCCTCTAAATGGAATTTAGACTTTCCTTTACATTTTCTGAGGGAAAAAAAAGGGGTTTATTTCATTCATTCCTAAGCTCAAATGTAGTATTTTTTTTCTTATCTCTTGATTCACACAAAGTGTGAATTGGTATTTCTGAAATCACTAGAATTCTGAGAGAAGGTTTTTCTTCCAAACTTGGAAGTTGTGTTGCAGTTATTTACCAAGGGCTGTGAGGAGAACTCTTCTGCTGGTAGAACTAGCACAATTTTTGTACTGTATACTTCAATGCTGAGATTTTGATCATCAAAAGCTCTGGATCAGTGACTGGATTCAGTTCTCAGTGCTTGCCCAGCCCCACCACTGAGCTGTCATTTCTCCCCCTGCTGCAGGAGCCTGGTCTGTGATGGGAAGAGAGGTTTGTTGACCAGACTGCTTCAGGTCATGAAGAAGGAACCAGCAGAATCCTCCTTCAGGTGGGTTCACTTTGCCTCTGGTGAGCTGTTAGAGAAGCTGTTAGAGACTCCTGGGATGTAGCTTTGGTTTCATCCAGCTGAGAGCAGCTGAGGSTGTTGGAGAACAAGCTGTGGGAAGGTTTGGCTTTGTTGTGCCAGTGCTGATGTGAAGAAATCAGCCAGGGATTTTCTGCAGGATCTACAGGTCTGACTCCAGCTTCAGAGTGGAATGAAACAGATCAGGAAACTGGATTTAAGTTACAGCTGTGATCAAGTACTTCCCTTGCCCCAAAACTGACACCTCCTTTCTTTATGTCTCAGGTTTTGGCAAGCAAGGGCAGTTGAAAGTTTCCTGCGAGGCACCACCTCCTATGCAGACCAGATGTTCCTCCTCAAGAGAGGRCTCCTGGAGGTAAATAAGTTTATGTCTGGCATCCTCCATAGCAGTCAATGAGGATTTATCTGCAGTGAACCAAAAGTGGATAAAAATGTAGTGTTAATTGTTCAGCTGGGTTTAAAACTCAGAGGGGAAATGAAGGCCACTCAAGCTGCCCCCTTGCAGTAGTGGGGAAGTCAACACTCAGGGAGGTGAGTCAGGATCACAGTTTACTGGAGAAATCATAATAGATGTAACAATAATAATAAATTAAAATCTGTCCCTTATTCCTCTGTAACTATGACAGATACTGGGAACACCTATAAAAAATCCCTGTGAATTCTGCTTGTGGCAGCCACACGTGGCCATTTGTGTAACCTGCATCACTGGGAAGTTACAACAGGAGACTCACCTGAACTGTTGTCTTCAGTTTGGTGTTGTGACATTCAGTCACCCAAGAACTTGCAGATAAATGCACTAAATACTGATGAAATCAGAGTGTGTTGTGCTGTGGCAATAACATGTTTTCCTCCCCTGGCAGCATATTCTGTACTGCATTGTTGATAGTGAGTGCAAGTCACGGGATGTGCTCCAGAGTTACTTTGACCTTCTGGGAGAGCTGATGAAATTCAATATTGATGCATTCAAGAGGTTCAACAAGTACATCAACACAGATGAGAAGGTAAATATTTGTAAAAGCTGCCCCCTGGGGCTCAAGCTACACCATAGCACTAAAAATCTGATTCATTTGGTTTTGGTGTGGTTTTAGAGCTTGGGGCACAATAAACATTGAGGGGTGAATTRCCAAAGTCCCTCAGTGTTTTCAGCWSTGCTCCAKCTGTCCTGAGTCAGTGAGTGCTGAGCTGGTCACAAAACATTGCCCTGTTCCATGGGCAGRCAGGTCTAAGGTCAGGCTCAAGGGTAGCAGAACATTTCCTGTGGAGTCTCCAGGTTTGCAGTTAAGTGATCATTGTGGACCYTGAGACAGCTCCAAAAAATCTTTTACTGGAGCTTGCAGTGGGAATTCCTTTATGAATAAGGCTTAAAATACTTGATCCTGCAAACAGATGTAGGTATTTGATGTTACTTGAACTCAGAGATGTTTTAGGAAGCCGTGGCTTCTGTAATTAACTGTAAAATTGAGCTGCACATCCATGGACAGCTCTATGCAAAGTGGTTTCATGCTCTTGTGCACTTTGGGCATATAACATCAGCTGGGGGATAGGTTCTGAATGGCCTTATACTCTTGCTTTTGTTATTGCAATTTTTCTCTCATTGCTGTTAGGTCTGGTAGACCTTGGAGAAGGGATGTATAAATGTATTTAAAAGAAAACTATTTATTTTGGGGTTTTTTTTTCTCTGGTAAACTAACTCAAACATTCTAGAGAATTCTTTATATTTCCTATGTGCTTCCTGTTCACTGATCTCTGACTGGGTTTAGTTCTCATTCTGTGTATATACATATATATACAGTGAGACTCCCTCACTGTATTCCTCCCTTGTGGTCTGCTTTTACAAAATCAGTGTAGGAAAACAGGGAGCTGCAGGAATTCTTTCTCTTTCAAAACAAATACTGTRTGAAATCTCACTTTCACTGGAGTGACATAGCTTCAAAAGAGACTTTAGGGATGCCAGGATGGCATTTTTCCATTCCATAGTGTTCTTAAGGGATCCTTTGGTCARCCCTCAGTGCCTGTGTTGGCTTGAGCTGGGAGTGATGTCTTTGCTTACCTTGTTAGAGATAACAAAAAGGCAATGACCCTGAATATTAATATATTCAGATCTTTAAAATCCAACACTAAGAAGTGTTTCTGTTCAGTTCCAGATATTTTTGAACCAGATCAACAGCTCTCTGGTGGACTCCAACATGCTGGTGCGCTGCATCACGCTGTCCCTGGACCGCTTCGAGAACCAGTCTGATGCTAAAGGTGAGCACGAGGCACTGGGSTGCCACTGGGCCAGGGCAGTGCTGAGAGTGGTTAACTAAATCTGGGACAGTTTGGGGGTTAGACAGGGAAATACCACCCTGAAAGTTTGAGTTCTTAGTGCCCCAGTGTGTGGATCAGCACCTGAGCCTGCAGCCCCACTGATGTTTGTGCTCTTGCTGCAGTTGCAGAGGTGCTGTCCGAGTGCCGCCTCCTGTCCTACATGTCCCAGATGTCCATGAGAATGTCCTTCCTCTTCCGCCTCATCAACATTATCCATGTACAGACACTTACCCAGGTAAGAGCTGGCAGGGCCCTTGCACTTCCCTTACTGGGACTGGAGTGGGAGCAGGGCTGGGAGCAGGGAGGAGCCTGGTTTCCCTGGGGGACACCCATGTCCCTTTTCCTTTGCTGTGTGCAGGAGCACTTGCACTGTGTGCTTCCCACAGCTTGTTTTAGAGGGATGTATATACAACAGGTACCTTGGTATTTACATTTTTTTGCTGTGTCATTTTTGCCTCCAGGAAAATGTCAGTTGTTTGAACACAAGTTTAGTTATCCTAATGCTGGCCCGAAGGAAAGAAAAGCTCCCTTTTTATCTGCGCACCTTGCAACAGATGGAATACACAGAAAAATACCCTGGCTTCATCCTGAACAACTTCCACAGCCTCCTGCGATTCTGGCAGCAGCATTACCTCAACAAGGATAAAGACAGCACCTGCTTAGAAAATGTATGTGACCCTCTGAGCATGGCAGGAGCCTGTCACAACACCTGTCTGCCAGTCCCCTGGCAAACATGGGAGGTTGGGAAGGGAAAGAAGGGAGGAGGTTCTGCCCCCAGTGTCCCTCCTGTGGTGCTTTTCACAGCTCACAGCCCACAAGGCAGGTGCTGGGCTTCCCTGGAAACAGAGCCTGAGGTCTTGGCTCTGGCACACAGAAGTGAGACCTGTCAGTGCTGAGTGGGGTGGGAGGCAGGGCTGGCAGGATGGCCAGGGAGGGGGAGGCAGGACAGAATCCAGTTCCCAGACTAGTTAGCACCTTAGCCAAGCTGTTCCCTCTTCCTGGTGTTGTGGCAAACAGTTCAGGAGAAATACCTGATGCAGCTGCTGGAAGCCAAGGGAGCAGCCTGCGGGTTTCAGTGCCAGAGCTGGTTTGTCCTGGGTCACTGGTGGCTAGAAATAACCAATTCTCCTGTTATGTGGGTGACACATGGGCTGGTGTTGGGCTGCTGGGGTGGCCTTTGGCATTGAGGGAGTAATGCAGGAGGCATGGGAGCAGGGAGTGTGTTGGTTTTTGTGTCATGTCAGGAGTGGGAGCTACTTCCAGCATTGGCTTATGTGTGGTACCACAGGGTCCCAGTTTGTGTTTGGACTGGACAGCAAAGGAGAAGCTTGGGATTATGGATGTACTGGTCCAGACAGGCTGGGGTCACCCTGTGCTGCTGTTAGCAGCTGCCAGAGACACTGGCAGTCCTTGTCCAGCCTGCAGAGTGGGCAGCCTGTTGTAGAGGGTGCAGCTGTTCAACACCCAGCCCTTCTGCTGGGCCCCGGGGAGGGAGGGCACAATGGGCAATCCAAACTGTGGGTCACACTGTGGGGCTGGGCAGCTCAGGCTGAACAGGAGGTGATGCTCAGCTKTGGGAGGTGTTTGCTGCTGGGGCCTGCACTGACCCCCCTGCTGTCTGTGCCCACAGAGCTCCTGTATTAGTTTTACCTACTGGAAAGAGACTGTTTCGATACTGCTCAGTCCGGACCGGACGTCCCCGTGTGCCATAGTCAGCTACATCGACGAGGCCTACATGGACATTGACAGAGACTTCTCCGAGGAGTGATTGGCACCTCCAGGCTCTGACAGACAGCTGGGAGGCTCCCTGGCAGCCGGGGTTTCAGGGATCTGCTGTGCAGTGTGTGTGTGCAGCTGGGAGCTGCGGAGCGCCGTCCCACCCCGCCCTGCCGGCCCCAGCGCTGACACTCGGACAGCTCTCTGGGCAACACATTCAGGGATGTATCTTCCAGTTGTTCTGGGATAAAAATAATCACCTGCACAAACCAGCCTGTATGATTTTTTTCCTCTCTCCCAGTCCGGCGGGGCTGGCAGGAGGGGTTTTGCTGGCGTGAGGGCTCTCTGTGTGTGCCGGTTGAGGTGTGGCTCTCTCAGGGCTGCCAGGACGAGCGAGTGGAAAAGCACAGCAAYTGCCCTCCATGGGGGAGGCCCAAGGAGCCCATTGAGCAGGACCCCAGCACCAGCCACGTGCAAAGCCACCACGAGGACTCCCTGCAGGTGTAACTCTTCCGCTGGGCTTTGGAATCAGGGCTKTGGGGTTGGTTAGAGCATGAGTGTGTGTGCGTGTGTGTGCTTTTCATTCCTGAGAGCCCCAGCTCCAGTCTCCTCTTTCCCATCGCCTTTTGGATCATTTGGTACTAAATCTATCTGTGCATTAGGAGAGGACCTCTGCTCCTGCTGTGCTTCCTGCAGACCCTTCCCACCGGAGCCGTTTCGCAGTGCTGGACAACAGAGACATTTCAGCAGTGGTGGAATTGCAGCAGGGGTTGGCTTTTTCACGGAGCACGAGCATTAAAATGTACTAATTTTTTAAACTTGCGGCTTGTCCCTTCTTGGGTAACTAATCTGGTTTTAAAATCCTTTTCAGGACCATTGCTCTTGATGTTAACCTGCTATGCCTGGAAGTCTTATGTCAGTCTCTGCTTTCAGTCTTTAATATCAACACACACATTAATCTTGAAAGTGCAATATTTACTGGAGATGTCCGTTTTTTCCTCGATCTGTTTTAATCAGAATGTGTTAAGTGCTGGGAATAAACACTCCTGGTTGAAAGTTACTTTGTAGGATATATTGGGAAAGGGAGAATGGGGTTTTGGCAGTCTTAATTGCCAAACCTGCACGTGCCCTGCCTGCTCACCAACACCGTGTTGCTGCAACACATTCAGATACCCAGGAATGAGATACACTACACTTAAGTCAAAAACATGTCTTGCAACTACAGCTAAAAGAAGCTGGTTTTAAAACACACATCAGAATTTTTTTAACATTTTCTAATTTATTTGACAAGATGACTTCAGCTCTCTCCAGGCTCCAAAGGGGTGAGGATGCCCCAGAGCTGCAGTCTTTTGTCTCCTCATTGCCAGCAGCATGAAAGTCACCCTGAGGCTCCCTGTGCTGRGGCTGGAGGGGTGAAGGAGGTTCCAGCCCCTGGGGCAGGACTTGTCTCTGAACATCTCCCTTCTCCTCCCTCCTCCCACACCTCTGTCCTGCTCTGGGCTCACAGGGTGGTCAGAGCTGCTGAGCTTGTGCATAAAGCTGGAGCCTTGCAGGAGCTCCTGGTATCCCTCACCTCTCTGGTGAGGGTGCCCTGGGGAGCTTCTTGCCACGGCAGCTTCACCTCTGTTCCTCACCAGGTCACCCCCACCCAGCCCCTTCCCTCCCCTCAGCTCATTTCTTTCTCATCTGTACTCTTTTTGTTCTTGGGTATTGGTGTTTTTGGTGTATCTTTGCTTCTTCCTAACTGTAATAGATGTACACTTAAAATAAATGCTTCAAATTAAAAGGCTTTTAAGTTAAGGGATGCCTTTTCCACAGTGTAGTTAATGGGTGCATCCACTGACTGCTGCTGTAACCCTGCACTCTCACTCCCCTCTCTGTGTTTTAAAGACAGTTTGGGGCCCAGCTGCCTCTGGTCTTGGCTGGGGGAAGCTGAGCTGAGCCCACACCGTCTGTGGGGGTCCTTCCAGGCCTGGGAGCACGGGCTGGGTTTTGCTTTTGGGCTGATTCAGCAGAGAAGGGCACAGRAAAGAAAGCCCTGGCAGCTCCTCCAGGGGTGGAACATGCTGGGCTCCAGGGAAAAGGCTTTGCCCCAGTGCACAGAGGGTCACAGGCACGTCCCAGCTTTGGCCACATTCCTTTGGAATGTGTGTCCATGCTTGATGCCTCAGGACTCTCATGGTGAGAGGGACCAGAGCCATGGAGGTGGCAGCAGGCGCTGGGCTGGGCTGGGAGGGAGGTGGGACCCCTGGCACTAACAAATACCTCTGGAAGTCTGCACTGTCCCCAGGGATTGCTGAGGTTCGTGCTGCCCTGATTAATTGCTAACTGCAAATAAACATATTAAATGGAAACTATTAAAGAAATCTATTTTAAAGAAATGAGTGGAGATGTCTTTCTTTCCAGTGCCTTTGCCAAAGCCATAACCCCCTCCAGGGCTGTAYTAGGGGGTTTATCTTCTCAGGAGTAGGGGCTGAGGTCTGTCATGCCTCACACCTCAGCTCTGGTCCCCTGCAGTTAGAGATGTGTTCTGGTGTGGAGGTATGAGGAAAGGGCTCTTTTCCCAAAACCTGTCCCAAGCCAGGGCCATGGAGCTGGGAGAGGGAGGACTGGGCTTCTCTCCTGCCTGTGCCTCCCTGTGAAATGCTCCCCAGGATCCTGGGTAGAGTCAAGGCCCTGGTTACCCTGTGACACACAACAGAGCCAGTTCTGGCAGATCTACATTTATTCATGCACTGCAAAGCTGGCAGTGACTGTTGCAGCCACTTRCATCCAACCTACGGCAGCAGCTGGGGCAGGGCARRGCAGGGCAGGGCAGCCGGGCTCCTAATGCTGGAAAAAATCCCCAGAGGGCTTTGGTGAGAGGAGGCATCCAGAGGCAGGGAGCACTCTGCCACCCTTCAGCCCCAGCATCATCGGGAGATGAGGCAGCAGCGCCACTGCAGGCTGTGCCTGTGGCTGTGTGCTCACTGTCCTGGCTGCAGGGCTGGCAGGAGCCCCTGTCACCTCCCCGTGTCCCCTCCAGGGGTCCCACCTTGGAGATGACGACGTCCCGGGTGCGGGCGCGCAGTTTGTTGACCTGGGTCTCGGCGATGTCTGCGCGCTCCTCGGCGTCGTCCAGCTCGTGCTGCACCTTGCGGTACTTCACCAGGTTGGAGTTGGCCTGCTGCTCCTGGGGAGGGACAGGGGACGCTGGGGGCATGGGCCACAGGGCTCCCCACATGGCTCTCGTGGCCCCAGGCAGTCCCAGGGAGGGACAGCCCTGTCCCCTGCCCCCGAGCAGTGATGGGCACTTACCGCCTCCTCAAACTGGCGCTTGTAGCTCTTGACCTTGCTCTGCAGCTTGTCRATCAGGTCCTGCATCCGAGCCAGGTTCTTCCGGTCTTCCTCAGCCTGCAAGTGCCCCAGCTCCCTTAGCCAGACCCCAGCACCCCTCACCTCCACCTTTATCAGAGTCCCAGTGGTGCCAGGYCACAATCACAGCACCAACCTGCCCCACCAATCCAGCCCTGGGTCACAGCACCCATCCCCTGGTCCCCTCCTTGTGTCCCATCACCCAGCTCAGGAGGTGCTGGGAAATGGGCAGAAGGAGCCAGAGCAGGGCTTGTGCAGTTGTCATTCCCCACACACAGAGCCCAGAAGAAGCCCAGGCTGGGCTGGGCTTGGTAGATGGGTTCTTGGGTCACAAGAGGCCAAAGAAAGAGAAGTGTGCCAGGGGCTGCTGGATGGGGCTGGAGCCGTGTCCAGAGCTGCTGTACCTGGTAGCTCAGCTCCTTGATCCTGCGCTCGTACTTGCGAATGCCCTTCTGAGCCTCTGCTGTCTTCTTCTGCTCTGCATCCAGCTCTCCCTCCAGCTCCCGCACCTGCAGGGCCACAGGGAATTTAAAATTCAGAAATTTTAAATTTAAAATTCAGAAAATTTAAAATTCAGAAAATATCCCTTCTTTCCCCACATCCCCGTGCTGCTCCTAAGCTCTGCTCCCTGTGAAACACAGAGTTCAGGGCTCAAGAGGGAAAGTGCTCAGGGCACTGCCTCAGCACCTGGCTCACAAGCACCAGTGCCAGCCCAGCTAAAGCCAAGCCACTTTCCCAGCTCAAAGAAGCCACAACAGAGGCTAAAACATCCTGAGCTGGGCTCAGCCTGGCAGGGCCTTGGGGACTGTCCCTGATCCCTCAGAGGGACCACYTRTCCTCAGAGAGATGGGGCAGAGTSTGGTACCACAGGGACTGGGGCAGCCCCTGGAGTCAGCTCCTGATGAACACAGCCAGGGATCTGCCCCTACTTTCTCACCCTGGCCTCCAGCTTCTGGATCTGCTTCTTGCCCCCCTTGAGAGCAATCTGCTCTGCCTCGTCCAGGCGCATCTGCAGGTCCTTGATGGTCTGCTCCATGTTCTTCTTCATGCGCTCCAGGTGTGCGCTCGTGTCCTGCTCCTTCTTCAGCTCCTCTGCCATCATGGCAGCCTGCGAGGCCAAGAGCAGGGGGACATCAGCACCAGGCCAGGCAGCCCAGCCAGACCAGGGGCTCAGTGGAGATGTTGTGAGACCCATCCCAACCACACAGTCCCCACCACTCTCTTACATCCGTGATGGCCTTCTTTGCCTTCTCCTCGGCGTTGCGACACTCCTGCACCGCATCCTCCACCTCGCTGCTCAGCTGRGAGATGTCTGCCTCCAGCTTCTTCTTTTGGTTGATCAGCCCCGTGTTCTGCACACAGAGCAGGGTCAGTGTGAGCAGGGTTTGTCATTCACACTGCAGGACAGACTGCTGGCTCTCCCAGCAGAGCAGACATGGGACTTGGCAGTGCCTCACCTGGGAGTGGAGCAGGGTGACCCTCTCGGTGGTCTCCAGCAGCTCCTGCTCTGCCAGCTTCCTGCTCCTCTCTGTCTGCTCCAGTGCTGCCCGCAGCTCCTCCACCTCTGCCAGCAGCAGGTTGTTGCGGCGCTCCAGGGCCCCYGCCTGCTCCTTCAGGTCGTCGTTCTGGCGCTGGGTGTCATCCAGCTCGATCTGCAGGTCCTGTGGGGCAGCGTGGGCTCAGTGGGGACAGCCAGGAGCCAGGCTGGCAGCAGGGACAGCACTGAGCCTGTCCCAACCTTGATCTGGGCCTGGAGCTGGCGGCTCAGCTTCTGGAACTCGGCRGCCTGGCGGTTGGCGTGGCTCAGCTGGATCTCCATCTCATTCAGGTCCCCTTCCATCTTCTTCCTCAGCCGCACGGCCTCGTTCTTGGCCCGGGCCTCAGCGTCCAGCGAGGCCTGCATGGAGTCCATGGCGCGCTGGTGGTTGCGCCTGCAGGGGAGGCCTCGCATCAGCCCCTGGGGACACCCGGCCTGGGGCAGCCCTGCCAGGGCCACGGTGCCAGCTCTGCCCCCACAGCCACATCCCAGCCTGTCCCCTCACCCCACACACCTCAGGTTCTCAAACTCCTCGTCCTTCTCTGCCAGCTTCCTGTCCATGTCAGCCTTGATCTGGTTCAGCTCCAGCTGGATGCGCAGGGTCTTGCTCTCCTCGTGCTCCAGGGCTCCCTAGAGACAGCTCAGCCATGGGAAGATGGTTCCTGGGAAGGGGGCTCTCCCCAGCCACCCACCCCACCCTGGCCTTGTCCCCAGCCCATTGCCATGGGGGCAGAGCAGGTGGAGCCACCCCAGTGCCTGCAGTGGTTGCAGGACCCCCATGAATGGGATTGCCAAGGGTCACAGCCTGGCTCAGGACTGTCACCCCGCAGCAGCATCCAGGCAGAGCTGCAGGGTGGGCCAGTGGCTCCTGGGGGCAGCAGGAACATATGGGAAACAAGGACTCACCTCAGCCTCCTCCAGAGCTGCCTGGATATCACTCTTCTCACTCTCCAGCATTTTCTTCACCTTCTCCAGCTCATGGATGGTTTTGCCGCCCAGACTGATCTGGTCAGTCAAATCAGCAATTTCCTCTGCCAGGGACAGAAGGAGCTTGGTCAGAAAGGAGTTTGTGGGGCCAGCCCTGCACAAGTGATGTCCCCATCCCCCTGCCCAGGCTCAGCTGATGTCCCCCAGCCCCTCAGAGAGCAGCCAAGGCTGTGCCTGGGGACACTTCTGCAATCTGCGACAGAGCACAGAAGAGCCATTAAGGACCTGGGGAGAGCTGTTTGTCCAACAGCAACACCCCCAAGGCAGYGCCATGCCACAGCCATGGCACTCAGCAGCTCCATTTGGGAACAGGAGCCATTCAGGGACAGGAGCCAAGTGGCTCTGCCTGTCCTCCCAGAGTGTCCYCAGYATGAGGGYAGGACACACATGGCATCCCAGCAGRGCTTCTGCATCCCTCCAATGCATGAGCTGAGCAGCAAGGTCCTCTCCTGGCCATCAAGGAACCCAATCCCACATGTCTGAGCAGGAGCAGGAGCCTGGGCAGAGCCCCAGGGGAGTGCTTCAGCCCCGTCCTACCCTGCAGGTTCTTGTTCTCCCTCTTGAGGGTCTCCAGGTTGTCCAGGGACTCCTCGTAGGCGTTCTTGAGCTTGAAGAGCTCCGTGCTCAGGCTGCGCGACTCCTTCTGCGACGCCTCCAGCTCCACCTGGGTCTCCTCGTACTTCTGCTTCCACTCAGCCAGGACCCTGTCGAAGTTGCGCTGTTTCTTGTCCAGGGCAGCACAGGTTGAGTTGGCGCGCTCCAGATCCACCGAGAGGTCCTCGATCTCGGTCTGCAGCCGGTGCTTGGTCTTCTCCAGCGAGGAGCACTTGGCGTGGGCGGCCTCCACAGCCTCCTCAGCCTCCTGCAGGCGGATGGCCAGCTTCTTCCTGCCGAGGGCAGTGGGGTTAGCGCTCCCTGCCCCGCTGCCATCCTGCCCCACGGCCTCTAACCCAGGCAGGAGCGTGCTGTGTCCCCCCAGGCCTGTGAGAGCCCCATTTGTGAACAGAAAGGCACCACCTACAAGGAACCAACTTGTGCCATGGGACTTACTTGGCYTCCTCCAGCTCCTCAGTCCTCTGGATGGCATCAGTCTCGTACTTGGTTCTCCACTGGGCCACCTCAGCGTTGGCTTTGGACAAGTTCCTCTGGAGCTCGCTCTTGGCCTCCACCTCCTCCTCGTACTGCTCCCKCAGCAGGTCACAGTCGTGCCKGGAGGCTTGCAGGGCATGGGCCAGGGCATTCTTGCTCTGGGGAAGAGAGAGCAGCAGMTGGCTCCAGGACACAGGCCATGGCACCAGGGCTTGGAGCAGCAGCAGGGAACTTCTGTCCTTCCCAGGTGAACAGYTGCCCTGTGTGCAGGGTATGGCCCACCTCCCCAGTCCAAGGGTCTGGGCCACTGCCACAGTGTCACTCAGAGACCAGCCATGCCCTGAAACCTCACCTTGGTCTCTTCCTCCAGCTGCCTCTTGAGTTCCTCAATGTTCTGTGTGAAYGAGACCTTGCCACGGCTCAGCTGGTTGATGAAGGACTCCTTCTCCTCCAGCAGCCGAGTAAGCTCCCCTGKGTTCAAACAGAGCCAAAACAGTTCCTTCAGGGCTGTAATCTGCACTAGCCTACACTCCCCCAGAGCCTGTGGCCCCCAGCTGTCCCAGTTGTATCCCCACCATGGTAAGCTGGACCATGGGCAGAGGTGCAACCAGTTAAACGCAAAGGATGCCAGYGAGGAATCCCTCCTGAGACACAAGTTTTTCCCTCCATGGGAGGAGGARGACAGACTGCCCAGCTGAAGCCCACTGCCCCAGGCAGACAGCCCAGGGTCAGAGCACTCCTGAGGCAGGCAGTGCCCCTGGCCTGTGCCCCACGCACCGTTCTCGGTCTGCAGCCGGCCCCGCTGGGCGTTCACGTCCGTCAGCTGCCGCTGCAGCTCGTCCACCTTGGCCTTGGCCTCGTTCAGCTGGTCCTCGTAGGTGCGGCACAGCTTCTCAGCATTGGCCTGCAGGCACCAAGCACAGCCTGGCTGAGCTCAGCTCTGGCCACAGAGCACCAGGCTCCCACCCTGGGACAGCCTGCCCTGCTCAGTGGATCCTGTGGGCACACATGGCAGAGAGCAGGAGCTGGCCAGAGCTCACTGCTAAGCTAACAGGGGTCTCTGCAGTCAGGCCTCCCAGGAAATGCCTTCCCAGAGCCTCCAGACTTGACTAGGACAAGTAAAGCATACTGCAGTGACATAGGGACAAGCTATGGTTCAAACAGGGCCATGGCAAAGAGCTGTATGATACACCACCCCATGGACCTGGCTGTGCTGGTCACACTGCACCCYRCTGCACTGATGTCCACAGGAGARACCAAYCAGCCCCRTGGAGAASCAGGCCCCACCTTRTTCTTGGTGATRTACTCGACRTTGGAGGACAGRTCATCAATCTCCATCTTCATCTCACTCTTCTCCTTCTCCAGCTTCTGCTTGACGCGCTGCAGGCTGTCGATCTGCTCTCCCAGCTCRGCCACGCTGTCGGCGTGCTTCTTCCTCAGCGCGGCCGCCGTGGCCTCGTGCTGCAGCGTGGCCTCCTCCAGGTCCCGCCGCAGCTTCAGGAACTCCGCCTCCCTCTTCTTGTTGAGCTCCAGCTGCGTGGCCGTGGTGCCTCCCGCCTCCTCCAGCCGCTCGCTCAGCTCCTCCAGCTCCCGCGACACCTCCGCCCGCTGCTTCTCCACCTTGGCCCGGGCGGCCCGCTCGGCCTCCAGCTCCTCCTCCAGCTCCTCCACGCGTGCCTGCACTCACAGAAAAGGGCAGCTGCTCCAAGCTCTGGGTGGAGCTCCAGCCTCTCTGCTCCCCACAGTGGAGCAGAATCTCTGATGGTGATGGGAGGCTAAAGCCACCAGTCCTGGGCTGTTTTGGTAGCATGTTTGGAGCTCCTGCRCTCCTCTGTCCCTGCCATCAGGATCCACCTGGCATTAGCTTCTTTTCATGGGAACTTTCATGATTGTGRGGACCYGTCTCTCATAGGAAGAAGCCCAGCRTCCAAAATTTGGGTTTTCAGAGTTTGGTTACTGGATTAAAGGTTTTATTTTGGACAGAGAACTACATTCTGGAAGCTGTTCCTCAGGCWGGTGATAGTGTTCACCTCAATAGCTCATTCTTTAATTTGCAACCCACTGTGTTTTGGCAGAGGGTTTGGCTCCTGCTACCCATGCCGGATTTTTCAAGGAGATGCCCCTGTGCTCAGAGAGAGACTGGTTCATGCAGAATCCCCAAAATGGAAATTTTGGACTCCCAGGATGTAAGAATAGTTCTTCCCACCATACCTGGACCTCCTTGATCTTCTTCTGCAGCTGGGCCTCTATCACTTGCCCATCTTCAATCCTTGAGTTCAGCTGACTCATCTCAAAGTCCTTCCTGTGCAGACAGAAGACAGAGCCTCTGGTCAGACAAACACTGCCCTGACAGGTTCCTTCTGGCTCCTAAGCTTCCCTGCACTCTTACACCCAGGTCAGAGGATGAACAAACCCACAATGGAAAGGGACTGCAGGGATAAGCAGCAACTCATGGAAGGCTCACAGGAAGGGCTGAAGTAGCCAAAYTGGCAGACAGCTGGCTCTGAGGGTTTCCCTCTGAGGTCCCAAGGTGCTCTCCAGTTCCCCAAGGAGAATGGGACATGACTGAAGCCTGTACTTGCAGCTGAGGCCCCAGCAGTGTGCTGGATCCTGCCAGGCAGGTCCCTCCTCTCCAGCCCCATGTACAAGGGAAGGTCTATCATGCCCTGGTCTGTGAGCCTGTCACAAGCTCTCAGCCTCTCTCCAAAGTGTCCAGGAGAACCAAGCCCTCCTTGTGCCAGGACTGGTCACACAGCAGGGACCAGAGCCACAGTCCAGCTGCCCCTGCAGAGACCACACATCTGCTGCATTTAGAGGTGCAGAGCAAGCCCAGAGCCCAGGCATGTGTCACACACTCACTTCTTGAGCTTCTCATCCAGCTGCTGTTTGTCATTCTCCAGATCCATTACRGACTCTTGTGACAGCTTCAGGTCTCCTTCAAGCTTCCTCTTTGCCCTCTCCAGGTCCATGCGGATCTTCTTTTCTTGCTCAAGAGAGCTTTCCAGCTGGAGAATGAAGGGAGGTGGGGTAAGGAGGGAAAGGACCTTCTGTAGCCTCATCCTTACCCATGTCCACTGCTGTGGGAAGTTCCCCAATCCCCTGGCAGCCAGAGGTGTTTCCCAGCTGGTCTCCAGTCCCATTCCCTCAGCCCAGGACTGCTCTCCATGAGGTGCTCTACACCACCTCTTGTTTCAGGGGTAGATTGTCAATGGGATTATTCATCAACTGGCCATATTAAAGGGTGATCTGCTAATGATCCCACACTCCAGATCCCACTCAGGGACAGCTTTTGGGCTCTCCTGGAAATGTGACTCAAACCTCTCTTGTTTTATTCTCACTGGCCTRTGACTCACATCATCYACTTGCTGCTCCAGTTTGACCTTGGCTTTGGTCAGTGTGTTGACCTTGTCTTCCTCAGCCTGCAGATCATCCAGGGCCTGCTGATGGGCCTCTTGCAGGGCTTTCTTCTCCTTTGTCAGCTTGGCAATGATCTCATCCAGACCAGCCATCTCCTCAATCAGGTTTTTAACCTGGATCAATGAGGACAAAATTAGAGAGCATCTTCTCAGAGGGAGGGGGTGCAAAGCTACTCCAGCAGCCTGACCCTTGAAAGGCAGGAGTCCATCCAYGGGCAACAGCAGCTTGGCTCCCCACCAGCAGCCAGCCCCTCTCCCCTTGGCCAGGCTGGCCCCACCAGGCAGGTTTTCCATGCCTCAGATCCCTTGCCACAGCACAGAACCATTTGCCCACAGCCCTCTGGGCAATGAGGCAGGACACTGAGGGCTCCTCCCTCTCACACCCCCTTTTYCCTCTGCCCTGCCCCAGTTCCCACACACCAGCAGCCTTATCCCAGATGTTTCTCTGGTGTTCCCACAAGCACTGAGGCCTCAGGGCAGCGAGGCTGGACCCTGCAGGTCCAGGTTGGTTACCTTGTTCTCTGTGGCGTGTTTCTCCTTCTCCACCTTGGCCAGGGTGAGCTCCAGGTCATCAATGTCCTTCTTCAGCTCTGCACACTCATCCTCCAGCTTGCGTTTCTTGGCAGTGAGCTCTGAGTTCATCTCCTCCTCATCCTCCACACGCTCCATCAGCTCCTTCACCTTGGCCTCCAGCTGGATCTTGGATTTGATGAGCAGGTCACAGCGCTCCTCTGCATCTGCCAGGTTGTCTTGCTCCTGGGAGAGGCACAGGAGAGCCAGTTCTCACCCCCTGCCCCASGACTCTGCTCTCAGCCCTGCTGTCCTGGCCTTCTCCTTGTGGCAGAGGCAGAGCAAGCCCGAGGTGTTCAGGTGTACAAAAATACAGCTCCAGTCACTGCCTGTCATCAAGGTTTGCAGGACAACCACTCACACAAACCAGGGCTAAAGAGCAACTCAGTGTTTCCAGAGGAAGGACATGCTGGCATGAAGAACAGCAAAAAATTTGGCAAGCAAACGTTGCCATCCCCTCCCACTTCCTTGTGAGGAGAACACCCTTCTCAGAGCCAGGGGGTCACAAATCCCTGTTACAGCCCCAGGATGTGATGGCACTTCAGGTCTGCACTCTTAGGTTGTGTTTCAGGCAGATTGTGGCAATGGGGCAGCTTCAGAACTGCAAGAGGCTGAAGGAGGGTTCTAGGACATTCTGCTCCTTCTTCTACCCATGGACCCTGCAYTGTCTTAACACCCCCAGAGAGAGAGTGAGGCACTCACTGCCTGCAGCTGGAGAGCCAGGTCATTCTTCTCCTGGAGCATGGAGACTTGCTTCTCTTCCAGCTCCTTCCTCTTAGCCTCAGACTTCTCCAGAGCCTCCTTCAGCTTCTGGAATTCCTCCTTCAGGTTGGACATTTCCTTCTCAGTCTGAGCAGACTTGAGTAAAGGCTTGATCTTGAAGAACAGCTTCATCCAGGACCAGTTCTTGACAGCGTTGAAGGCACGGATGTTCCACTGGATGGTATAGAGGGCTTCCCTGGGGGAATACAAGCACAGCATCATCAGAGGAGGACATTCTCCATTTCCCATCCTGGCTTCTGCAGGCCTGGATATAGCTCTATTCTCCCCCAGCTGGACAAATGGCAGAATGGTGAATGGATGGGACATTGTCTGCACACTGTACTGGCCCTGCTGGGACGGGTGGGGTGGCCTGGATTTCAGCTCTCCTCACTGAATCTCCTCACTGCCTCCCTCTGAATCTTCCAGTGGAAACCAGAGGTTCCCCACAGCTAGATCCTCCCTACCAGGGCCATACCAGACCTCTYCCAGGTTTGTCTCCATCCCTCAGGACCAATCACTGCCAGATACAAGCAGTGGTCAAACCCATRGAAACACACAGAAGAGACAAAGAGACACAAACTTCTGCCTTTTGCTCCCACAGCTCTACCTCCTGCTGATGATCTTCTGGTACTCCAGACGCATGAGGTACCCACGGATCCTGGCCTGGAGCATTGTCAGCACCTTGGCCAGACGTTCATCTCGCATCTCCTCCAGCAAGCCCAGCAAACCAGCCTTGAAAAACACCTGTGAGCAAGRGACTGGAGTCACCAGCAGAAGGACACAGGGCTCAGGGGTAACACAGCCTGCCAGGAAAACATGGAGGTGCACCACACATGGCACAGGGAGCCAGATCTGCCCTGAGCACAGCGTGCTCCCCAGTAGGGACAAGGTGATGTGGTGGGTGGGATGAGCTCAAGCAGCAGTGACCTGCTCAGAGCTGTTCTTTCTCTTCCCAGCCTGCATCCTCCTCTGCCCTCCTGCATCCCTTCAAGGGCCACACAGACCCTGCAGGGCTGTGGCCAAGCTGTGACATGCATGGAGAGTAACAGGAGGGGAAATTTCTCCCTCCCAGGGATCAGCTGCCCATTCTCACCTTRGTGTGACCAAAYTTGTAYTGTGCATGGTCCAGTTCCAGGGAGCTCAGCAGCTTCTCTGTGGCCTTCCTGCTGTCCACAAACTTGTCTTCTGGAATGGCTGCTGGGTTGAGGATCCGGTAGCTGTGGGGCAAAGCAGAGGGGGCCATGCAAGGGGACTGCAGCAGCACCATCATCCCAGAGYCCCAGGCATGCCAGTGCCCTCTGGAGCCATGGGGCTGCACCAAGGCTGGAGCTGTGTGTGAACCAACTGCTGCAGGGCACAGGATTRGAGACACCAGGGAACCCTGGCAGATTTTAGTCTCTGAGCATTGGGGAGACTGGGCAAGGAGGCCACTGGCCTCACTAGGCCTGGTCTAAGCAGCATGGATGAGACCCTAAAGATCCATCCCAAGGGCAGAGAGAAAWCTGAGTCCAGATCAGAGGGGCCTGAGCCTTGCCACCTCCCCCTGCACCAGCCCTGCATTCAGCACCTCAGACATCCAGCTCTCATCCCAAACTCCCCACATCTGGCACCCAGAGCCAGCAGCAGAGCTATCCCAAACTGGACAGGCATGGGGGATRTGTAGGAGCTTGCACAAGCTGGGGAGCAGGTCAGAGCCAGGACAAGCCTGCCCTTGAGAGACGTGCTGGGTGAGGAAGCACAGGGGGTTGGGGTTGGGTTACCGCTGCTTGAAGTCCGCGTAGAGGATCCTGTTGGGGAATCCCTTGCGGCAGATGCGGATCCCTTCCAGCACACCGTTACAGCGCAGCTGGTGCAGCACCAGGAACGAATCCATGGCCCCTGSGGGGAACCACATACATGCAGCACATGCTCAGACCAAGAAGACAGAGGAAATGGAGCTGCAGCCTGGGTCTGACCCCTGGAACATCCCGTGGATTGAACATGGGTGTTAGGCTGTGCTGCGGCTCTGTGCTGAGCACCAGTGCTGCAGCCTGGGCCTTGGATGGTGGAACCCAGCCTGGAAGGTTAACCCATGCCTGCTGTTACACAATGCCAGGCTGCACAGCCAAAATGGGAGCCTGGCAAAGCTCATTCTCTACAACTTCCTGAAGGGTGGCTGTGCTCAGCTGGGGGTTGGGATCTTTCTCCAGGCAACAACAGACAGAACAAGAGGGCACAGTCTCAAGCTGCGCCAAGGGAGATACAGGCTGGATATAAGGAAAAAGTTTTTCACAGAAAGAGTGATAAAATACTGGAATGATCCGCCCAGTGAGGTGGTGGAGTCACCATCCCTGGATGGGCTTAAAAAAAGCCTGGATGTGGCACTTGGTGCCATGGTCTAGTTGAGGGGTTAGAACATGGGTTGGACTCAACGATCTTAAAGGTCTCTTCCAACCTAGAAATTCTGTGATTCTGTGATTTATTTCTCCCCAGCAGAGGAGATTGATCTGGGTCACAGGAGAGTCAACACTGACATGGGGTAAGGGCTCAGTGGCAGCATGAAAGGATTGGGGAGAGGGTGGGTGCCAAAATCCCTGCCAGTTCCCACACGTGGCTGTCCCCAGGGCACTGCCAGGCTGCTGTCCCATACCTGGGGTCTTTGTCTCGTTGGGGATGATGCAGCGCACGAAGTGGGGCTGGGTGGAGCGCAGGTTGGTCATCAGCTTGTTGAGATTCTCCTGCAGGGCACACACAGGGGTGAGGGCACAGCTCTGCTCCCCTACAATGCTTCTCTTTCTCTCCAGCCCTTTCCCCCACAGGCAGGCAGGGAGCAAACCCTGAGAGCCCTTCATGGTATGAGAAAGGGGGAATTCCTCCTGCTATCCTGGCTGGAGGCACTGAMCCYGGGGCAGGGTCAGTGCCTCCAGCCAGGGTGGGAGACTGTCCCCATGGCAGAGGGGACTGGGCTGGCACACAGGCCAAATGGCACTGGCAGGTTTTGTGTGCTACGGAAGTTTGCTGTGCCAGATGCTTCCCAAGTATTTGTAGGTAAAGTTTTGCTGCAGGGGAGAGCCAGGGACACAGGACTGAGCATATTSCTGGTACAGAGCTCTGTGCTCAGCACCCTGCAGCTCCAGTGCTGGTGTCCACACTGGCTGTAGACAGAGAATGGTAGGATATGCAGGATTTCCCTGCACCTCCACAGTGCTTCACCCCCTTTGGCTGTGACAGAGCCCTGCTGAGCCAGACTGCACCTCCTTTTTTCTCCAAGGCAACTCCACCCTTGATCTGTCCACCTGCCTTCCCCTGCCTGTCCAGGACCAGCTCAGGGATGGAACACCTTCCCACAGCTCCCCATCACCATGGGGCAACTCCTCACCACAAACTCCTATTCCCAAGGCCTGTGACTTGTGCAGAAGGAAGAAAGTCACACTTTTCCCTGAACAGGGGCTCTGCCACAGAGCTGCCTTTTTCAAGCACCTTGGCAARGAATCACAGAATATCCTGAGTTGGAAGGAACCCACAAGGWTCATCCAGTCCAACTCCTGGCCCTGCACAGACACCCCAACAATAACYCCCCATGTCTGGGAGCGTTGTCCAAATGATCCTGGAGCTCTGGCAGCCTCAGGGCTTTGACTTTTGCCCTGTCACCACAAGGCAGTTGTGGCAGGACACACCCCTCTGTGCTGCTTTCCAGTCAGYTGAGCTCTGGGTTGGACAAGTAACTCCTGTGGTGAGCATGGGATGGAGCTGTGTGCCATCCTGAGCTGTAAAATGGGCCAGGTCACACCCCAGACAGGGAGCTGCCTGCTCAGAGACCTGCAAGATCCTCCTCCATCTCCTTCTGCCCCAAGGTGGTCCTTACCGCTGGCAGGAATGAGGAGAGAAGTAGCACAGACTTAAAGTGATGTTCATGTAATTAATTATCTAAACATCACTACAAGTCTTAACTGCCGCTCTCTCAGAGGCGGGGGAGCCGCCGCAGGCGTCGCGAGGGCAGGAGCAGCACGAGCCCAGCTCCAAGGGAGCTCTCCCAGCCTGGAGCCTCCTGTCCTGCCCTGGGAGCACGGGGACAGGGCTGGGGCTCTGCCAGGAACAGGCCCCTGGCACAGGGATGACAGGGAGCTGGGGGCTTTGGTCTGTGGTGGTCCTTGAGGAGCTCTCATGGTCCCTCAGGAGCTCTCATGGTCCTTCAGGCCCCAGGAGGTGCAAGAAASCAGGAGTTCTGGCAGGGAAGTGGGATTGCCAGTGGGACCCTGGAGCATGTTCCCCTCATGGCCCTGGATGAGGGGCTGGCTCTCACCTTGTGCAGCTGCGACACTGTTTGGAATGAAGCTGCCTTTTTACGTTTCTCCTTGGTCCCAGGCTTGTGAGGTTCCTCTGTYGGGTTGAAATATTGGTTACTTACATTTGCCTGCCTTGAAGGACTCAAGGGCACCCCCAAACACCCCTAAAATTCCCACAGCCCTTGCTGTCTCTAAAGCAGAGGCAGTTGTGCCCTGCTGCAGAAGAAAGGCACTGACCACCAAAAACTCATCTCCCACAGCACCCAGCTCTGGGTGTTGTTCCTCAGCTCCTGGTAGCAAGACACCCCCTTTTCACCCTGCCAAAGTCACAGGGCCACCACAACAACCCTACAGCCCCACACAAGCCCTTAAACCAGCACCCACCTACCCAGACCAGGGAGGATTTCAGGGATCAGTGTGAGTTTTGCCTTTGCCTGGGCTGCCAGGGACAGGGCTGCTGCACCAACAGCTGGGCACGGAGGAGAGGAGGGGAGAGACCRAGCTGAAAACCAGGGTGAAGGCATTCCTCACCTGAAGCAGAGCCCACATAGTTCTCATAGAGGGAGGCCAGGAGCTTGTTCTGGGATTTCTGGAAGACGGACACCACTGTCTCGTTCAGGGGGTCCTTGTTCTTGTCCAGCCACCCCACGATGTTGTAGGGCACCTGTGCCCAGAGAGGGAAGGTCAGGGCAGCCCAGTGCCAGGCAGGGGAAGGTGTGGGGCTGGGAGGAGCTGCAGGACGTACCACACCAGCGTAGTGCACCACCTCAAAGTGCGCCTCGTACTTGCGCTTCTTGTCCGGCCGCGGCTTCTGGAAGTTGGGCGACTTCCCGATGTGGTTGTCGTAGAGCTTGGACTTGAAGGTCATGTCAGAGGCTTTGGGGAACATGCACTCCTCTTCCAGGATGGACAGGATCCCCATGGGCTGCAGGGAGGAGGGGGGATAAAGAGCACTGAGCTCAGTGTTGCCACGTCCCATCCCAAAAGAGGGGACTCTCTGTGCCACTGAGCACAGGATTGAGCTGGGAGATCCCATCCTAATCCAGGTGGAAAACACTGGCCAGAGGGCCAAGCTCTCACAGGCATATTCCAGGCTGTCTCTGACCTCCCAGCCCCGTGTGGGACTGGCCAGGCCTGCAAGACATGGGAGTTTGCCCTGGTCAAACAGATTGTTGAGAAGGAGGGATCCTCAAAAAAAAAAGTTTCCTTCATGCAATGGTGGAAATATTTTCTACAAGCTGCTCTGAATCAGTAAATGCTCAAGGAAGAAGCACTGATGGGCTGCAAGTGGATAGGAAAAGAGGGGAAGAGATGATTGCTGTCTGGAGAAAAAGGCTGCACCAGGTTTTGTGACTCCCCAGTGGGTAGAAACAGAATTTTCGTGTTTTTATAAAGTAAAAATTTGTGTCAAAAAGTCCTCAAGAGGTTGGAGGCTCTGAGCTGTAAGTGTGGGGGAAAAAAAGCTGGGCACTTGCCACTGACCAGGGAGGGAATAATTTGATTTTGGTAGCAGAGCACCTCTCTGTTGCAGCCTTTACAAACAAACCATCCCCCAGCAGCACCATTTCTGTGCCCTGCCCACACTCTACCTTCTCAATCAGGTCAATGCAGGCCTGCAGGTCCAGGCCAAAGTCAATGAAGACCCATTCKATGCCTTCCTTCTTGTATTCCTCCTGCTCCAGGACAAACATGTGGTGGTTGAAGAACTGTTGCAGTTTCTCRTTGGTGAAGTTGATGCACAGCTGCTCAAAGCTGTTGAACTGCAAGGACAAAACAGATCTGAGTCAGAAGTGAAGGGATTCACTCTTGTGCTTTGCCTGGGTGTGAAGGGTGATCCCTGCCAGGCTCAGCTGTGTTGTGACCAGAGCAGGTAGCCAGCAATCACTAAAGATGTGCCCCCAGCAATGTAAAATCATTCCTTGAGAGCTGCCTGTTTGCTCCAGATACATCAACCCAGACAAGAGCTTTTCTCATCAAGGCCAGCAGTTTCTTAGACGAGACAGAGCTCTCAAACACCAGGGGACTGAGTACCCCTACGACACTCCCCTGAACCCAGTGCAGGGGCTGCAGAACTCACATCAAAGATCTCGAAGCCTGCAATGTCCAGCACCCCGATGAAGAACTGCCTGGCCAGTTTGGTGTCCAGGGTCTTGTTGATCCTGGTCACCAGCCACTTGAACATGCGGTCGTAGGTGGCTTTAGCCAGGGCTCCCACGGCATAGAGCACCTGCCAAGGCAAACCCAGAGCACACAGTGAGCTCCTCCCTGCTCCTGCAGGAGCCACAGGCTGACAAAGAGCTCCTCCTGGCACACAAAGGATGGACAGACAGATCCAAACAGGTCGTGGTTACAGTACAAGCTCCAAAGTTARTCTTACATTCCTCACAAGTGTGTTCCTGCCTCCCTGGCCTATCTTGCCTCCAAGGTCTTAGGATATAAATTCAGTTTAAAGTGACATTTTCARGGGTCTTGTGCCTGGCAGGAGCCTACAGCCCTCTTTGGATAAGACACTAGCTCCTGAGGTCCTCTTGAATAGTGCTCAAGGAGTGGCTTGCACTTTTCAGGCCAGGTCTGTGTTCCCAGCTGGGGTGTGGCTAGAATCTGACAAGACACATGTGTGGTGCATTTGAGTCTTCTACAAGATCAACTCAGATGAGTGTTTAGATATCTAGAGTTCTCTGCTTTTCAGGGCTGAACTCTTCACAGGAGYGTGTGTCTGAAGCAGATCCATAGARCCTGGACCTCCTCTGYCWGGGATCCAACCCACATTTCAAAAACACTGCATTGAGCCTCCAGCCTTGGCTAATGTGCTATCAGCCAGCTCTGCCACCCATTCTCCCTGCTCTAAAAGCCAAGAACTGTGGATACACCTTCTCCTGCTGCTCTGGACTCTCCTCCCACACCCAAGACAGTGAACTGCAGCACCAGTGGCACTCCCAGGATGAGCAGGGGACACTGCTGTGTGCTGTTCTGCCACTCACCTGCTCCACGTTCTGACCTTTGGTCACGAACTCATTGCCCACTTTCACACGGGGATGGAGCAGCCCCTTGATGAGGTCAGCTGAGCTGATCCCCATGAGATAGGCAGCTTTGTCAGCACCTGGAAAGAGCACAAAGGGTGAGGAGCCCCCAGTGAGGGTCTGGGAAGGGAAAAAGGAGCCAAAATAAAAAATGACCTGCTTTTATGATGATCAGTGCTAACCACTCTAGTTTTTCCACCTGCTCTTGGATAGTCTATGATGMTTTAAAGTTTGAGCCTCCTGCCTGAGAAGTTACTGTTTGGAGGCCTCCTGCACTTTATCAAGTGCTTATCAGGTTTTAGTCTTCTTGATCTGGGATTCTCTATGCATTTTCCAATGGAGGTTTGAATTTCCATGCAGTAAATTTGAACTGACCAGAAGAGAGGTGATTGTCTTTCATTAACTCCTAATGGCAGATTGTAGCTAGAAAATCACCTCTGTAGGGAGATCACTGCCATAAAGCCTGTGTTGCCACTCCTGAGGCAAAGAGAATTTTTCCTTCAYGAATGTTAACATGACAAAGACTGATCCAGGCAGTCATTTCTGCTGGATCCCTGCTGAAACCTTCCAAGTACGTGCTAGGGCTCCCTCTTCTTACCCTTCCACATGCTGGAAAGTCACCCTCCTCCTTCAGGTTTGCTCTGCAGCCTGACTGTTCTTACATCTGTGAATTGCATTGGATTTTGCTGAGCAGCAAACCAGGAAAAGTGTTAGACAGTGTTTGTGTCCTACTCTAACTGCTCCTCAGGAGGCTGTGAGCTGAGCAGGTCCTGCTGCCAGGCTGGCTCATGCTCTGTGGATGCCCTGCCTGGAATGCTGTCCAAGAGATGAAGAGCAGGAGGGGACTGCACAAGATGAAGCCCAGCTGGGGTGTGACACCCTGTGATGCTGCTGAGACAAGTCTGATCCAGATGAGGCCACCTTGCAGAGAGACTGTCCCAAATATTCCTGCTCAAGGACAAGCCCTCGGTGCACCCCCAGCAGGGCCTAAGACAGTGTGGGTGTTTGGGATCAGGGTCACTGRCCCCCACAGGCCAGGCATGGGCAGTTATCCCAGCCTGGCAGCTCTGCAGCACAGAGCTCACTCACTTTCAGTGCCATCAGCCTCTGCCTGCTCCTCCCGCTGCTTCTGCTTGAACTTCATGTTSCCAAAGTGCATGATGGCCCCCACTATTTTATAGGAACCATATTTCTCATCGTTGCTGAAGCCCAGGATGTCCATGGCGTGCTGAGGAGACACAAAGCAGCAGAGATAGAACAAATTCACCACACTGAGGTGAGGGTTTTTCCTTCTCCCATCATCTCCTGAGGTACTGTCCCTGTGCTGGGGCTTGGGGAGGGTGTCCCCTCTGGTAGGCACCTAACCAAGGAATCCTGTCCATGGGCTTTCAATGTGGCTCCAGCTCCCACAAGACCTATTTGAGAGCAAAAGGACTGGCCTGGCATCCACAAGGAGGAGGTTTGCCAAGCTGAGGGCTCAGGAGGAGACCTGACAGGAGGGGGCAGCCAGGRGGAATCAGGCTCTGCTCCCAGGGAACAAGGGACAGGATGGAAGGGARCAACTTCAAGCTATGCCAGGAGAGGCTCAGGTTGGACATGAGGAGGAATTTCYTCACAGAAGGCATTGTCAGGGGCTGCCCAGGGCAGTTGTGGAGTCCCCATTCCTRGCAGTGTCCAAGGAAGGACTGGACATGGCMCTCAGTGSTCCGGGCTGGGTGTCACAGTGGGGATAAAWCACAGGTTGGACTCAGTGATCTTGGGGGTCTTTTCCAAATTTAATGATTCTGTGATCTTCTTTCTCATGGGCACTATGGGAAGTGCTCATGTGCCACAGCCCCTTCCTGATGCAGGGAAATACTGTCCCWTCCCTGCCTGGATGAGGCTGTTGGTGGAGATCAGAGTCACTCTGKCCCTTCCTGTAGGCTCACAACAACCACCAACAAACCAGAGGGAATTCCCAACTGATTTAAAGAGGGACACACAGAAAGCCAGGACACATTCCCAGGGCTGCCCAGCAGGAGGCTGTGCCCTCCCCAGGCCCAGGGCTGTGCACATACATCCGTGGCCATGAGCTCCTCTCCATCATCCAGGTTGTCCACCGTTGTCACCCCCTGGGAGCAGAAGTGGTAGTCGTAGGGGTTGAGGGACAGCAGCAGCATATCTGTGGGGGATGACATGCTCAGGGTGAGGCCAGCCTGGCAGGGACATCCCTGGGCATAGGGACAGCCCTGCACACAGATGGAGCAGGAAGGCTTCCCCAGCCCCAACTAGAGGGCACCAGCTGGGAAAGGAACTGTCTCTTCCAGCACAGGCAGGTCCACACATGGGTCCACCTCTTCTGTGCTTGCCTCCTGCTTGCTATCTTGGGACATGGCCTGGCTGCTGACTGATTTAGAAGTGGCCACCATGCCCTTGTGACTCCAGATAAGATTACTGCTCTCTCAGACCTGCCTAATAAGGTCCTGTTCAGCACCAAGCTCAGGAGCCCTCAGCCGAGAGCTGACCACCCCAGGGGGCTGTGCCAGCCATCCTTCTGTGTGGGGAAAGGCTCCCTGAGCATGATGAGGCTGCTCAGAGCTGTCCCAGCACAAACTCACATCAGGTGGGGCTGTCCTGGGGATCATCACATCTACACCAGTGCCCAGAGAGAGCTGTGCAGCTGTTTCCAAGCTCACCTGAAACAGGTCATCTCACCTGTYGAGGAGGCTGCAAAACACTTCCCTCTACCCCAAAATGAGTAAATCTTCGGTCTGCACATGCTGAGGTCAGTGCTCTACCCACCACCCCAGGAGAACTCTGAGCAAGGCACATTCCCACCTTGCAGATGGACCCTGGGTGAGCTCTGCTCCTACGTGGAGGCAGAAAGGGCTTTAGTCTGGCTTCTCAGCCTGTGAGGATAATGGAGGCTGGGCTAGATGACCTCTTGAAATCTCTTCCACCCTGAATTATCCAGCAAACCTATGATCTTGCATAGCTAGCAAAGCATTCAAGGGCAGAACCTGAATGTGAGTTGGGTCTGCTCATTCCTGTAGACCCCAGAGCTGACAACAGAGTTCTCTGGGGCTGTTTTCAGGCCATCCTGCTCCAAGGGCTGTGCTGCATCTTTGGCTGCCTTACCTTGCAGCTCTGGTTTCTTCCCAGAGAGGATCTGGTAGAAGATGTGGTAGCTTCGCTCTTTGGGTTGCTGGAAAATCACTCTGGATTTTTCCAGAAGATCTAGAATGAAATARGGCAGAGGGGTCAGAGCAGGGCTTGCTTCTTCCCAGAGCTGAGCACAAATAGTGGGAGGAATTCCCTCCCCAGTGCAGCTACTCACAAATGTCAATGTCTGCAGAGGCCAGTTTTCCTGAGGGACCAAAGTGGATCCGGATGAACTTGCCCTGAAAACACACACAGGAGGTGAGTGCTGGGCTTRGCTACAGAGGTACAGTTCTGAACATCCCCCAGAAACTGAATTMATTTCCTGCTTCTTGAGTTTCTGCTGATGTTGCCTGACATGGGCTCTGTAAAGGGCTGAAGTTCTCGTTCTCTGCTTTGTAACGTGAAGAAGCTCAAAGAGCATTGCCCAAGGGTTTAAATACCAGGCAGGCAGAAATTTCACTGACAGCAGATAAACCCCTGTCCTCAGCTCTATTCTTACCCCTGACCATTTCTGCAGGGCCCTGTGACACCRAGCCTGCCTCAGCCCCTGCTCTGTGCTGGGCTCCCCCAGCAGTGCCCCCCTCCCCTCCAGGCACAGGAGCTCTGCAGCCACAGCASAGCCAGGCTGGGCTTAGCAAAAACGCAGCTGCTTCCTGCAAGGGACACACTTGTCTGTCCCAGAGCCCTCCAGGCTGTACTCACCGTCCCTCTCAGCTTTGGTCCTGCCAGGGATGTCTCTTCAGCCACAGGCACCAGGGCCATTTGTGTGGCCACCATTTGCTGCACTGATGCAACCAGAAAAACGTGGCTCTGGCAGTCCAGCCCCACTGGGAAGCAGCCCCAGCTCCCTGCTCTGTGCTTGTGGCTCTGACTGCACAGACCCTCAGTGCATCCAGCCCACAGCAACAGCCCCAGCTCCCTGCTCTGTGCCTGTGGCTCCCACTGCACAAACCATTCAGCCCACAGCAACAGCCCCAGCTCCCTGCTCTGTGCCTGTAGCTCCCACTGCACAAACCATTCAGCCCACAGCAACAGCCCCAGCTCCCTGCCCGCTGAGGCACTCACAAAACGTGAGGAGTTGTCGTTCCTTATGGTTTTGGCATTGCCAAAAGCCTCCATGGCTGGGTTGGCCTCGATGATTTGATCCTCGAGGGTGCCCTGGAGAASAAAGCCAAAGGATGTGTCAGCTCCCACCCAGCCACAGGGGACCTGTCCCCAGGAACACGGAGCAGTGCCAGGGGCTCCCTGCTGCCMTCCTTAGTGGGACCTGCTGCTCCCGAGGCATGTCCTTGTCTGCCCAGCCCTGCAGCTCAGTCTGGGGACCAGCACAGCTGGGGTTTGCAGCAGTGCCCTCTGTGGCCTTCTCCTCACCTAAACYGGAGTGCTGTCCCCTCTGCACACAGCAGTGCTTACCCCATTTCTAAGGAGCTACACTATGCAAACCAACGGCAAGCTCGTGTTGTCACCACAACAGTCTGGATCATTTCAGGCTCTCTGGTGTCAGGCATTTCCTCTTCCACCAAACCAAAGTCTAGGACAGCTCCCATCAACAGCATATTGTGAAACAAGAGGTCCCTACACTAACAACATGCATTGCAGGGTCCCAGTGTGATGGGAATACACCTAAAGTCCCAGCTGGCATGATCTGGGAATACTGGGGCTCTCCTGAGCAAGCCCTAGGATGAATCCTCTCCTCACCTTGTTTTTCCATGTGTGTTTCTCTGTTCAAAGACAAAGAGACAGTCTCTGCCTAATGCAGGTAAAGCAGAATTTGAGGAGAGGAGCAAGAGACTGGTGCTAAACCAYATGAAGGACAGTGGGATTTGACACCTGATGCAGAGTTTGGTGGCACAGGCACCWGCAGGATCTTTCAGGAGAGCTTTGCCCATGCTCTGACACATTACAATCCACAGGGCTTTCCCTCAGGTGGAGAACACCAGCTCTGGGCTGCCCACCCAACTGCTCCCCACCTCTGCAGCTCCAGGCTWGTGAAGGGCAAAAGAGATAGGGACCAGCTGTGAATCACACAGTTCCCAACACACTRTCACCTGAGGACCCTTGATCTCTTATCTCTAAATTCAGCCTGGCCTAACATTACCTGGCCTGGGAKATTCCATGAAGGCAGCCCCAAGACSCACAGGTWCAGCCCCTGARCTGTCTCACCCTGTTTGTCCAAGTGCTCACTCGTGTGATGACAAACATCCCCCAGCCAGGGGTGTGCACCGGCTAAAGGCTCAGAGAAAGGGCCAAGGATGTGTGACTGAGCTCTGGGGGTGTTGTGACCCCAGGGGCTGAACCTTTGCTGGGTTTCCTTGGAGCAAACCCCTCAGAAGTGTCCCTCAGGCAGGCACATCAGCTGCCTGCCAGGCCAGGGCTTTGCAGAGGGTGACACGTGTGGGCACCAGCAGGGCACTGGTGTGCAGCCAGAGCACGGGGCTGCCTGTGGCAGAGGGACTTCTCCTGCCCCTCACCACCCCCAGCTGGGCTTTGAGGCTGAGGAGGATCTTGAGGGTGYGAAGGCTCCCCCTCACCTTTGGAGGAGCCCACACCATTTTCCCAGGCAAACACTGGAGGGAAATGAATGTTTGAAGAGTAATTATGCCTTGAAGGAGAGGCAGGAGCCAGAAAGGCAGAAAGACACCAAGAGATGAAACAGCAAAGCTTCCAGCTATGGGAAGGAGGGAGATWTAAAGTGGAGGACTGAACACTGCCAGGTGCTGCTCCCAGACTTAAGGTAAAGGCCCCACATGTCACCCCATCATAGATCTGTGGTGCAGCAGAACTCTGCCTCAGCATTAAAGAGCCCACAACACTTACCCCAGTTTTAGTGGCAAGAGCTGCCTAGAGAAAGGAGAGAAAATTGTCTTTAGAAATCCAGAAAAGCCAGGCAAGAACCACAAGAAGCATGGTCAGAAAAGCAGGGCATGACCATTTAGTGCCAAAAAAAAATCCAAGAAAAAAAAACCTCAGAGGATTAAACTTTATAGGAGAGGCCAAAAAGTTGTTAAATAGATTAGCTCAAGAAAAKAAAGAAATGCATCAAAAAGCAAGAATAGTTAAGTTCAAACTTAAAGAAGAGGAAAGAAAATAATGCTGAAGTATTGCTTGTCTGATACCTAAAGCATCCAGTTTGCTTCCACGAGGGGAAAGCAGGCTGGAGCCTCAAAGTATCCAGAAGAAATAAGCAATTGCAAGGGCAGCTCAAAAATAACCAGCACCAAAGAAAAGCAAGATTCAAAACAAGAGCAAGAAAAGCACAAGGTAGAAAAGGGGCAAAAGTAACAAAAGGAGGGAAAAAAAGGAGAAAATGCTGAAAAGCAAGGCTTAAAAGAGGCAAGGTGGGAAATGGAAGGTTGACTTCATTATGCTTTAATGCTCCTTAAGAAGATCACTGGGGTGTTGAAGGAGGAAAAGACAGAGAACAACTAAAGCACCTCTTCCAGGCTGCATGGATTGAGCAGCCACATTAGAAAAAAAGATTCCATTTCCCCTTGAGCAGAATAATTTCAAGCCTTGCTTCTTCAAAAGTCAGGGGAAAGCCAAGCCCTGGGTGGGTCAGACYAAAACACGTCTCCAAACGCAAAAAGTTGGGGAAGAAAAAGTAAGAAGAAAGGGGAAGGAGGGGAAAAAATTAAAAAGAAAAAAAAAAGAAGAAAAAAAGGGGAAAAAAAGGAAGAAAGGAAGAAAACAACAAGAACTTGTTTCAAAAGAAGGTCTTACTACTTTCTTGCCCGGTGTGTCGCCCAAGGCTGCGACAATGGCAAAGTACTGAATGACCCGCTTGGTGTTTACAGTCTTACCAGCACCAGATTCTCCGCTTGGAGTAACAGAAATACACAGATCAAGGGCATGAGGCAAAGAACAGGCACAACTCATCGCAGACACCCTGCCGGGCTGCGCCCCGGCGCGGGAGGGGAAAGCGAAGCCTCGGAGGGATGGGGAGGCTGGAGCTCCCACTCCCCCAGCCTGCGGGGCGCGTTTGGGGCTTGCCTTGGGAGCGACCCCAGCTCCGGGSTGTGCGTGTGGCCCGGCCGTGCCCGGAGGTGCCCGGGGGCTGCAGCTGTCCGGGATCAGCCGCGCTCGGGGGTTTCAGCACGCCCGGCTTTGCTGGGGCATCCCGGGGATGGCAGCGGCGCCGGGCCGGGCCGGATGGTGCCCGCTGCGGGCTGCGGGGGGCTGGCTGAGCTCATCCCTATAGTTAGCGAGCCGCTCTCCCATTGTAATCCCAGATCACAAAGAGCCGGGGGGAGCGGGCGGCGGGRCCGCCACCGGACACGAGCCAAGCATCTCTGCGCAGCCCCTGCCTTTCCTAATTAGGCCATGGCCGAGGCTAAGAATGTCCGWGGCTCCTGGCAGCGGCGAAGGGTCCTTTAGAGTCCTTTATATAGCCCTTATCTATATGTCACTTGAAATCAACCTGGCCTCCACCCTCCCACGTCACCCTCCTCCCCCGCCGCCGCCCCTCCGGCCACCATCCATCTCCCTSCGGCCTTGGCCTCCATCTCCCTGCGGCCTTGGCCTCCAKCTCTGCTTTCCCCTCGCTGCCGGGAGGGTGCCGCTGCTCGGGGCGCCCCAGGGCAGCTCCCGCAGCTGTCGGGGTGCGGGGGAGCCCGGCCCGCTCGGGGCTTTGTCACCTGGCACGGTGGCGGCGGCAGCCTGGGCGGGCAGGGTGACAGCTGCCGGGCTGGGGAGGGGACACTGCCGGGGGGGAGCTCCTCTGGGCACGGGGTGCCCGTCCAGGGAGCACAGCACGGGGGGATCTCTGCTCACAGCGGGGCCGGGCAGGGCGAGGGGCTGCAGGGGCACTTACGTGATGAGCATGGACTGGTTTTCACGGTCTGCAAGAGAAGGAGCCGGCGTTAGGGCAGCGCTGCCCATGTCCCCTGGTCCCGGGAGCCTGCGGATGGGTCCCCGGGGCAGGGCTTACTGCGGAGCATGTCGTTGTAGGCGTTGTCCGCGATGGAGTAGATGTGCGGCGGGGCCTCCGTGCGCCGCTTGCCCTTGTAGGCCGCCACCACGGGYGCCGTGTACACGGGCAGCCACTTGTAGGGGTTGATGGTGACACAGAAGAGCCCCGAGTAGGTCTGCAGGGGAGAGGAGCAGGTGAGGGATGGGGGGTGTCCCAAAGCCCCCTCACATCCCCGCCCCATCCCGGGGTGCCGTGGGCTTACGTAGATCATCCAGTGCGAGTAGCGGCGCTTCAGGTTGTGGAGCACAGAGGCCTCGTTGAGGTGYGTCAGCATGGCCATGTCCTCGATCATGTCAAACTTGGGCGGGTTCATGGGCTGCACGTCGTCCTCCTTCACCACCCGTGTCTGCCAGAGGAGGGGACACGTCAGAGGGACCCCAGCCTCGCCTCCCTCTGCCCCAAAGCCTGCCCGGTGCAAGGACACCCTGCCAGGCCCGTGCTGGGGACAGCCTTGGCCCCAGGGCCTGCTGTGCCCTGACAGGGCTGCTGTCACCCTGACAGGGCTGCTGTCACCCTGACAGGGCTGCCGGTGTTCTGGGGTGACAGGCCCAGGAATACCCCACGTTCTGGGATGACAGGCCCAGGACTGCCCCACATTCTGGGTGACAGGCCCAGGACTGCTCCACGTTCTGGGGTGACAGGCCCAGGGCTACCCCACGTTCTGGGGTGACAGGCTCAGGGCTGCCAGAGTTCTGGGGTGACAGACCCAGGGCTGCCAGCGTTCTGGGGTGACAGACCCAGGGCTGCCCCATGTTCTGGGGTGACAGACCCAGGGCTGCCAGCGTTCTGGGGTGACAGGCCCAGCGCTGCCCCACATCCTGGGTGACAGATCCAGGGCTACCCCAGCAGCACCCAGCCACAAAGCCCAGCTGGGACAAGCAAGCCCAGCTTGTTCCCTCCTCAGGGAGAGGGGCTGAGCCTGACAGAGGGGCCCAAGCTGTTCCCCCACAATGTGCTTGACACCCCCATCCTGCATTCTCCTTCCCAGCCCAAAAGCCCATGCCAGCTCTGTCTTYTGCTCCARGAGATCCTTGGTTATTTGGGCAAACAGCTGAAGCCTGTACCCCATCACTTAAAACTGGATTTATTTAATCCCACGAGACAAAGCACGGGGAAAATATCACATTACATATCTGGCCTGGATGGGAGAAGCTGGATTTAGCAAATGGTCTTGTTAATAAAGATTAAATGAAATCTTTCAGAGGTTTACCATTTTTTATGGGTGAAGATGAAGTGTGTGGTGTTAAAAGGTGCCAGGTGTTAAAAGCAGGAGAGTACACAGAAAGATTAGGGAGGGCTTTATGTGTCTTGAAACTTTCTGCTGGAAATGCTTATCCAGGGAAAGCTGATACAGTTTCTGATTTTGTAAATCCATAAAAAATCTTTAAAAAGCCAGTTTCAAGAGGAAACTGCTCTGTTCTCAGAATCTGAAGATGTTCTAAATATCAGAATATACTTTTAAAAATTATAACTCCTCTGTGACAAATTTTACTTTGCAGAGGGCAAATCTCTTTACTTGCTTTCCAAAATTAACCCAAAAATATTTTCAAAGCCTTGACACTTTTCAAAGACAATTACATTTTTTTTTTTCACATTTAGCAGGCACAAACCCCTCTTAGTGCTATTCTGACTAGAGAAGAAATAGAAATAAWAAAGTCAATCATCTACTGCCTGGTGAGGTCCTTGTTCTTTTTCCCACTTTCATACCAATKTGAGTCTCTGCTCTACAGTGAAGTTGCCGGGCCATGAGACTCCCATAGCCAAGAAAGGAATATTAATTAAGCTCATTTGCAGCTAATTGCACTGGATATTATCTTGACAAATACCAGCTGGTCCTTGCTTGCTTTGCCGCGGGAAGCTGGAGCCTCTCCGCCGACATAGCCTGTCCTCCCCCAGCTCACCGCACTGCAAATCTGGGCTGAAAGGAGCAGGAATCGGCCCATTGGCCCCTTACCTGTCGTTCCAGGCTGCGGGGTGAGCCGGGCACCGGCTCAGCATCACAAAGGGCTGTGCTGGGAGTGCGTCCCCATCCCGGAGCTGTGCCTCGGTGTGTCCCGCGGGATGCCCCGGCTGSGACAGCAACCCCTCGGTGGGAGATGCTGAACTGGTGCCACTGCTGGCAAGGAACTGGCCTACGTGTGCTGACAGGGCCGTGTGTGTCCCCCCGGGGCACGACTGATCAGCGCGACAGGGTTATCAGCAAGGGCTCAGGGCTTCAGACGTGATCTTGTCACACGTATCCCCCCTCACACACACTTGCTCTGCCTTGGAAAAGGAAAGGCATTTGCTTACTTCGTTATCTTTGGTTTCCACAGTGACTTTGCCACCAGAGCTTTCTTTTATTTCCACTTCGATGTAGGCTTCTTTCTCATCCGGGATCCAAGCTCGCTTCTTTCCTGGAGGGGAGA
>CADDXX010000216.1:612619-626008 GCA_902810485.1 Alauda arvensis
CGAAGGGGATTGTCTGAAGCTTCAGCTGCTCCGTGTAGCTTTTCCGCAGGTACGGAGCTGCCTCCCCAAACTCGCTCATGTCCAGCAGAGACATCTTTGTCCAGCTGAGAGAGACTTSGCAGCAGCAAAGCAAGAGTGAAAGACACCTGAGCCCTGAAAGGAGGGAAGGACAAGGAGTCAGTGCATGGGGAAAGTGCCCGCACTGGGTTGAGGACCGAGAGCAACACCAACCAAGCTTTTAACTTTAGGGAGTGACAGAAGACAGCGACAACAATGCTAGCTGATAAAAATTATATTAATGAGACAATTRCTGAACACTTTCCCTTCTGATGCTCTCATCCCAACACTGGAAGTCCCAGCKGAGTGAGCCAGAATCGCTTTGGTGTCAAAATCCACATTCCAACTTGAGGTGAGATTGTCACTAGCACCCCTTCCCTTGATCAGCTCAGCTAAACCCTGTCCCAGCTCTACAGACCCGTCAGAGCCCCGCACAAAGACCCCGGGCTGTTCTGCTGAGCGGTACTGCAGGAAGACAAAAGCAAGGCTGGATGTATTATCCCASGGAAGACCCTTCTAGAAGGCTGCCGTGGCAGCTGCCTGGAAAAGCGCTTTTATGGCTGTGCTACCAAATATCCATCTAATGCAGTGCCACCCTGCAGAGCTCKGCAACGCCACAGCCATCACGAATGGAGCCACAGCTTGGCAAAACACACAGTCCTCAGCAAAAATGCTCATGGTCCAGGTCTGTCCCACCCTCCCCTGTGCCACCAGAGCCAGCCCCTGTCCTCTGGGATCAGCCACCCTGCRGGGTGAAGCGGGTTAGTACCGGGGACACGCGTGCACACAGACATGCTCTGTACTACTGACCTTGGTGCTAGGACTGAGTGGCTCTGGGCATGCTGCAAAGCCCCTTTTTATTGTGTCTGTCAAGGTCAGAGTGGGAAAAGATATGTCAGAAATTCCCATGTGTCATGTCCACACAGCTCCATTGGTGCTGCTGTCCCACTGCCCGGACAGACACAAAAGGCAAACTTCACTTTTATCTCTCTGCAAATGCAGCCTGGTTATTTTTATTCCTGTATTGTCAGGCGAGTACAAAGGCAGGGTGAGAGACTGCAGCTTGGGAAGGCAGCACAGCTCTCCCAGCCTGCTCTGCCTGCTCCAGTGGGGAGCTGGGGAGTGAGAGCTCTGCCAGTTCCTCCTGCACCTGAGCAGGAGTTGCTCAGGAGTTGCTYGATCCTGCTGCTCCTGCCTCACACCATGCCAGGGGAGCTGCTGCACAGTGGGATGTGTGTGTGGCCACTGGCTTTTCCAGCTGGAACATCCCAACTTCTCACTCAGCTCTGGTTTAGCTTCTCACAGACAGACTGTCTGGAAGGGGAAGGACCCTGGGGCTTGATCCTCCAGGTGCTGCTTCCTGGACCCCTCACCTTGGCGTGGGAGCTTATTTTGTGGTTAGGCCAAGTTCATCATCTCTCAACAGAGAGGCTGTTGAGTTTTCTGCACACCATTTTACCCTGACAGCACCCAAAGGTGCTGTGTACAACATGGTGATCACAGTCTGGAGCACACCTCCATCCTGGCAGGATGGGAGCAGAGCACCCTGGTGCCATGCCAGCTCAAGGAAAAGCCATTTAGCTGCTGGCATCYAAAGTGCAATGAGGTTTCTACCCTGGAGAACCAGGGCCCATGGCTGCAGGGTTTGATATTCCCCATTCAGCACCTCTCACACCCCAAAGTAACTTGGGGCTGCTCAACTCTCCTGCCAGTGGGGGAAACTGAGGCAGGAGTGATGAAGGATCAGCTGTGCAGGGCTGAGCCCAGGCTGGATGTGGCACAGGCTCTGTCACAGCCAGAATAGCAGCACTGGAGGCTGCTTTGGGCATGTGGCTTCAGCCTGGGCACACAGCCGAGGCTGCAGAGAGATTTTTGCAGCCCCAGCACCTGCCCTGGATCTGAGCCCCAGCCATGGTCACTCTTTCCATCCAGCACAAGATGGCAACGTTTGTGCTACACSCCCYCAGCCTGGGTTCCCAGTGCTGTCAGCTCTGCCCTCCCTCCCTGCTTTGGAGAGAAGTCTGGGAGGTTCATGGGGTRGAGGAGGACTCCAGACCCATGCCCTGGGGGTTGAGCCCCAGCAGGGAGGATGCCTGGGCTCAGGGATGGGTTGGTGTTGCCTTCACTGGCAGGGCAGTGCAGTGTCAGTGCTTTCCATGGTGCCAGACTGCCCCAAGGACTGAAATGCTCCCGTGGAGGGGAATCTGTAGCATGAACAAGGACTCTGGGTACATCAGGATAAAATGGGGTGCAGAGCCCCATCCCCATGTCCCATGTGGGCACTGCTCAGCAGGTTAGTGTTCAGGAGTGCAGGTCCTCATCTGGATTTGTGAGCAGCTGGTGCAGAGCTGGACTCCACCACAGCTGCAACACCCCAGGGGAGACCACGGGAACACCAGTCCTGAGGTCCCTCTTGACCATGGCATGCTCAGTCTTGCCAGGATGGCAGAGTTCCTGAAGAGCCACAGGCTCTGGGGACCACAGGTCCCTCTGAGGTTACCCTGGTGGTCTTCTGCCTCTCTCTGTCCTGGGCTCGGAGTCAGGTTTCCACCCACTCCCTGGAGGGACCCAAGGCTTTGGTGGATCCTGTGCCAAGTACCTTTGCCACAAGCAGTGGGATGAGCCCTTGGCCCAGTCCCACCAGCTGGCCCAGCCTCACACATTCTTCTCAGGGCATGTACTCGCCCCACACTCTGCTCACCCCCTCCCCTGCCTTATCTTTAAAGCGATTTTATTTTCGGAGATTCCTCCTGCAGTTCCTTCTGTTCGCCCTGGTTKCTCTCCCTCTTTGAAGAGGTTCCAGCAGGGTCCATCAAAGGCCAAGCAGATCTGTAGAAAGGGAAATGGGAATTGGTCACTCCAGCAGCTGCTGAAGGGTTCCTCTGCCAGGTTTGGCTGTTTTTGGCACTGGTGTTTGTGATGTGGTTTTTCTGGATGGTGGGAAGCTCATCCTTGTGTGGCTGGCAAGGCCTGAGCTGTGCCCTGCTCAGGCAGGTGGGACAGGGCAGTGGGATCCCATGTACCTCCCACAAAATCCCATGGGCACAATGAGGAGCTCACGGCTTCAGCCTGAGCAGAGGGGAGTTTTCTTTAGGTGGCTCTTGCCCAGAGTGAGCAGTCTGGCCAAATGATCCCCCCAGCCCTGCATGCCCACTCTCAGCAGTGAGATCTTCTCCCCTGACCACTGAGACACCCCTGTTGCTGCCCCTGGGCTCTGTGCTTGGTGTTGGTGTCCCATGAGATGATGGAAAAGGATGGGGCTCCTCAGCCAAGCCCTGAGGGCTGGAAAAGCCTCTCTCCCCATGGGGCAGGACACCACCAGCACCAGACAGCAGAGCTGCCCCTCCAGTGAACATTTGGTGGTCAGACCAGCTCCTACCCAGCCCTGGAGAGCCAGGAGGGTGCCAGGGGCTCAGCCACCCTCTCCAGAGAAATCCCCWGGCTGCTCCCTGACCCCCAGGAGGAATGTTTCCCATTAGCAGGCTCTGATAAGTGGCAGGAAGGAGAATTACTCTCCGTGTCGGGCAGCTYGCTAGAGGTTTCCACACTTAACATATCCCCACTATCAGCTCTCTGAAATGCACTGGAGGGGGGTGCAAAGGCGGCTGATTAGATAAAGACAATCTGCAGAGGGGCTATTTCAGGCATATTTCCATGGAGTGGGAATGTCTGCTTGCAGCAAGGCAGGAGGTGACAGGCCACTGCTGCCAGACTGGTCACATCCTCCAGCTCAGCCTGGCTGTGCAGGGCCCCCTCCAAGGCAAACCCCTAAGCCCCCCAGCCCTGTCCCACCAGGGTGACAGAGACAGCAGCCAYCAGCCCAGCACAGCCCCTCGAAGTGAGCAGGAGATGGGGGCAGCAGCAATGCTGTTGCTGGCATCCCACAGTTAAGGTGCTCCTGTGGGGTTTAGGATGGGGTTAGCACTGGATCCCCTCATCTCACTGCTCCCAGGCACTTCCCACCATGGGTGCTGCCTGCATGTCCCACCCTGGGGACAGTGCTGTCCTTTGGCTGGCAGTGCTGCCTCTCTAACCCTTCATGAACCCACACGCACACAAAACTGCCATGAGCACCTTCCTGCAGAGGTTCCTGCCTGGCCATGCACAAGCCCTGGGCAGCACAGGCATGTTGGTGKCTGACCCTCCCCATAGGAAGCCTCCAAAATTAATATCAGGAATGAGAAAGTTCCTGGAAGAGACATGGCATGAGAAATCAGTGTATAGAGTTAATAAGCAAGGTCACATGGAGAGAGTGAGGTCACTGGAGACTGGGAAAATTGGAGGGGTTTTGTTTGTTTGCCTTGAATTTTCCAGCTTTGAGGTTCTGGGGGTTTTCTTCTGGGGATTGCCATGATGAAGCATCTGTGTAGGAATGAAGGTTGTACTGAACACTGCAARATTACAGGAATGTGTGAGCCCCTGGTGAGGTTTTGGCAATGCACTTCAAAACAATGAGAGTAAAGAGAATCTTGCCCTATTCATATTCTGAATACTTAATAACACCTTAATTGCAGCTGGCCTGCCAGGACAGACCCTGGAACATGGCAGCCTTTGGAAATCATGACTAGCAGCTGCCTTGGAGGCTGCAAGGGAGGGGCAGAGGCTGATCAGAACCAGAGCTGGGCTGCAGTTCTGACTGTGTGGGCACAGTCTGCCCTTGCAGTGCCCCAGCTGCTCTGGTTTTGCAGCAGTTTTCATCTGCTGTGAGATCTGGGAGCAGATYTGGGAGGTTTTGGGAGGAGGTTGGGTGGGTGTTGTCCTGCACATACACACCAAGCCCACACAACCCATTCCTGGGATGATCCCATCCCAGCCCCTGCTATCTCCATCCCTCTTGCACCTTCTCCCTCACTCCATGGGAAGCCTCCMCACTGCTCTGGGTCATCAAGCCTCACACAAGATCCAGCTCAGTCCATCTCATGGCAGGGGACAATTGTTCAAAGTGGAGTGGAAACAGGCATGGGAGCTCTTTATGGGACCTGCTCAGCTTGGACCTCTCTCAAGACCCAGGAGGGAGGAATATTCCTGCATGACCTCACATCCCGACAGGAGAACTTCTCACCTCACTATGGCACACCAGCCAAGACGGGCTTTTCCATGTCAAAACTGCAGTGAATGTCTTGTTCCAGGTATCCAGTCTCTAGTCTGGACTGCAGACAGCAGCTTTCCCCTATAAACCATCCCCTGCCCCTAAACAAGGCTCTGCCCCATGGATTTTGRGCTCAGGCTTTTCCTGAGCACCCCAGCACAGCTGAGCTGGACACACACACACAGACACAGAGCCTGTGCTCCCACCTGCTTGGTGGTTGGAAAGTGAAATAACCCTCCCTAGGAGTCTGTAACTCCCTCCTGAGGGGCAGCACAGGGGCAGGCACTGATWGATCTCTGTTCCCTGTGACAGGGACAGCACCCAGGGAATGGCTGCAGCTGTACCAGCGGGGTTCAGGCTGGAGATCAGGGAAAGGCTCTTCCCCAGAGGGTGCTGGCACTGCCCAGGCTCCCCAGGGAATGGGCACAGCCCCGAGGCTGCCAGAGCTCCAGGAGCCTTTGGACAGCRCTGCCAGGGATGCCCAGGGTGGGGTTGTTGGGGTCTGTGCAGGGACAGGGCTGGGCTTTGATGAACCCAGGTGTCCCTTCCAGCTCGGGATATTGTAAAAGCTCCCCGAGGGGGGAAGTGCTGCTGTTGGTGGGGATCTGGTCCCAGCCCCAGCTGCTGGGTCCCTGCACTGGGGCTGTGCCTGCAGGGACCTGCATCCCCTGCTGCAGAAGGGACCTGCATCCCCTGCTGCTCCCACCCTGCTGCTGCAGAGGCCCGGGCACAGCCCGGGGGAGCCGAGGTGCAGCCTGGCACGGCAGCTCCATCCACCACCCCCGGCCCTGCTGCCCCTCTGCAGCCAGGCTCGGGCTATTTATACCTCACTCCATGGCCGCCTCACGGCACAGAAGGGTCTGGGGGAAAAGCCAAGGAAGTGAAATTACTTTGGGGAAGAAATGACACTGCCTGCTTATAAATAAACCCGGTTTCATTGATCTTTTAGATGCTGCCCTGGCAGAGAGTCCAATGTCACCGCTCCAGCAATGCAGACAATACTGGGGCACTGTTTGATTCTCAGTTACAGGGAAAAGGACAGCACCAGCTGCCGTTCTATCTTTAGTCCATGAGAGCACCCTTCAATTGTTCTGCACTTCAAACAATAGCCGCACGTGGGGGAGAGGAGGATTGCTGGCTTTACCAGAGCGTTTTGCATCGAAATACAGCCTTAGAGACAGCAGATTTCTGTCACACTCTGGCTGAAGCTGGTGCTTGTACCGCAGGGAAGCCAGGGTTCCAGAGCTGTCTTTTCTTGTGGATGATGGGCTAGCAAGAGGTTTGGCTTCCCGAGGAGACCGCTGAACTCTCTTCCATGAAAATAAGGCTATTTTTCTCTTTCTATGTGTCTGGTGCTGGGCATCACATCATCTCCTCGTGCCATGGGCTGCTCTATTGCAAACACTGCTTTCTGCGCTGATGCCCAAATATCCCGAGGTAAAACAGAGCTGCCCAAAACCTCAGACTGGGCTCAACTGGTTTCTCTGCAGTTGGAAATGCAAAGGAGAACCCAGAGGGGTTTGGGGTTTTGTTCCTCGTGACAGGGTACCAGGGAAGCGAGTGTGCGAGTGATGAGCAGCTCCCAGGAGGGGCAGGCAGCGCCCAGCTCTGCACCCACCGGCAGCTGCAGGGTATCAAATGCCCGGGCAGGGCTCGGTGGTGCTGTGGGCAGCCGAGGTGCTGCCTCTCTGGTGGTCCTGCCGCTGCCCTCAGAGCCCTGCACGGCACCCGGGATGTGCCCTGGGCACCCCGGGGATGTACCTGCTGCAGCTCTCGTGTCAGGCTCGGCTGAGCGAGGAGCAGGGTCATGGCACAAGCATTCATCCCCCAGCCCGCTGYGCCTGATGTTGTCTCGAGTTTCAATTGTCCGAGCGCAGCGCAGCCTTTGAAAGGGGATGCGACTGCCCAAAGCCACAAAGCCCATCTTTGAAGGCTCCTTAACAGGGAGAGGAGAGGTTTACAAATACACAATGCTTTTCCTTTTTTCTTTGCGGGACTCTATTTTTAGCAAATAAAGATAATGGCCCAGTTGCTGTTGTTCATCTTTTGTTGCATGGAACATGCCAAATACTTACCGTGTCTGCCATATTTTTTTATGATTCAGTCTCCTCTGAGCTGCATGGCAGCTCTCTGACCCTGTAACAGAGATTAGGAGCAATCTGCATGTACAAATCCTGCCCGGGCTACTGGATTACTCTGGAAAAAAATCTCATTCTCCGGGGTGAATTGGGAAAACAGACAGAAAAGGCAAGTCACAGTTCTCTATAAAATACTTCTATTTGGAGCAGGGTACATTCATTCCAGGAACTCCTGAGGAAAAGGCAGRGCTTTAAGCAATGAACTTGGACTATTTTTGCAATGTTTTGCTTAGAAACCAAAGCTTTTTATGCCCTTTCTCAGAGCAAACATCAGGTAGGGGAGACACAGGACCATGAACAGGACTAAAGATTGAGAAGGGAAATGCTTCTGTTTGAGAAAACTTTGTCCTTCTGCACATTTATTAATATTTGTTCCTCACTTCTGGTGGGGTCTGAGCTGGATCCTGGCCCAGGACAGTTTCCCAGTGAGATAAGACACTCACAGCCTGGATCTGTATTAATTAAGGTGTGAATCCACAGTTACTGACAGATGAGGCAGCAGGGAGGGAAAAGATAGGATTGCTGTGCCCAGAAACAAACAGGGTGGGTGTTTGTAGAATCAGAGAATGGTGTGGATTGGGAGGGACCTTAAAGTTCATCTCATTCCATGTCCCTGTCACTTCCATAGCCATGTCCATGTCCCTTCTACTGGACCACCAGCCCTGTCCAGCCTGGCCTTGGGCACTTCCAGGGATCCAGGGGCAGCCACAGCTGCTCTGGGCACCCTGTGCCAGGGCCTCCCCACCCTCACAGAGCAGAATTTCTTCCCAATATTCCATCTAACATTGCTCTCTGGCAGTGGAAAGCCCATTCCTCTGGCTTTGTCACTCCATAACCTTGTCCAAAGCTCCTCTCCAGCTCTCCTGGAGCCCCTTTAGGCACTGGAAGGGGCTCTGAGGTCTCCCCTGAGCCTTCTCCTCTCCAGGTGAACATCCTCAGCTCTCCCAGCCTGGCTCCAGAGCAGAGGGGCTCCAGCCCTTGGAGATCTTCATGGCTCTGCTCCAACCTCCCAGGAGAGCTGTAACTACAGAGCTTCATTTCTTCATAAGAACAGAGCTAAAAGTCTTGAAATGACCTGGACAACTCCTGGCACAGGTAGCAGGATAAARTCATGTCCCAGCCTGTCCAACAGTGATGAACTCTCTGTGAAGGGTGACCAAAGGCAAATGAAACAACAGGCACTGTCCTACTTGCTGGAGGCACATCCCAGCATCAGGGCTGCCTTTTCACCCTCCTCTTCGTGCATCCCACTTCAAGGTGCCCTCCTGGGATTTCCCCTTGCTGCCCCAGGGTGTTTTATCTATCCTAAATCCACCCACAGCCTCCTGCAGGTCAGGTGGGTCAGGAAGCCTCCTGTACAGACAGGTTTRGGGMAAAGKGTTTTCTGTGGGGTTTAGCACTGGTGTTGTGGGCTTGGCACAGACTYGGTGCTGCTTTTGCTGCTGCATMACAGCAACTCTTAGCACAGCTGGGACACTGATGCAAAGGCTAAGGTCACTGGCCCAGGGTCACCAGCAAGTCAGTGGTCAGGTGAGGAAAGGACTCATAGGCAGGCAAGTGACACATCCTATAGCTTTGGGACAGGGTCACCCAGGGGATAGGGAGGTCTCCATCCTGGGAGATTCCCAAGGTGTGGCTAAATAAAGCCATGGCTGCTCAGTTCTTGTTCTAGGGATGCTCCCCCTGGGAGCAGGAGGTTGGGTTAGAGACCAGACACCTCCCTGACAGCAGGAAATATCTGAGGTAATCCCTGCTGGTAGAGCAGAAAGAGAAAAAATAAATATCCAATGGCAGCACAGTAAAGTCAATTAAATAATCTAAAATTTCTCAGTTTTGTGACTGCAGCAATTGAGCATCATACATGGATTTACTCATCCCACTCCCAAAGCTGCACTGGTAAAAACTGAAGTCCAAAGATGCAGATGCCAGGCTGGTGTCCAGCTGTTCTGTTGGCTCCACACAAGCATCACACACGCGTCTCCTCAGCAGCCATCGATGGTTTCAAACATTTGTAACACAGTTCCAAAGGCTGGCACGGGCTGAGCAGACCCATGAGGGTCCTGCTGTCGCTGTCCCTCCCGGTGGGGCACAGGGCATTTGTAAAGTCCTGTTAMCGAGGCTGCAGAGGCGCTGTGGGAGCTGTGGCACGGCGGGCTGGATGGAGCAGAGGAGCAGCAGGGTTTTGGTGCTGCCGCAGCCCCCGGAGCCTCCAGCGCCGGCCGAGCCGAGCCCCCGCCGCCCCCGGGAGCTGCCGGCCCCGCAGCGCGGCTGCTTTGGGCTGGGGCTGCTCCGTGCCTGCCCCGGGGATGCTCGGGGAGCGCGGGGCACYGGGGGAAGGGGCTTGGGAAGGGGCTGAGCTCGGGCACTTGTTGGGCCACGGGCTCGTTCCGCAGTGGCCCCGGCTCCTGTGGGAACCCCGGCCCCTGCAGCCTCAGCGCTGGGATCYTGCAGCCCTGCCAGCATCGCATCCCTCGGGACTCTGTGCCAGCACCCAGCGCTCCCCACAGTGACCTGGCARGCACCGGCACCCATGGGGCCCAAAGCCCCCCGCCCCCTGCCCAGCACAGCCAGCGCTGTCCCCTCCCGGCGACACCGAGTGGGGCACAGGGGCCGGTGGCCGCTGCCGGCAGCAGGAACGCCTGCAGGGCAAGGATCTTCTCGCTTGGCTTTTGTCTCTTGGACGATCCAGGCTTAGGGGAATGAAAAGCAGGGGAGGGGAAGCAAAGGCCGRAGCCTTTRGGGGCTCCAAGCCTTTAACATCGGGCCCTACAGCTGCAAAAGCTGCTTCTCACAGCCTGGCTYYAGCAGTTCCCAAGGYTGTCATGGCCTTCAGAGCAAGAACGTGGATTTTGCATCCCTGTGGCCTGATGCCGGCTCTTGGCCCAGGAGCCCCTATGGCTCCAACAGGAAGGGTGGCAGAAGGTTTCCTGCCTGCTTTGGTGGCACCGCTGCAGGGGCCGCTGCTGTCAGAGCCCCCTCTCTGCTGGTGACAGCTTTGCTCTTGGGGACAGTGCTCTGCAGCAGCCCAGGAACACAAGCAGTGCCCAGCGCCGGGAGCGGCATCAGTGGAACCCCCGTGCACAGGGACCCCCAGCCCCGGGGTGGATGTGCCAGCACCACCAGGGACCTGCAGCCCCGGGAGCCCTGAGCAAGTGGAAATCACAACTGTGCCCAAAGCAAATGCAAAGAGAGCTGGGGTGTGACAAACAAGGGCAATTTGTTTAGAGAAGAGCAGTAAAAACAATAAAGTTATTTGTATTATAAGAATCAGTATAGCAACAACAATCTATAGAGCATATTTACAGAAGGGTCTAAGAAATAACAATCTTCAAAATATATTTACATAAGGCCCAATGAAATAACAACCTTCAAAACATATTTACAGAAAGGTCTATGAAATAACAATATTCGAAATAACAATATTCATAACATATTTACAGTAAACTATCAAAGAACAACCTATAAAACGTATGTACAAAATGAAGATTTCTGCAGCCAGCACCTCTGTCAGTCCTGGAAGAGAAGGAAGCAGCACAGCCCCTCCAGCCCAGCCCTGAGGGCTGTTCCCTGTGTCCCCAGGCTGGCACATGCTGGCACAGCAGGACTCTGCCAACCAGCACTGAGCCCAGCTGGGGCTGGGAGCCGGGCCCCAGGTGCTGGGATGGGGCTCGTGTGGCCCAAAGCAAGTACAGGGCAGGCTGGGGATGGTGCTTGTGCTGCCACAATCCAGGGCTCACCTGGGGCACCGTTTCCCTTAGTGGGGCCACCCAGCCCAGCCCCAGCCTGGCCCCAGGGGACCCACTCTGCCTGTGGGCAGAGCATGGCCAGCACCTGCCTGTCCTGCTGCTGGGGTCGGTCTTCATCCCAGGATCATGGGCTCTACCTCATCTTCCTTGTCCACCTCCATGTCCTCCATCTCTTCCTCTGTATAGACTTCCATCATCTCATCAACCTCCATCTCCTCTGCAGTCTCTTCGACATCTACTTCCATTCTCTCTTCACTATCCATATCCACTGCCATCTCCTCCTCAGTGTCTCTGTCAGGCTGCATGAGGCAGCACAACCTCACAGTGCAGTCCCTTTCCCACCATCCCCGCAGGGCTCCAGCCTGCCTGGCCAGTCAGGGGGTGCTCCCTCCCTGGAATGGCACTGTACCTTCACTGGCACAGGAGGGCACACATCCTGCTGGGATTGGTGCTGAGATCCAGGCACCAGGAACAGCTCAGAACTGATGGGCTGAGCTGTTATCAGGAGCAGGTGACAAGTGCCCACTGGTAGCAGGTGAAGGGTGTGCTGTGCTCCTTTCCAGCTCCTGGCAGTGCCATCTGGAGCACTCTGGGAGCTGTGATATGACCAGAATTCCAGGGCCACTCCAAAGGGGTGGATAGGGATCATAGAATGATCAAATCCTTAAATGATTTCACTTGGAAGGACCCTAAAGATCACCTCGTTCCAACCTGAGCAACCTCCCACCAGACCAGGCTGCTCAGGGCCCCACTGAACCTGGCCCTGAATGTCCCAGGGACGGGGCATCCACAACCAGAGGGGCTGGCACAGCCTGTGCCAGGGCCCAACACCCTCACAGTGAACAATCTCCTCCCATCATCAAATCTAAACCTACTCTCTGTCAGTCTGARCCCACTCCCCCTTGTCCTGTCACTGCAGGTCCTGACAAGGAGTCCTCTCCTGCTCCCCTGCAGCCCCTTCACACTCTGGGAAGGTGCTGGGAGGTCTCCATACAACCTTCTCCAGCCTCAACAGCCCCAATTTCTCAGCCTTTCCCTATAGGGAAGTTCCCCTCAGGTACTTTGTGACCTCCTCTGGAGCTCTAACAGTTCCATGTCCTTCTCCCGTGGTGGCCCCAGAGCTGCAGGCAGCCCTGGGTGTGCTGAGAGGGCAGGAGAGGGGCAGGGTCCCCTCACTGCCCTGCTGYCCACGCTGTGGGGTGAGGGTGAGGCTTTCTGGGCTGCCAGTGCCCAGGGCTGGCTCCTGCTGGGATGCAGATGTGAGGCTGSTGTGCAGCTCTGCTCTCTTGGCTGGACATGAGCATCACACCCCATCTCCTCACCAGCCATCCATGGCTTCATATATTCCTAGCACAGGTCACAAACCAACTCCAGCCCTGCTGCTTTTGTTGGAGCCTCGCAGTTCTGTCCTARATGAGTTGTGAAAATGCTCAAATAATTGTGTTATTTCAGTGGATACAGAAATGTTTGCCTTGTGATGACAACAAATCTTGTTTCTTTTTACACTGTTGTGTTRGAGGTACCAAAAAAGGGTTTTTCCATTTCAYCGCACTTATTCAGAGGGCAGACAAAGTTAGGACTGACAGTTCCTTTGTRCACTGAAACAAAAAAGTAGAAACGATCTGCTTGGGTTTGAGTTATTTACATCTAAACTTTGCTTGTTCCTAGTAGAAAATTAACCCTCTCGGTTTCCCATGCTGTCATGTCAAGCCCTGCTGCTGGGAAATGAATGTCCTGTGAGTACGTGAAAGGGTTCTGAGAGCTGCTCGTTCCCAGGCACCCCCAGGTGGGGAGGCCCATTAGAGCCCAGCCTTGGCTCCGTGTGACACGGGGGCACAGAGCAATCCTGTCCCGAGGAACGGCGGCAGAGGGAGCAAATCCAGGGACAGGGCCAGAAACATCTCAGCTTGTGCTGTGCTCCAGGGCACCCCAGACACTGCTGAGCACCTGGGAGCACCTCCCTGCCCGGCACACGGCCGGGGACATCCCCTGGGGACACCCGGGAGCGCTCAGGGGACATCAGGGATGGGGCTGCACGGAGGTACCCTCGGTCAGCCCCTCCCGGGCCTGCCAGCAGCGCAGCTAAAGCCCGTGGGTGAGGAAGAGGGTAACAAACGGAAAACAGGAAGGTATTTCAAATTCCTTTCACTTCCTAAGGCAGCTCCGCATTTCCTGTGTCTTCCCCTGCCYGCCACGGGTGAATCTCAGCTCCCAGGAGGGCGGCGGATCGCGCAGCTCCGGGAAGGTGAAGGTGTTGCTGTTCCACCGCAGCATCGCTGGTGTTGCAGTTACAGGCTGGGATATTGAATCACCAGCCATTCCCATCGCTCTGGGCTCCCGGCAGCTCTGGCCCCGAGCA